>LR738714.1:105932783-106033504 GCA_902687465.1 Secale cereale | reverse complement strand
GCCTGGGCCCCCCGAGGCTCCTCTGATGCCCCCCTTTGGCAAATATTTACACCGTGTCGAGGAAACCCTGATTCCAGACCCTTTTTCTCCAGACGCGATTCCGATCTCCGCCGCCATCGCCATCAAGCTTCGGGGGACCAGAATTCCTGCGCCGGCACCCTGCCGGGACGGGGAAGTGCCCCCGGATTCATCTCCATCGACGTTGCTTCCTCCCTCCATGATGCGGGAGTAGTTCCTCCTCGGGGCTGAGGTTCTTAGCAGTAGCTATGTGGTCAATTCTCTCTCCCATGATGTGATCTTCGTTGTGATCATAGGCTATGTTAATCTAGGGTGATCCCATGATATTTCCCCTTCCTCTATGTATTGGATTGATGTACTCACTTGTCTTTATCTAGTATAATCCCCGAGACCAAGGTGACAGCGGTCTATTGGACATGGATTAGAAAAGTATTTTCATGAGTGATTTCCTCCCTTGTGTGTTGATTGAAGATTGAGAGTCTCTTGGTGCTTGTCTTTGACTATCCTTTAGATATGTTGTGGTGATTGTGGGACTCTCTTTGGATGGCTGCGGTGACAGTGGGAAATCCTTAGATTGAGAACTACGAACTTTGAGGTGTGCTTTTGTAGCCCTACATAATTCTCGTCCTCTCTTGACCCCGAAGGAATGACCTCCGGGTGCGTCTCCATTGCATGTTTTATGGGAAATATCATGTGATTCGATTATGTTAATGTTGTTGGAAGTTGCCACTAGTGAAAGTATGAACCCTAGGCCTTGTTTCCACCATTGCAATACCGTTTGTGCTCACGTTTACTACTTGTTTGCTTGCTGCACTTTTTATTACATATTTATATTACCTTGTTTTGCCATCCATATCACTTGCCATTTAACCTCTCTTCGCCGAACTAGTGCACCTATACATCTAACAAGTGTATTAGGTGTGTTGGGGACACAAGAGACTTCTTGTATCTTAGTTGTAGGGTTGCTTGAGAGAGACCATCTTCAACCTCTACTTCCCTGAGTTCGATAAACTTTAGGTCATCCACTTGAGGGAAATTGCTGCTGTCCTACAAATCTCTGCGCTTGGAGGCCCAACATAGTCTACAAGAGTAGAAGCGTGTGTAGACATCAAGCTATTTCTGGCGCCGTTGCCGGGGAGGTGAGCGCTTGAAGGTATATCTTTGAATCTTGCTATTAAATCTTTTTGTTTCTTGTTTTTATTTCCCTAGTTATGCTTATGGACAACGTTGCTATTGGATCGTTGCTTGCGGGAAGACGCCCCACACCTGTGGTGGTTGCTCCTCCCCCTACTGAAATTGTGCCCTATAAAATACCATCTGGTATTATCGATTATGTTTTGGCTGATCGTTATGCAAGAGACAGACATCCCGGTGAACACTTGCTATATCTGTCACAACTATGTTCATTATTTAAGCTTGCAGGTGTATCAAGGGAGTTTGTCATGAGGAAATTATTTTCCTTGTCACTGAAAGGAAAAGCATTGGAATGGTATAGGCTACGAAATGACTCTCACCTGCTGGAGTGGGAAGAGATCCAGTCTCTCTTTTACACCAAGTTTTATCCTCTTCATGAAGTCCATGAGAATAGGAATTATGTTTATAATTTTTATCCTCATGACGGAGAGAGCATAGCTCAAGCTTGGGGGAGACTGAAAACGTTAATGCTAAAATGTCCTAACCATGAGCTCCCCAAAGATATGATTATTACTAATTTCTATACGAGGCTTTCTCTTCAGGATAAAGATTTGCTCGACGCTTCCTCTATGGGTTCTTTCACAAACAAAAAGATTGATGCTAAATGGGAACTCCTTGAAAGAATTCAACGCAACACTAAAGATTGGGAGATCGACAAAGGTAAAGAGCCAGGTATAATTTATGACTATGATTGCATTAAGTCCTTTGTTGAAACTACAAGTTTTAATAAGTTTAGTGCTAAGTTTGGGCTTGATTCTCAACTCCTTGTTGATTTCCTCAAATCTTTTGCTTCACATCTTAATATGCCTAAGGAGGATTGGGTCAAGTATCATAAACCTTTTAAAAATACTTGCAAAGAAAATGAAATTGTTCATGATGATTGCAACATGCATGATCCAATTCCTAAAAATGAAGTTTTATATAAGCATGTTAATTTTTGTGGAGTGGATAGACCTTGTGAAAGGCCTATGATTGAAGAAGAGAAGTATTGTAAGCAACATAAGCATGAAAGAACAATCACTTGGGTCAGAAATTTAAATGAAATTGCTAGAGAATTGTGTGACCTTTATCCTTTTACTTGTGAACTTTGCCGTATAGAGGGTCACTTTAATTTTCAATGCATGAACTTTCAAAACATAACTGTTAACCTGTTGTGTGATAACATGATCACCTCTAATCTTTATGATGAGATTATGTTATTTTTGATGTGTGAAGAGTTATCAGAAAAGACTTCTTGGCTGGATGATAATGCCATAGGAATAAAAACACTTTGCAAAATTGTCATCTCTATTGTGTTGTTAATTGCCATGAAAATGATTACATAGGTAAGATTATAAAGGAGGGAACTTTACCAAAGTATAAAAATGTCTCTTATATTTCTGCTAATAAAAAGGAGAGTTTCTCCCAAGTTTCCCCTATTGTTTCTAATGATAAACCAGGATATGTGGAGAAGCTTCATCTCCAACCACTCCCTCCTAAGGTTAAGAAGAAGAAAAAGAAGAGGAGGAGGAAGAGGAGAAAGAAAGAAGAAGAATGGGTATCAACCTGGCCTGAGCATATTCCTCCCATCAACTTTTATCCTAACGATTGTAAGTTTAAAGAAGAAGGTGAAGTTTATTGCCTTAATTATCATCTTGATGATACGTCCGTAGGTACTATTGAAGATGATTTTGATTATGATATGCATGTTACTTATTGTGATTGGGAAAATGATGATAATGCTACTTATGATCTTGAAAATCTTTTTGGTACCAACTCTGAAAGTGATGATATGGGAAGATCTAAGCTTGGGGATGATAGGATTGCAAATCCTTTACCCACTAGTGATGTGATAATTGATAATTCTTTTGCTAGTAAGAATAAAGACAACATGATTACAAATATAGTTGCTAGCAATGATAAAGCTCTTCTCTACTATGGTGATGTCATAACTCCAACCTATAGTGATTATAAAGGTACCTATGACATAAGGAGAAATTATCATTATGAATCTTGTCATAATCATGGAGGGAATTACTCCCTTGTTGAACACCACCCTCCTAATACACAATTAATCTATAGTGTTCAAGTTGTTTATGATAGTCCTACTCCCACTATTACCAATGAGAAAGATTATGCTTATGTGGAGAGTAAGAGTACCTTTTTGCATGTGGATCATGGTAACAATGCTTTAGGTTATGCTTATATTGTTGAGTTCATCCATGATGCCACTGAAATTTATAATGAGAGAGGGAGACTTGGTTCTAAATATCTTAATAATAAGAAGTTTCCTCTCTTTATGGTGAATATTTTGAAGTTATGCTTGTTTTGCCTTCCTATGCTAGTTGCTTTGTGCTTCAATGAATTATTCTATTGCAATATTCCTATGCATAGGAAGCATGTTAGGCTCAAATGTGTTTGGTATTTGCTTCTTGATGCTCTCTTTTGTTCTTCAGCTCTTATTCCTACGAGAGCATCATTAAAGTCTTAAGCCTATCTTTATGGCTATAAAGAAAGAGCTCTAGGGAGACAACCCTTGTTATGTTTACTTTCAGTTTTAGTGGTCTTGATGTTTTTACTACTGTAGCAACATCATTGTATCTTTATTTTTCAGCTTTGTGCCAAGTTTAGCCTCTGATTGCAAGAAAGTTCAAAAGTTGTGATGTGCTGTCCAGGAAACAGATTCTGTCCTTGGATAGAAAAATTCGTATAAAATCACCTGATCATCTTTTTGGTGTGAATTTTTTCGACAGCGTGCTCTATATAATTGTCTTTCGTGCATCTGTTTTGAGTTTTTTGAATAGATTTGCAGAAGTGCCCCGGAAAAATCATTTACTACCTGCTGTTCTGTTTTTCACAGATTCTGTCCTGTTTTGCCTTTCCTTCATTTTGCAAACCTAGAGCTTGCTTTTTCTTTGCAAAAACCTTTTGGCAATCTTGAGAAACAGTAGAACTTCAAGAATATCTTTATTTCCAGCAAGGAACGATTATTTTATTATGGGTACTAACCTCGCTAATCAGATTATTATGAGTTATGTATGAAGGGAGTTTTCAAGTGTGCGAGGGAAGATGATAAAAAGATTCAGGAGTGTCAGACACTCAAGGTTGGGGATGCCCCCATGCACCCCCAAGAAATATTCAAGGAGACTCAAGCATCATAGCTTGGGGATGCCCCCGTGCATCCCCTTCTCCATCAACATTATCAGTTCGTCCTTCGTTCCACTATATTTTAATCACTTCATGTGTTATGTGCTATGCTTGGAGCGTCTTGTTTTAGTTTTCCTTTTAGTTTTCTTTAGCTTTTCATAACGAGTCGGAACTCAGCTTTCTTTATGTGGGAGAGAAACACGCTCCACTTCTACCTAGAACATAACATAGAATTTGCATGTCTATCTTTGCTGTGTGTGTTCTTTGTCTTTTAATAGCTACTATCATGCTTAGCTCTTAACTTTCATGCTTATCTTTTTAAAGAGCTTTGAAGTTCATGAGGAAGTAGTAGTTCAAAGAAAAAGCATTCCTATTTTGTGCCTCTGTTTGAAGTTCATGAGGAAGTAGTAGTTAATTCATAATCTTTTTAAGTTGGACAAGCTTCACCCCGGGATTGCATGTATAATGTGCAAACCCTTAATACGAGAAGAAACTGGCATTGAGTGCGCCCGGCTCAAAACTAATATAACAAACAAACCCTCCTTCACGCTTTGTTCATGAGAAATCAGAAAACTTTGGCAGTGATAAACAAAGGAGATTAAGAGGATGTGATCGTCCTCATTCGGGAGCCGTTCCTCGAAACTTGTCCATCTCAAGAAGTGATTGAGTTGTCTGCTAGCATTCGTTGACAGAACATGCATAATCAAAAAAATATTATTACCTCTGTTTTTAAAACCAAGAGCTCTGGTACATGTTTTGTCTTTGTTTCCGACTACGGGTTTTCAACCTTGCCAACAAAAGCCACGGTTCGAGAGTCTCCACCTTCTTATTAAAGCACCAACTACTGAGAGCATGATTGTCACTCTGAGTGTAATGTGCATTGTCCCAAAGTAGCATTGTCTTTTGCATGATTATGATATCGTTTATTCTGAAATCGTTGTATCTAGTCATCACTTAAACCTTGGAGGTGGCCTTGCATTTATGTTTTGCTTCACTAAAGGGGGCAAGCTAGATATCACTGTATCATATTTGCACATCATGTTCATTGCAAATCTATTTGATGTTTCAGTATCATATTGTAAAACTTTCAGTCCTTTGTGATTTTCTCATGAGGCTACTTAATTACTATAGATTCATTGTCTCAGTAAGCTTTTGTCATGTGACTATGAATAAGTCCTATATGGTTAATAGCATGTCACCACAGAAATTATTCTTGTTATCATTTACCTACTCGAGGACGAGCAGGAATTAAGCTTGGGGATGTTGTTACGTCCAAAACGTATCTATAATTTCTGCTTGCTCCATGCCTCTTTTGGGTGATATTGCTATGATATTTATACACTTCCATACACTTTTGATCATATTTGGACTAACCTATTAACTCAGTGCACCCCAGTGCCAATTTCTATTTTCGGCTGTTTTTGTATTTCAGGTTTTCACATTACGAGAACTGCCAGGAAAAATCCAGAAAAATTATATAAAAAATCAGCGTTCCAGAAACTACCATGCGCCCGAAGGACAGCCGGGGGGGGGGGGGGCACCAGGGCTCCAGACGTCCTGGCGGCGCCCCCCCCCCGGGCCGCGCCGGGGGGCGCCTGGGCCCCCCGAGGGTCCTCTGATGCCCCCCTTTGGCATATATTTACACCGTGTCGAGGAAACCCTGATTCCAGACCCCTTTTCTCCAGACGTGATTCCGATCTCCGCCGCCATCGCCATCAAGCTTCGGAGGACCAGAATTCCTGCGCCGGCACCCTGCCGGGACGGGGAAGTGCCCCCGGATTCATCTCCATCGACGTTGCTTCCTCCCTCCATGATGCGGGAGTAGTTCCTCCTCGGGGCTGAGGTTCTTACCAGTAGCTATGTCGTCAATTCTCTCTCCCATGATGTGATCTTCGTTGTGATCATAGGCTATGTTAATCTAGGGTGATCCCATGATATTTCCCCTTCCTCTATGTATTGGATTGATGTACTCACTTGTCTTTATCTAGTATAATCCCCGAGACCAAGGTGATAGCGGTCTATTGGACATGGATTAGAAAAGTATTTTCATGAGTGATTTCCTCCCTTGTGTGTTGATTGAAGATTGAGAGTCTCTTGGTTCTTGTCTTTGACTATCCTTTAGATATGTTGTGTTGATTGTGGGACTCTCTTTGGATGGCTGCGTTGACATTGGGAAATCCTTAGATTGAGAACTACGAACTCTGAGGTGTGCTTTTGTAGCCCTACATAATTCTCGTCCTCTCTTGACCACGAAGGAATGACCTCCGGGTGCGTCTCCATTGCATGTTTTATGGGAAATATCATGTGATTCGATTATGTTAATGTTGTTGGAAGTTGCCACTAGTGAAAGTATGAACCCTAGGCCTTGTTTCCACCATTGCAATACCGTTTGTGCTCACGTTTACTACTTGTTTGCTTGCTGCACTTTTTATTACATATTTATATTACCTTGTTTTGCCATCCATATCACTTGCCATTTAACCTCTCTTCGCCGAACTAGTGCACCTATACATCTAACAAGTGTATTAGGTGTGTTGGGGACACAAGAGACTTCTTGTATCTTAGTTGTAGGGTTGCTTGAGAGAGACCATCTTCAACCTCTACTTCCCTGAGTTCGATAAACCTTAGGTCATCCACTTGAGGGAAATTGCTGCTGTCCTACAAACCTCTGCGCTTGGAGGCCCAACATAGTCTACAAGAGTAGAAGCGTGTGTAGACATCAGACACCCACAGACGAACACAAGAACAATCCAATAAGTATAGTGAATCTATTTTTCCAAAGCATGCATGTACGACATGAATTAAAAAATACTCCTTCTTTTCCTAAATATTAGTCTTTTAGAGATTTCAAGAAGCGACTACATACGAAGCAAAATGAGTGAATCTACACTCTAAAATATGTCTATATACTTCTGTATGTGCCAGTCCACTTGAAATCTCTAAAAAGACTAAACTTTAGGAACAAAGGGACTAAAATGTAAGACATGCATGGTCCTCAATTCAATATTTAAAACGAACATGAAACTGAAACATGAATATTAGGTCTAGTACTACAATACATGCAAATGTTATGTTTAATTAGGCAGAGCTATGATTGTCGGGGGTCACCCCCTCGACCTTAGATAAAATTGTGAAGCTCTGTTTAGGGTTGTTTATATTATATTTTCCCCACCCTCCCAACCACCGATTGGTTGTGCACCCCCACCCCTCCTCCCCGGGAGAATATCATGTGCCCCCATACCTTAGATATGCCGATACGAGTTGCTTGGAGCTTGTAGATATGAGATATAGCATCTCACATGATGTCTTAATACTTTTACAGGAAACCCTGATGAGTTTGAGAATTGCACACAATTTGTGCAAAAACTACTCAGATGCCCTTGGATCCCATATCCAACGACCTCGAAGCTCGTATCACCATAGCATATAAGATGAAGGAGGACATCATATTCTCCTATATGTAAGAATATCATGTGCTACCACACCTTAGAAGCTTTGGTGATACAAGCTCTTCGGAGCCGTTGGATTTGTGGCCCAACACCTCCTCGGTGGTTCGAATGTTTTTTTTGCAGAAAACCCCCAAAGAGTTCGACCACTGCTTACAAGCACAAAGACTGCTCAGATGACATTGGATCTCAGATCAAACGACCTCGAAGCTCGTATCACCGTAGCATCCAAGCTGCGAGAGCACCTTATGTTTTCTCGCACGGGAGAATATGAGGTGCTCCCGCACCGTAGATTCTATGGTGATACGATTTCATGGAGATCCAACGGCCCACGGTAGGAGGTTTGAATGTTTTTGCAATATACGGTTGAGATAGTTTGTGAATTGCGCAGAAAGTACAAGTACTACGCATGTGCCATCTCATCACTGATCATACGACCTAGATGCTCATATCACCGTAGTGGGTAATTAAGCTACGGGGAGCACCTAATATGAGAAATGGGCAGTCGTTGGATACAAGATGCAGCGACACACACGAGGCCTGAATGTTTTATTTGCAAAAAAAACTTTGGAGAGTTTGGAAATTGCGCATAATTACAAAGACTACTCCCAAGCCATTGGATCTCACTTCCAACAGTGTAAAAACTCGTATCACCATAGCATCTAAGCTGTAGGGTGGATGTGATACTCTATGTCGATGTTTTGTTCATAAACTTGTAAAATATGTGTAACTTGTGCTGTTACTTGTCTAACCGTGCAAATTTTTTGTTCAAAAAAACCATCCTAGACTGAAATATCGGAACAACACACGGGGGTCCCACTTGTCATTAATCAAATTTGGACCTAAAACTAACAAATATGAAAGACGAGATTGGAACTGGCAACCTGTACTACAAAGCGCAAGTCGATAGCCTGAAACAACAATGGTTGTTGGCTTTGTCCCATAACTTGATTTTATACAGTATTACATTGAGTAGAGTAGAGGGAGTGCCTCGTCAACACGTGCATGACCATTGACTCACTTACTGGTGGGTCCCAGGTCTGCGATCTCTCTCTTCTCTCCATTGTCTAACCTTTGCACGGGCACACATGAAGAGCGGCGCTAGCTTGCCGTGGTGTTATTACAACTAAAATAAAAAGCTTGGAAAATAGAAGAATCGCCTAGAACAACAGACGTTGTGGCTTGTCGAGACGGAGATAACCACACCTATCCTCCGTGCCATGATAGCATGATGAAGCAGTTTGGCTAGTGGGGTGTTTTCGACTGACTATCTGGGTCCGAGGTCGAACCATAGGTACTATGTCTGATATAGATACATTAAATTTATACACGCACATTTTTCCTCCATGCCGAGACATGGCACACCCTACCGCGTGGTTTCGGGGTCCTCCCGGGTGGTGCACTGATACGTCTCCAACGTATCTATAATTTTTTATTGTTCCATGCTATTATTTATGAAGTCTTGGATGTTTAATGGGATTTATCATTCACTTTTATATCATTTCTGGGACTAACCTACTAACCCAAAGGCAGATTGCTGTTTTTTCACTATTTCAGGGTTTTGGAGAAAAAGAATATCAAACGGAGTCCAAACAAAATGAAACCTTCACGAGAGATATTTTCGGAGAAAATCACGCACAGGAAGCTTGAGAACCACATCAAAGGATCGAGGACGTGCCCTCGAAGGTGGGGGGCGCGCCCCCCTTCCCAGGGTGCGCTCCTTGCCTCGAGGCCCCCTCAAGTGGCCCCCGGTGCCCTCCTTCTTCCTATATAAGTCCACGTACCCCAGAAACTCCGTGAACAGAGAGAAAACCCTAATTCCACCGCCATAGCTTCTGTTCCCGTGGAGATCCCATCTTGGAGCCTATTCCGGAGCTCCACCGAAGGGGGATCCATCACAGAGGCCTTCATCATCATCATCATCATCGCCCTCACCATGAGTTGTGAGTAGTTTACCACACACCTTCGGGTACATAGATAGTATCTAGATGGCTTCTTCTCTCTCTCTAGATCTCAATACAAAGTTCTCCTCGGTCTTCGAGGAGATCTATTTGATGTAATCTCTTTTTGTGGTGTGTTTGTCGAGATCCGATGAATTGTGAGTTTATCATCAAGGTTATCTATGAAAGATATTTGGTTCTTCTCTGAACTTTTTATGTGTGCTCATAATATCCTTGCAAGCCTCTTCGAATTATTGGTTTGGTTTGGCCTACTAGATCTATAGTTCTTACAATGGGAGAAGTGCTTGGCTTTGGGTTCAATCTTGCGGTGTCCTTTCCCAGTGACAGTAGGGGCAGCAAGGCACGTATTGTATTGTTGCCATCGAGGATAAAAAGATGGGGTTTACGTCATATTGCTTGAGTTTATCCCTCTACATCATGTCATCTTGCTTAAGGCGTTAATCTGCTCGTATGAACTCAATACACTAGATGCATGATGGATAGCGGTAGATGTGTGGAGTAATAGTAGTAGATGCAGGCAGGAGTCGGTCTACTTGTCTCGGACATGATGCCTATATACAATGATCATGTTAGATAGTCTCATAATTATTCACTTTTCTATCAATTGCTCGATAGTAATTTGTTTACCCGCCGTAGAATATCGCTATCATGAGAGAAGCCACTAGAGAAAACTATGCCCCCATATCAATCTACATCTACTTTACTTTTACCGATTTTATTTTCTGTTTTATTAAAAAAATACCAAAAATATCAATTATCATCTCTATCAGATCTCACTCTCGTAAGTGACCGTAAAGGGATTGACAACCCCTTATCGCGTTGGCTGTGAAGTTCTTATTTGTTTGTGCAGGTGCGAGGGACTGGCGCGTGTTCTCCTACTGGATTGATACCTTGGTTCTCAAAAACTAAGGGAAATACTTACGCTACTGTGCTGCATCTCACTTTCCTCTTCGAGGGAATACAACACAAGCTCAAGAGGTAGCAAGAAGAATTTCTGGCGCCGTCGCTGGGGAGGCTTACGCAAAAGTCATATACCAAGTACCTATCACAAACCCTTATCCTTCGCATTACATTTTATTTTTGCCTCTCGTTTTCCTCTCCCCCACCTCACCCTTGCCATTTTATTTGCCCTTCTTCCGCCGTGTGTTTATCGTTCGCTTGCTTCTTGTTTGCTTGAGTGTGTTGGATTGCTTGCATGTCACTATGGCTCAGAACAATACCAAATTGTGTGACTTCTCCAATACCAACAATAATGACTTTATTAGCACTCCGATTGCTCCTATTACCGATGTTGAATCTTGTGAGATTAATGCTGCTTTGTTGAATCTTGTTATGGAAGATCAATTCTCTGGCCTTCCTAGTGAAGATGCCGCTACCCATCTAAACAACTTTGTTGATTTGTGTGATATGCAAAAGAAAAGGGATACATATAATGATATTGTTAAATTGAAGTTATTTCCGTTTTCACTTAGAGATCGTGCTAAAACTTGGTTTTCCTCTTTGCCTAGAAATAGTATTGATTCGTGGAATATGTGCAAAGATGCTTTTATCTCTAAGTATTTCCCTCCTGCTAAGCTCATCTCTCTTAGAAATGATATTATGAATTTTAAGCAACTAGATCATGAGCATGTTACACAAGCTTGGGAGAGAATGAAATTGATGATACGTAATTGCCCTACACATGGTTTGAATCTATGGATGATTATTCAGAATTTTTATACTGGCTTGAATTTTGCTTCTAGAAATATTTTATGGAAACCACCTTAGGAGAAGCTACCAAACTCCTAGATAATATTATGGTTAATTATTCTCAATGGCACACCGAAAGATCTACTAGTAAAAAAGTGCATGCTATCGAAGAAATTAGTGTTTTGAGTGGAAAGATGGATGAACTTATGAAATTGTTTGCTGCTAAGGGTGCTTCTTCTGATCCTAATGATATGCCTTTGTCCACTTTGATTCAGAATAACAATGAATCTTTGGATTTGAATTTTGTTGGTAGGAATAATTTTGGTAACAATGCTTATAGAGATAATTTTAATCCTAGGCCTTTTCCTAGTAATTCCTCTAATAATTATGGTAATTCCTACAACAACTCTTATGGAAAGTTCTAGTGCTAAGGAGTTTATGATCTCGCAAAAAAAATTCAATGCTTTGCTTGAAGATAAATTGCTTAAGGTTGATGAATTGGCTAGAAGTGTGGATAGAATTACTCTTGATGTTGATTCTTTGAAACTAAGATCTATCCCACCTAAGCATGATATCAATGAGTCTCTCAAAGCCATGAGAATTTCCATTGATGAATGCAAAGAAAGAATCGCTAGAATGCATGCTAAAATAGAAGATTATATTAAACCGTGTTCTTCTAGTTATCATGAAAATAAAGATGAAGATCTGAAAGTTATTGATGTGTCTCCTATTAGATCCTTGTTTTATAGTATTAATCTTGATGAAAATAGGATTGGAGATGATTCTGCTTTAAGGTGTCCCAATGATTCAGAGTTTTTAGATTTGATGCTAAAATTGCTAAAAGTGGGAGTGAAGAGATTAAAACTTTGCATAGTGATGAACCCACTACTTTCGATTTCAAGGGATTCAATTATGACAATTTCTCTTTGATTGATTGTATTTCCTTGTTACAATCCGTGCTAAATTCTCCGCATGCTTATAGTAAAAATTAAAGCTTTCACTAAACATATAGTTGATGCTTTGATGCAATCTTATGAAGAAAAACTTGAGTTGGAAGTTTCTATACCTAGAAATCTTTATGATGAGTGGGAACCTACTATAAAAATAAAAATAAAAGATCATGAATGCTATGCTTTATGTGATTTGGGTGCTAGTGTCTCCACTATCCCAAAAACTTTGTGTGATTTGCTAGGGTTCCATGAGCTTGATGATTGTTCTTTAAATTTGCATCTTGCGGATTCCACTATTAAGAAACCTATGGGAAGAATTAATGATGTTCTTATTGTTGCTAATAGGAATTATGTGCCCGTAGATTTCATTGTTCTTGATATATATTGCAATCCTTCAAGTCCTATTATTCTTGGTAGACCTTTCCTTAGAACGATTGGTGCAATTATTGATATGAAGAAAGGAAATATTAGATTCCAATTTCCATTAAGGAAAGGCATGGAACACTTTCCTAGAAATAAAATCAAATTACCATATGAATCTATCATGAGAGCCACGTATGGATTGCCTTCCAAGGATGGCAATACCTAGATCTATCTTGTATCGTGCCTAGCTAGGGGCGTAAAACGATAGCGCTTGTTGGGAGGCAACACAATTTTATGTTTTTTTGTTTTATTTGCTGTTAGGGAGTAAATATTGCATCTAGCCTCTGATTAGATGTGGTTTCATGTTTTGTTTAGTGTTTGTGCCAAGTAGAACCTTTGGGAAGACTTGGGTGAAGTTTATGTGATCTTGCTGTGAAAAACAGAATCGTTAGCGCTCGCTAAAGTAGTCTTCAGATTTTACTGGAGAGTGATTTTTAGTTGATTCTTTTTTCAGATGATTGGTAGACAAATTCCGCAAATTTACCAATTTAGTTTGAATTTTTCGGAGTTCCAGAAGTAGGCGTAACATGCAGATTACTACAAATTGTTATGTCTTTGACAGATTGTGTTTTTCGTGTGTTGTTTGCTTATTCCGATGCATCTATGAGTAGTATTGGGGGATATGAACCATAGAGAAGTTGGAGTACAGGAGTTTTAACTCCAATATAAACAAATAATGAATTCATTGTTGTACCTTTGAGTAGTGATTTGCTTTCTTATACTAACGGAGCTCACGAGAATTTTTGTCTAAGTTTTGTGTTGTGAAGTTTTCAAGTTTTGAGTATTGCTTTGATGGACTATGGAACAAGGAGTAGCAAAGGCCTAAGGTTTTGGATGCCCATGGCACCCCAAGTAAATTCAAGATATTCAAAAGCCTAAGCTTGGGGATGCCCCGGGAAGGCATCCCCTCTTTCATCTTCATCCATCGGTAACTATACTTGGAGCTATATTTTTATTCGCAACATGTTATGTGTTTTTCTTGGAGCATCTTATATAATTTGAGTCTTTGCTTGTTAGTTTGCCACAATCATCCTTGCTGGACACACCTATTTGAGAGAGTTAAATATGTCCTAGAAATTATTAGAACACTCTATGTGCTTCACTTATATCTTTTGAGTTGAATAGTTTTTACTCTAGTGCTTCACTTATATCTTCTAGAGCACGGTGGTGATAATATTTTGTAGAAATTGTTGAACTCTCATGCTTCACTTATATCCTTTTGAGAGTCTATTAAAACAGCATGGTAATGTGTTTAGGCTAAAGAAACTAGTCTTCACATGATAGACATCCAATGTCAATGTAGTAAAAATTATCACACCAAGTGCATTGAATATAATGAGATGTTGGATGCTTGATAATTGTTTTGAGATATGAGGATAGTGATATTAGAGTCATGCTAGTGGAGTTATTACGAAATTGATAAATACTTGTTTTAAGGTTAGTGATTCCCTTAGCATGCACGTATGGTGAACCATTGTGTGACTAGCCTTCCCCCTAGTAGCATGCGTTGATTGCTTTGTTTTGATGACTCATAGATTTTTGCAACAAGTATATGAGTTCTTATGACTAATGTTGAGTCCATGTATTATACGCTCTCTCACCCTTCCACCATTGATAGCCTCTCTTGTACCGCGCAACTTTTGCCGGTGCCATAAACCCACTATATATCTTTCCTCAAAACAACCACCATATTGTTCCTCAAAACAGCCACCATACCTACCTATCAGGGCATTTCCATAGCCATTCTGAGATATATTTCCATGCAACTTTCCACTGTTCCGTTCATATGACACACATCATATTGTCATATTGCCATTACATGATCATGTAGTTGACATCGTATTTGTGGCAAAGCCACCATGCATAATCTTTTTATACATGTCACTCTTGTTTCATTGCACATACCGGCACACCGCCGGAGGCATTCATGTAGAGTCATACTTTGTTGTTGTAGTCTCGAGTTGTAATATCGTGTTGTAATGAAAGTGTGATGATCAGCATTATTAGAGCATTGTCCCATGGGAGGAAAGGCTAAATCTATAAAGCCCCTCCGCAAAAAAAGGCCAAAGAAAAAAAAAGAAAGGCCCCAAAAACAGAAAAGAAAAGAAAAGAAAAAGGGTCAATTGCTACTATCTTTTTCCACACTTGTGCTTCAAAGTAGCACCATGTTCTTCATTGTAGAGAGTCTCGTGTTTAGTCACTTTCATACACTAGTGGGAATTTTCGTTATAGAACTTGGCTTGTATATTCCAACAATGGGCTTCCTCAATTACCCTAGGTCTTCGTGAGCAAGCAAGTTGGATGCACACCCACTAGTTTCTTTTGTTGAGCTTTCGTTCATATTTAGCTCTAGTGCATCCGTTGCATGGAAATCCCTACTCATTCACATTGATATCTATTGATGGGCATCTCCATAGCCCGTTGATACGCCTAGTCGATGTGAGACTATCTCCCTCCTTTTTGTCTTCTCCACAACCACCTCTATTCCACCCATAGTGCTATATCCATGGCTCACGCTCATGCATTGTGTGAAAGTTGAAAGGTTTGAAAAGATAGAGTATGAAAACAAATGCTTGGCCGAAATCGGGGTTGTGCATGATACGGATATTTTTGTGTGATAACGAGGGAGCATAGCCAACACTATATGATTTTGTAGGGATAACTTTCTTTAGCCATAGTATTTTGAGAAGACATGATTGCTTTGTTAGTATTGCTTGAAGTATTATTATTTCTTATGTCAATATAGACTTTTATCTTGAATCTTTCAGATATGAACATTCATGCCACAATTAAGAGAATTACATTGAAAAACTATACTGGTTAGCATTCCACATCAAAAATTCTTTCTTTATCATTTACCTACTCGAGGACGAGCAGGAATTAAGCTTGGGGATGCTTCATACGTCTCCAACGTATCTATAATTTTTGATTGTTCCATGCTATTATTTATGAAGTCTTGGATGTCTAATGGGATTTATCATTCACTTTTATATCATTTTTGGGACTAACCTACTAACCCAAAGGCCCAGTCCAGATTGCTGTTTTTTTGCCTATTATAGGGTTTTGCTGAAAAAGAATATCAAACGGAGTCCAAACGGAATGAAACCTTCGCGAGAGATATTTTCGGAGAAAATCACGCACAGGAAGCTTGAGAACCACGTCAGAGGATCAAGGAGGTGCCCTCGAGGATAGGGGGCGCGCCCCCTGCCTCGAGGCCCCCTCAAGTGGCCCCCGGTGCCCTCCTTCTTCGTATATAAGTCCACGTACCCTAGAGACTCTGTGAACAGAGAGAAAACCCTAATCCCACTGCCGTAGCTTCTGTTCCCGTGGAGATCCCATCTTGGAACCTGTTCCGGAGCTTCACCGGAGGGGGGTCCATCACGGAGGCCTTCATCATCATCATCATCATCGCCCTCACCATGAGTTGTGAGTAGTTTACCATAGACCTTCGGGTCCATAGCTAGTATCTAGATGGCTTCTTCTCTCTCTGGATCTCAATACAAAGTTCTCCTCGGTCTTCGAGGAGATCTATTCGATGTAATCCCTTTTTGTGGTGTGTTTGTCGAGATCCGATGAATTGTGAGTTCATGATCAAGGTTATCTATGAAAGATATTTGGTTCTTCTCTGAACTTTTTATGTGTGCTCATAATATCCTTGCTAGTCTCTTCGAATTAATGGTTTGGTTTGGCCCACTAGATCTATAGTTCTTGCAATGGGAGAAGTGCTTGGCTTTGGGTTCAATCTTGCGGTGCCCTTTCCTAGTGACAGTAGGGGCAGCAAGGCATGTATTGTATTGTTGCCATAGAGGATAAAAAGATGGGGTTTACATCATATTGCTTGAGTTTATCCCTCTACATCATGTCATCTTGCTTAAGGCGTTACTCTATTCGTATGAACTACATACACTAGATGCATGCTGGATAGCGGTCGATGTGTGGAGTAATAGTAGTAGATGAAGGCAGGAGTCGGTCTACTTGTCTCGGACGTGATGCATATATACAATGATCATGCCTAGATAGTCTCATAATTATTCGCTTTTCTATCAATTACTCGACAGTAATTTGTTTACCCGCCATAGAATATCGCTACCAGGAGAGAAGCCACTAGATAAAACTATGCCTCCAGGTCTATTCTCAACATATCAATCTACATCTACTTTACTTTTACCGCTTTTATTTGCTGTTTTATTAAACCAAAAATACCAAAAATATCAACTATCATCTCTATTAGATCACACTCTCGTAAGTGATCGTAAAGGGATTGACAAGCCCTTATCGCGTTGGCTGCGAAGTTCTTATTTGTTTGTGCAGGTGCGAGGGACAGGCGTGTGGTCTCCTACTGGATTGATACCTTGTTTCTCAAAAACTGAGAGCAAATACTTACGCTACTATGCTGCATCTCCCTTTCCTCTTCGAGGGAATACAACGCAAGCTCAAGAGGTAGCATGCACGCATATATTCTTCCTGACGTGGGACGCTACTGTGATGCATCTCCCTTTCCTCTTCGAGGGAATACAACGCAAGCTCAAGAGGTAGCATGCATGCATATATTTTTCCTGACGTGGGACGCCCTACCGCGCGTTTTCAATGAAGCAAGTAAATGAGTCGTCATATCACAAAAGACCACTTTTCCCGCCGAGTACATCACTTAAGCACGGTGGCTAGCTAGTTGGGTTAGTTCGACCGATTAGCTAGGCCGCTGCCACATTTGTTTTTTCACCCCTTTTTTATCTACTTGCCGGCAGGTAAATTTAAATATCCACCGCAGCATTGCTCTGGTGTTTGAGTGCGGCAGGATTTTTAAATTTTTTTATTGACGGGAGCAGGCGCGGCAGGAATTTTAAATTTTTGATTGACGGGAGCAAGCGCGGCAGCAATTAGTCACGATGACTCCGCCTGTAAAACCCACTGCTCCCTGATGTGACAAGTCGTCGACTGGTGTTTTACCATGGTGAAAACCAAAAGATTCCCCGCTCCTCGACTGGCTCCCTCCGGCTTCCCGTAGATTGCATTGCCTTTCAGCCGTTTCGCCCCCTGCATCACCAATGTCTTGCGCCTCGAGAAGCAGTGGGACTTCGGTGGTGTTTAGGTGCCCTCTGCATGGGCATGTCCATGTCTCGACGCAACATGACCGTTGGATCAAACTCAGACGATGCAGATCAGTCACTGTAGCACAAAGTGTGTGGGTGTGTTTGGTTGCATTATCGTCTCAATATACTCCTCTATCTAGGTGTGTAAGTCACCTTACGAAAACCAAATAGTCCCAAAACACTTAGGCAAGGTACATTAACTCCCTCCCTGTTTCTTGTTTTGTGACATATCAACCAATAAGAGACTAGGGCCGTGCATGCTTTCAATGACTTGAGACTAATAAACATGACATGATGTGGTTACTTCATTGCATGCAATGCTATTAATTAGCAAAAAGTAAGTTTTCTCGTTTTCCTCTCCGCCTTGGTCACAGTGCACAACGTAAGATGACTTACACACCTAGACGGAGGGAGTAGTTGTTTCCTCTTCATGTATTTGTGTTAACCTACTAGTGTGGATTCATGCACCCTTCATGCCCTCTGCCAAACACCCGAAAGTGGGTCGAGAAGGGAACTTTTGCTCCCATCCCGTGCACCCTTCATACACCCTGCCAAACACTATTCGTGCTTCATATGGTTCATGTTTCGTGGAGTACTGTAGCACCGTACTCTCTGTGCGCTGTCGACCTAGTTCTGTTAACATTGATCTCACCGTTCATTCTCGACCGGACAGTCGAGATAGCGGTACTATGTTACTACATTACTGTTCATATAGTTGACATGCTCACAACATCATTGGTTGTCATCATATCTTACTACACTAGCAACAAGATTATGTAGTACTGACGTATGAACCACTACACATGCCTAGTAGTAGGAGCACTTTGTATGTTCAAGTGCCTACCGTGCTTCGCACTCCTCCGTCTTAAGAGTGGAAACGCTTGTTGTAATCATTTTTTTCTTCAAAAAAAAAACAATGGACACGCTCTATGGTGCGGATCCTCCTCCAGCCATGCACTAAATTACTCACTTTCACCGACGTGTGGGATAGCCAGCATCGGGGTCCATCAGCCATGCACTAAATTACTCCGTAGTAGAGTGATGGTAGACTACCCCGATCGAAGCGCCCCAGTAATGCCCAATGAGCCGTCAAATCACAAAACCCCCTCCTTTCAAGCAGTAAGTTGGACGGACGAAGCAACCATCATTTCACTCTTCTCTCTCAGCTTCCTCTCTACCCAACTCGCTTCTCCCTCATCTTTTTCCTCATTTCTTCAAGAAAACCCCGACCTGCTTCTTCCATTGATCTTCTCTCCCAATGAAGGAAAGGTGAGCGCATCAATGGTGTTGATTCTGGCCAAGGCCCGGTCTTGCAACCCCGAGACTGATCCTATAACTCACTCTCTTTTCTTCTTTTGGGTTTGTGATTATGGTTTCTTTTCTTTTATTTCTATTCGACAGTTTCTTGATGGACGCTGGAGCACCGACCAAAGTGATGTCTATGGCTCTGGCCAAAACCATCGAGGCTCATGGTACGAAGAAGCGCAAGCACCCCGCCGAGACTACCGCAGACAAGCTCAAAGCTATCGCCATGTCCAAGCCCCCCTCTGTGGGATCCCTCATTAAGCAAGTCCAGGTAATATCTCTTCTTGACGATCTTTTTCTCGATCTTGATCGTGTTTTTTCATCTAACACACAGTACTAGTACTAGTAGTACAACTTTCTGGGTGATCTTGCATGTGATTTTTGTGTGCCAAATGACGGTTCTAAATTCCTCTTTTGACCAAAACATGCGAGAGGTTGACACTGATTTCTTATAGATTACTTTCAACTACTCCCTCTGTCCCAAATTTCTTGTCTTAGATTTGTCTAGATACGGATGTATCTAATACTAAAATGTGACTTGATGCATCCGTATCTAGACAAATCTAAGACAAGAATTTTGGGACGGGGGGGTTACTTTGTGAACATCAATGCTACTGTACCTTTGAAGAGGGTATATTTGCCTCAGTAACTTGTGTTATGGATATTGCAAGTAATCCCTCTCCTCTCATGCCTTTGAAGACATGTTCTAGTGTCTTTGTTCACTCATTTCTGTGCGTATATGTAGTCATATGTGGAGTATAATATCGAAAATCATCTTATATTTCTGAATGGAGGTAGTAATAAAATATGGTTTCTGTTTGAATTGGAACCAGGTCCGCGGTGGAGATGAAGTTGTCAAAGTCATGACGTGTGAACTGGAAGACCTGAGGATGAATTCTACTGCTAAAGTATCCAGCTATTGTGTCCTTATCGCCACGTGTCCGGAACTAGTGTTTTCCTGTAGCATTGTTGTCAGGAGTGTTCTCGAGGCTGTACTTGACCACAACAATTTCCTGGTTGTGCCTTCGATTACGAAGGGTGTGGTTCTTGTAAAGCTTCCTAACAAATATAATGCGGCATGTATTCATCGTCATGTTTATCCGTGGAAAGACCACTCTGTTAGGTTCTACAAGGTTGTCGAGATGGTGATAGTGCATGGAGACATCTCCAACGAAGTCCATGGCATAGTCAGTTATGCGGGGTTCATCCCATAGGTCGGTGGCAAGAAATAGTCTGCAGAGTTTAATTAGTGCAACTTTGCTTGTCTGTAGTAAGTACGATTGTTCAGTACTTGATTTGTGTTTCTGAATCATGTATTGTTTATTAGTACTGCCGCTTTTGGTGTGTGGTCAGTCCTGAGAACGGTCTATGTTAATGTCTGTCCACTCAATTCAGTGGGTATATTTTGTAGTATCCAGATCATCTTTTTTGTGAGGACGGTTTATCAATTATGGTTACACTCCAATATCTGTATGCATTGCAGGGTTTATCGCACCCACCAGGATTTCCAGTCCCATGGATGTTCGGTCCTTACAATTTGTCACGACCTTTGGACTGTCCTGCTTGTGGGAGTAGGCGGGGCCCCTGCATGCCACCCGTAGTTGGACGATCAATCGTCTGTTTAGTACTTCAACATAGTGATTTCCTGGTAAGGATTCACTCGTGTCACATCAAGTAAATCTTATCGATTTACTGTCTAACTCTTCTTGATTTAATGTCATGTTTTCTTTCTTTTTCTGTAATTTTATGATGCAGGTTTTGCCATGTGACATTCATCACAGAATAAACCGTTTGGTTTGCTCTACGATGGCTATTTTTGCAGGTTTCACTTCTTATGTCATGTCAGTAACGAAGGCACTGTCCATCACTTATATTACTGGACAAAATTGGATCAGTCTGTTGTCTGAGTACAAGCTGAATCCCTATGATGAATTGCAGTTTGGTTTAGCAAAAACGCCACAATTAGTCCTTCTCGCGTTTAAAAGAAATGAAAAAAAAACTAGATCACGGTCACGAAGCCTAGTCAAGTTAGAAAGCTGATCATAGCAGACCACACACGATCGCCGCTGTCTCGCACATCGGTACCACCTTCAGCAACGGATCGAGCACCGACAGTTGCTCTAGCACTGACAGCGGCAGCAACTCAGTCTGATCCAGCTGAGGATTGGGCACCGACCGGGTCAGCGGATCAGGCTGATCTACCAGAGGATCGGGCATCGACACCGGCACCTGCTCCGACATCGGCACCAGCTCTACAAGGAGCACCATCTTCGGCAGCAGCAGCGGCTTCGGCACCTGCACCAACACTTGCACTTGCATCTGCTCCGACCCGTGCAGCGGCAACATACCGGGCTGCAGTTCGCACTTCATATACCATAGTCCATAAAAAACCCGACATGTCCACCTTCTTGTTAAGCATTGGTCGCCCAAGTGTTTCATTCTTTTTTCTTTCCATGTTGTTTTGCATGATTCACTGTGTTGATCTAACTGTTTGGGTGTATCTTGTTGTTTGCAAACAGAGGATTCCTAGAGCAACGAGGGAGTCATTCAACAATCCGGGCGACAGCGGCCAAGTTTCTCTTACCATGTGCAGCCTTGGTGTGAATGAACCTGCTCAATATACCGTAAGTACAAAGGATGGTCGCGTGATGATTGATGCTAAAGGATGGTCAAGGTTTAAATCTAAATCATATCTTGCGGTAGGGGATGATCTCAAAATCGAACTTTCTCGGCAAGGAGAGCTGGTCCAAATCAACTTTGAAATTCTTCAGTAGCAGCACGCAACTGCCGAACTGATCTATCCTACGAGAGACTTTGATGTAATAATCTGGCATGGTGAAACAAGTGTCCTCTTTGTATAATTAATACGACAATATTATTTATCACATGGTATATCATTTATAGAATTGCAACTCTCATTGTTGGTTGGGAGTTGTCATTTGATTTCAATTCAACAGCTACCGTGCTTTATTCAATTTTGTGTATTCGCCTTGCGACATAATCTAAAACCAGTGCCGTACCGATAGCTTGCAATATGAAAAGCGCCGAGGTAGAACACATGGGCCCCCAAACATGCAGGTGTGCCTGCGGCCCAAGTCCAGAACTATGAGCCTGTCTGAGTATTATATTCTCAGCTGAACCCCCATAAATGTCTAAAAAAAAGCTAAACCCCCATAATGCCCGTGCGTTGCACGTAACATCAAGATGCATTTGTATGAGTATTTTATCTTGTGAGAGAAAAGGATGAACGAGGGACAACCTTATTTGCAAAATTGCCATAGTTTCCTTCCCATGTGTCACATATAATTTTGTATGTATAAAGTTGTGATATAAAAGATTTTGTATATTTCTTTACAAAGGGAGTATCTCTCTGTCAAAAATATATTTTTGTGTAACTAGTTACTCCTGTCTTTCTACTTCCTTTCGCTGATATGTGGGACATCCGGCAATTGGGTCCACATGCCATATGCATAAATTAGAGTGCACAAATGCACGGTAGACACACCCTGGTCGTAGCGCCGCAGTAATGCCCAATGAGCCGTCAAATCACAAACCCCCCTTTCCAGCTTTAGCAGTAAGCTGGACGGACGAAGAGGCAATATTTCACTAGGCCTGAATCCCCTTCTCCCTTGTCTGCTTGTTCAGAGAAAACCCCCTCTCGGCGATAGCATAGGGTTTTCTCATGGAGAACCAGGTACGAATTCTTCATCCATCCATGATAAATCCAAGTCCCTTGGTCGCGGGTAATCCTAGGATGGCAACCGCCATCGTTGATGCATTTTTCTTCCTACATAATCTACTGTGTTTCATTTGTAGTGCCCAAAGTGCAAGGACACTACAAGTTTCTGCGCCCTCGGCGAGACGCCACACTTGTTCCTTCTCATCCTAACACAGGATTTTAAAACGCGCACAGTATGTTCCTAGAATCCTCTTTTCTATCCGGGAGGGTGGTTTTTTTTTTTGAACATGCTGTCGACTAATTTTAAATTTGGATTGCTATATTTGGATAAAAGGTACTACCAGTACGATGGTCAACATTGACATGAAGGAGAAAGTTATTTCTAGATTTGGATAGGGAATACATTGTGTTCTCATATTATTTTTCCTGCAGTGCATTATTTGCTCTGCCAGAACACATGTACTCAAGATGCTCGGCCTCGCCATAATTGAATACACCAGTTTAATGGTCACAGTGAAGACAAACCATGGATATAAGTTCCGAGTTCAGTTCATGAACCAAGAAGATCGCTGCTTTTTTTATGGCCGAACTTGGATAAACTTTCTCAATTGTTATGGATTGAAAGTTGGCGCACGAATGTTGATGGAAATAGCAGCACCTGGTCTCATGTTCACTACGTTCTTCCACCCCGACGTCGTTCCAATTGTTCATCCATGTTAGTATCCGGTTCTTGCTTGTTGCCTCGATTACTTCATAATCCACCTATTCTGTCTAACTAATCACAATTTAACTTTAGAAGTAGCAACAAATCTCTCACGAAGATGCTACTTCTAACTAATATTTTCTTATAATTGGTGGCACGTGGAGGTTTTTCAGAGTTAAGCAGGCTACTCGTTTGTTATTCTGTAACAACTCGGCTGTTACTGATGGCACTGAGGTTGACTGGGACGACATCCACAAGTTCCTACACTTTATTGATAGTCTTGATGACCTTGTGGGGCGTTTCAATGGTGGAAGGCCACGTGGGATATGTGTGCCACTGCTGCACTCATTGAAGAGGTCCAACTGTGTCGAGGAATTTATGGTACGAGCTGTTTTCTGTTATATATGTTTTTCATAAACTATTTCTTATACGCAGTTTTACAGCTATGATCTTCTTGAAACAGCAACTGCCCAGTTCTATTGTTCCTATATAGATGCCTGAACATGGTCGGGTCAGACTTGCGCTTGGTCACAACATGATATTTATGTCGACCTACTCCATTCCCCTTGGAGGTGAAAATATACTTATTCATGGGTAGTCTCAAATAATGAAGGCATGTCCATCTTGGAGAATTGGACAGAAAATTATGTTCCTGCTTTTCCATGGCTCTAAAGCGATTATCCTGTTTATTGACAACATTGCGAGATGAAGCAGATTTCAGAAGGTTGTCGATGGGCGGGGTGGCGCTTGGGCCTTGTCCTGGGGCTTGGCGGCCTCACCCTTGCTTAACTATAGGCAAAGTAGCACTGTTCGAGGCATGCTTTGTACGGTTGAACCTGTATAAGTACTTATACTGCTTTCAGCTATGGTTGTTAAGTGCCCCTGCTGGTTTCAGTAAAGGTTGTTAAGTACTCCTGCTGCTTTTATAGTCTGTCGTGTTTCTTCAGTCCAGTCTTCCTCCAGCCGCCAATACCAAACCAGCACCGGCGGGGCCGCCTCCTTCCGCCTCCCACGGCTGGCTGCGCCTCAACGCACGCATCACCGCCCCACCGTCTCCTAAATCATTAACGCCGACGTCCGAGGCCTCGTCGTCGTCCTCCACGCGCTTTGGTGCGCTCGCCGCGGCGCCGCCCTCTCGCGTTGTCGACATTGTCAACAAACAACAGGAATCGGCAGAAGTACGTGGAGAGGATGACAATACGGGCCCACCATGTCAGCGTATGAAAAAATAAAATGCTTCCTCCTAGTGTTTTCCTGACATCTGGGTCCCACGACATTGTGAGCCTATATAGTCAATAGACAAGAGAACAGTACAAGATCGGCTGACACCTGGGACGTAGGTGCTCGATCAGTATTTTTTTGTTATTATTGAGATGGAGCAGGGTTTGAACTGGGCTGTGGCCCGTCTAGCCCAGGTTTATATTTTATGTTCCCCATGTGACCAGCCCAGCTATTTTTTCTTTGTGAAAATGAGCCCATTTTATTTTTTCTGAAGAATACCCAATCCAGGCCTATTTATTTTTCTACGCCCAAATGGGCTGCAACTCTTTCAAGACGCCTGCAAATCTTGAAAGTAATATGAAATTGGCTGTAAATATAAAAATAGATGCCAAATTCGCAATTACTTTATAATTTCTGAATTTTTTCACTTTTTCTTATTCCTATTTCACTGGGCATTAACCTAATTTAAATATATCTTCAAAGTACTTTAAATCTGGCTCGACATTTCGGTATTAAAAATAGTTTGGAACCCACAGAAATATGCAAAATTGGCACTGGCCAACCAAAAAACAGACTGCAATAAATAGCATAAGAAGTCGCAATGAGCTATATATAAATTATTAAAAAAAGAGGGAATGGTCTGACTTATGGGCCTATTAAGTTGATACGTATGCATGATTTTTTTTCTTATTATATACATCAACAAACGATTCTAGCAGACGTAACCGTCGGATGTCAATCCAACGGCCGTCGTGTTGCTTCAATCTCTGATCTTCTTTCTCCAGCCGCCAAATCCAGTGCCGGCGGGACCGCCTGCTCCCACCTCCCGTGAAGGCCTCACCGCCCCCTACTACTCCCACAGCTGGCCAGAGCATCCCTCTACTCACCCACACCCCCTATTATTCTGCGGCGACGGTAGCCCCACGCCGCAGCCGAACCAGTGAACCCTCGTACTCCTCTCCGCGTGGGCATCCACTACCGCGTCTTCCCCAGCTCCGCGTCGTCCCCTTCCTAGGCCTCGCCGTCGTCCACTGCCCTGGTGTTCTCGGCACGGCGTGGTCAACGTGGTCAAGGAATGACTTCCATCCGAAGAGTACTGTCGTGGAGAGGCTGACAGCTGGGTCCACGGCAGCCGCAAGGAAGTGCCTCCTTATTACGCGGAAAATAATTATTCCTCCACCTGACAGTAGGGACCCACCGGACGGACCACCTTAGTTTGCGAAAAAAACATTTCCCCCTCACTGCTGGGACCCATCGGATGGGCCACCATATTTTGCGAAAAAACATTCCCTTCGCTGTCAGCTCAGACCCATCGGAAGTGCCTCCTTATTATGCACAAAAAAATGAATAATCCCCCTGCTAGCTGGGACCCAGTATAGTGGGAGGCTGACTTATGGGAGACGGGGATGGAGGGCTTTGTCAACTTAGTCAATATGCACGATTCTATCTCCATTGACTGTACGATGTCCATCCAACGGCTGTAGTGCTTCTTCAACCTCTGGTCTTCTTTCTCCAGCCGCCCAAACCAGCACCGGTCGTGCCTCATGCTCCTGCCCTCCTGTGGCCATATGCAATGCCACGGAGGCCTCACCGCCTCCAACTACTCCCACCGTTGGCCAGGCCATCCCTCTACTCACCCACACCCCCTGTTATTATGCGGCGACGGCAGCCTCACACCACGGCGAACTAGTGAACCCTCATACTCCTCTACGCGTGGGCATTCACTGTCGCGTCTTCCCCGCCTCCGCGTCGTCCCCTTCCTAAGCCTCGCCATCGTCCACCGCCCTGATGCTCCCGGCGCGGCGTGGTCAACATGGTTAAGGAACGGCTTCCATCGAACGTGGACTGTACGTGGAGAGGCTGACAGCTGGGTCCACGGCCGCAACAAGGAAGTGCCTCCTTATTACACGCAAAATAATTATTCCTCCACCTAACAGCGGGGACACACCGGACGGGCCACTGTATTTTGCGAAAAAACTTTTCCCCCCTGACAGCTGGGACCCACTGGACGGGTCACCATTTCGCGAAAAAAAACATTCCCCTCCGCTGTCAGCTCGGACCCACCGGAAGTGCCTCCTTATTACGCACAAAAAATGAATACTCCCCCTGCTAGTTGGGACACACCTTGGTGGGTGGCTGACTTGTGGGCCTACTAAGTTGACGGGGACGGAGTGCTTTGTCAACTTAGTCAATATGAGAGATTCTAGCTCCAGTGACCATACGATGTCCATCCAACGGCCATTGTGCTTCTTCATCCTCTAGTCTCTTTGCTCCATCCGCTCACAGCAGCGCCGGTCGTGCCGAATGCTCCTGCCTCCTGTGGCCGGCTGTGCTGCCGTGGAGGCCTCACCGCTCCCTACTATTCCCTCCGCTGGCCAGCCCCGGCGGTGACGGCAGCCTCACACCGCAGCTGAACTAGTGAACCCTCGTACTCCTCTCCGTGCGGCATTCCACTGCCGCGTCTTCCCCGCCTCCGCGTCGTCCCCTTCCTAGGCCTCGCCGTCGTTCACCGCCCTGGTGCACTCGGCGCGGCTTGGTCAATGTGGTCAAGGAACGACTTCCATCGAAAGAGTACTGTACGTGGAGATGCTGACAGCTGGGTCCACGGCCGCAGCAAGGAAGTGCCTTTTACGCGCAAAATAATTATTCCTCCACCTGACATCGAGGACCCACCGGATGGGCCACGGTATTTCGCGAAAAAACGATCCCCCCTGACTGCTGGGACCCACCAGCTACATCTTTGCGCGCAAGGAAGTGCGTCCGGGCAAAAAAAACCGATTCGCCCCCTGACTGCTGGAACCCACCAGCTACATCTTCGCACGCAAGGACGTGCGTCCGGGCAAAAAAAAATGATTCGCCCCCTGATGATACGTCCATTTTGCATCATGCTTATATTTTGACATTTATTGCATTATGGGCTGTTATTACTTGTTATGTCACAATACTTATGCCTTTTCTCTCTTATTTTAGATGGTTTACATGAAGAGGGAGAATGCCGACAGCTGCAATTCTGGGCTGGAAAAGGAGCAAACTCTGGAAACCTATTCTGCACAACTGCAAAAGCCCCGAAACTCCACAGAAATCCATTTCAGAAAATATAAAAAATATCTGGCGAAAGAAGTTCACGAGGGGGGCCACTGGCTGTCCACGAGGGTGGGGGCGCCCCCCCTCTCTAGGCGCGTTCCCATGTCTCGTGGGCCCCTTATAGGCCCCCCGATGCCCATCTTCTCCTATATGAGGTGTTTTGACCTGGAAAAAAATCACAAGGAGGCTTTCGGGACCAGCCGCCACCGTCTCGAGGCGGAACCGAGGCGGAAACCAATCTAGGGCTCCGGCAAAGCTGTTCTGCAGGGGAAACTTCCCTCTAGGAGGGGGAAATCATCACCGCCGTCATCACCAACAACTCTCCCATCTAGGGGAGGGCTATCTTCATCAACATCTTCACCAGCACCATCTCCTCTCAGACCCTAGTTCATCTCTTGTATCCAATCTTTGTACCCCAAACCTCAGATTGGTACCTGTGGGTTGCAAGTAGTATTGATTACTCCTTGTAGTTGATGCTAGTTGGTTTACTTGGTGGAAGATCATATGTTCAGATCCATTATGCATATTAATACCCCTCTGATCATGAACAATAGTATGTCTTGCGGATAGTTACATTTGTTCCTGAGGACATGGGAGAAGTCTTGCTATTAGTAGTCATGTGAATTTGGTCTTCGTTCGATATTTTGATGAGATGTATGTTGTCTCTCCTCTAGTGGTGTCATGTGAACGTCGACTACATGACACTTCACCATTATTTGGGCCTAGAGGAAGGCATTGGGACATAATAAGTAGATGATGGGTTGCTAGAGTGACAGAAGCTTAAACCCTAGTTTATGCGTTGCTTTGTAAGGGGCTGATTTGGATCCATATGTTTCGGGCTATGGTTAGGTTTACCTTAATACTTCTTTTGTTGTTGCGGATGCTTGAATTAGAGGTTAATCATAAGTGGGAGGCTTGTCCAAGTAAGGACATCACCAAAGCACCGGTCCACCCACAAACCAAATTATCAAAGTACCGAACCCGAATCAGATAATCGTGATGAAAACTAGCTTGACGATAATTCCCATGTGTCCTTCGGAACGCTTTACTTTATGTAAGAGTTTGTGCAGGCTTGTCCTTTGATACAAAAAGGATTGGGCCACCTTGCTGCACATTATTTACTTTTACCTTTTGTCACTTGCTACCAATTACCTTATCACAAAACTACATGTTACCTATAATTTCAGGGCTTGCAGAAAATACCTTACTGAAAACTGCATATCATTTCCTTCTGCTCCTCGTTGGGTTCGACACACTTACTTATCGAAAGGACTACGATAGATCCCCTACACTTGTGGGTCATCAAGACTCTTTTCTGGCGCCGTTGCCGGGGAGTGAAGCGCCTTTGGTAAGTGGAATTTGATAAGGAAAAATTTATATAGTGTGCTGAAATTTATTGTCACTTGTTTCTATGGCTCAATATCCTTTGAGGGGCTTGTTCGGGGTATCTTCACCCCGATCAGAAGAGCAAAGAGTTGCTGCTCAACCTACTGCACCTACTGAACATGTTTTCTTAGAGATTCTTTCGGGTATGATAGAGAAACTGCTTGAAAATCCTTTTACAGGAGATGGAACACTGCATCCCGACTTACACCTAATCTATGTGGATGAACTTTGTGGATTTTTTAAGCTTGCAGGTATGCCCGAGGATGTTATCAAGAAAAATTTCTTCTATTTATCTTGGAAGGGAGATGCATTGACATGGTTTAGGCTATGTGATGATATTGGATCATGGAACAATAATCGTCTAATGTTGGAATTTCATCAGAAGTTCTACCCTATGCACCAGGTTCATCGTGATCGTAATTGTATTTATAATTTCTGGCCTCAGAAGGAGAAAGCATTGCTCAAGCTTGGGGGAAGTCAATGTTATATTCATGCCCCAATCATGAGCTATCAAGAAAAATGATCATTCAAAATTTGTATGCTCGGCTTTCTCTCAATAATCGCACCATGCTCGATAATTCTTGTTCTGGATCTTTTATGATGAAGACTATTGAATTCAAATGGGATTTATTAGAAAGAATTAAACGCAACTCTGTAGATTGGGATCTCGACGAAGGTAAGGAGTCAGGTATGACCCCTAAGTTTGATTGTGTTAAAGCTTTAATGGATACCGATGTTTTCCGTGAGTTTAACACTAAGTATGGACTTGACTCTGAGATATTAGCTTCTTTCTGTGAATCATTTCCAACTCATGTTGATCTCCCCAAGGAGAAGTGGTTTAAATACCACCCCCCTATTGAAGTAAAAGTAGTTGAACTAGTTAAAGTTGAAGAAAAGACTATCACTTATAATGTTGATCCTATTATTCCTACTACTTATATTGAGAAACCACCTTTCCCTATTAGGATAAACGATCATGCTCAAGCTTCAACTGTAGTTCGTAAAAGTAATACTAGAACACCTACACCCTCTGAGCAAATTAAAGTTGAACCTAGTGTTGCTATGGTTAAAGATCTCTTGGTAGAAGAGTTAGATGGACATGTTATTTACCTCCAAGAAGATTCTGCTAGAATAGCCAACCCCAATGCTAGAAATAAACATAGACCTATTGTAGGCTTGCCTGTTATCTCTGTTAAGATAGGAGATCATTGCTATCATGGTTTATGTGACGTAGGTGCTAGTGCGAGTATTATACCTCTTGATTTATATTGAGAAATTATGCATGATATTGCACCTGTTGAGTTAAAAGGGATTATGTTACTATTAAGCTAGCTAATAGAGACATTATTTCACCAGTTGGGATTGTTAGAGATGTTGAAGTCTTGTGTGGGAAGGTTAAATACCCTACAGATTTTCTTATTCTTAGTTCCCCACAAGATGAATTTTGTCCCATTATATTCGGTAGACCCTTCTTGAATACTGTTAATAACAAGATAGACTGCGTGAAAGATATGGTTACTGTTGGATTAGGGGATATGTCTCATGATTTTAATTTTGCTAAATTCCGTAGACAACCCCTTGAAAAAGAACTACCTAGTAAGGATGAAATTATTGGTATTGCTTCTATTGCTGTGCCTCCTAATGATCCTTTAGAACAATACTTGCTAGACCATGAAAATGATATGCATATGAATGAGAGAAGGGAAATAGATGAAATATTCTTTAAACAGGCACCCGTATTGAAAAACAACTTGCCTGTTGAAATCTTAGGGGATCCTCCTCCACCCAAGGGTGATCCCGTGTTTGAACTTAAACCCTTACCTGATAATCTTAAGTATGTTTATCTTGATGAAAAGAAGATATATTGTTATTATTAGTGCTAACCTTTCAAAGCAGGAAGAAGAAAAAATATTGAAAACTCTGAAGAAGCACCGTGCTGCTATTGGATATACTCTGGTTGATCTTAAGGGCATTAGCCCCACTATATGCCAACATAAGATAAATTTGGAAGAAAATTCTAAACCGGTTATTGATCATCAGCGAAGGTTAAATCCTAAGATGAAAGAAGTGGTAAGGAAGGAATACTAAAGCTTCTAGAGGCAGGTATTATCTATCCAGTTGCTGATAGCCAGTGGGTAAGTCCGGTCCATTGTGTCCCTAAGAAGGGAGGTATGACTATCGTTCCTAATGATAAAGATTAATTGATCCCTCAAAGAATAGTTACAGGTTATAGGCTGGTAATTGATTTCCGAAAGTTAAATAAAGCTACTAAGAAAGATCATTACCCCTTGCCATTTATTTATCAAATGCTAGTAAGGTTATCCAAGCATACTCATTTTTGCTTTCTAGATGGTTATTCTGGTTTTCTCAAATACCTGTGTCAAAAGGAGATCAAGAAAAGACAACTTTTACTTCTCCTTTCGGTACCTTTGCTTATAGACGTATGCCTTTTTGTTTATGTAATGCACCTGCTACCTTTCAAAGATGTATGATGGCTATATTATCTGATTTTTGTGAAATGATTGTTGAGGTTTTCATGGATGATTTCTCCGTTTACGAAACTTCTTTTGATGATTGCTTAAGCAACCTCGATCGAGTTTTGCAGAGATGTGAAGACACTATTCTTGTATTGAATTGGGAGAAGTGCCACTTTATGGGTAATGAAGGCATCGTCTTGGGACATAAAATCTCTGAAAGAGGTATTGAAGTTGACAAAGCTAAAGTTGATGCTATTGAAAAGATGCCATGCCCTAAGGACATCAAAGGTATACGAAGTTTCCTTGGTCATGTCGGGTTTTATAGGAGGTTCATAAAGGACTTCTCCAAAATCTCTAGGCCTCTGACTAATCTCTTACAAAAAGATATGCCTTTTGTCTTTGATGATGATTGCCTAGAAGCATTTGAAATACTTAAGAAAGTATTGATCTCTGCACCTATTGTCCAGCCTCCTGACTGGAATTTACCCTTTGAGATTATGTGCGATGCTAGCGATTATGCTGTAGGTGCTGTCTTAGGACAAAGAGTTGATAAGAAATTGAATGTTATCCAATATGCTAGTAAAACTCTAGACAGTGCCCAAAAAAATTATGCTACTACTGAGAAATAATTTTTAGTAGTTGTATTAGCTTGTGATAAGTTTAGACCCTATATCGTTGACTCTAAAGTAACTATTCACACTGATCATGCTGCTATCAAATACCTTATGGAAAAGAAGGATGCTAAACCTAGACTTATTAGATGGGTTCTCTTACTGCAAGAATTTGACTCGCATATTATTGATAGAAAGGGAGCTGAGAACCCCGTTGCAGATAACTTGTCTAGGTTAGTGAATATACTTGATGACCCACAACCTATTGATGATAGCTTTCCTGATGAACAATTGGCTGTCATAAATACTACTCACACTGCTCCATGGTATGCTGATTATGCTAATTATATTGTTGCTAAGTTTATACCTCCTAGCTTCACATACCAGCAAAAGAAAAAGTTCTTCTATAATTTGAGACATTACTTCTGGGATGACCCACATCTTTATAAAGAAGGAGTAGATGGTATTATTAGACGTTGTGTACCTAATCATGAACAGGAATAGATCTTACGCAAGTGCCACTCCGAAGCTTATGGAGGACACCATGCGGGAGATAGAACTGCACACAAGGTATTGCAATCCGGTTTTTATTGGCCTACTCTCTTCAAGGATGCCCGTAAGTTTGTCTTATCTTGTGATGAATGTCAAAGAATAGGTAATATTAGTAGACATCAAGAAATGCCTATGAATTATTCACTTGTTATTGAACCATTTGATGTTTGGGGCTTTGATTATATGGGACCGTTTCCTGCCTCTAATGGATACACACATATTTTAGTTGTTGTTGATTACATTACTAAGTGGGTAGAAGCTATTCCAACTATTAGTGCTGATCATAACACCTCTATTAAGATGCTTAAAGAAGTTATTTTTCCGAGGTTTGGAGTCCCTAGATACTAAATGACTGATGGTGGTTCACACTTTATTCATGGTGCTTTCCATAAAATGCTTGCGAAATATGATGTGAATCATAGGATTGCATCCCCTTATCACACACAGACTAGTGGTCAAGTAGAACTAATTAATAGAGAGTTGAAATTAATTCTGCAAAAGACAGTTAATAGGTCTAGGAAGAATTGGTCTAAGAAACTTGATGATGCATTATGGGCCTATAGAACTGCATAAAAAAATCCTATGGGTATGTCTCCATATAAGATGGTATATGGAAAAGCTTGTCACTTACCTATTGAGCTAGAACATAAGGCATATTGGACTATTAAAGAGCCCAACTACGATTTCAAACTTGCCGGTGAGAAGAGGTTATTTGACATTAGCTTTCTTGACGAATGGAGAACCCAGGCCTATGAGAATGCCAAGCCGTTTAAAGAAAAAGTTAAAAGATGGCATGACAAAAGGATACAAAAGCGTGAGTTTAACGTAGGTGATTATGTCTTGCTATTCAACTCTCGTTTAAAATTTTTTGCAGGAAAACTTCTCTCCAAGTGGGAAGGACCTTACGTTATCGAGGAGGTCTATCGTTCCGGTGCCATAAAAATCAACAACTTCGAAGGCACAAATCTGTAGGTGGTGAACGATCAAAGAATCAAACATTATATCTCAGGAAATCCTATAAATGTCGAAACCAATGTTATTGAAACCATAACCCCAGAGGAATACATAAGGGACACTTTCCAGAAAAATCCAGACTCTGAAAAGGAAGAGGTATGTGGTACGGTAAGTAAACCGACTCCAAAACTGTTTTGGAATATTTAGGAAAATAGAAAAATAAGTAGCAGTCCGGAAGGGACATGAGGCATCCACGAGGGTGGAGGGCGCGCCTCCCTTCCTTGGGCGCGCCCCCTGCCTCGTGGGCACCCCGTGTGCCTCCCGGACTACGTTTTCTTGTGGGTTACTCCTTTTGGTTGGTAAAAATTCATTATATATACTCCCAAAGGTTTTGACCTCTGTATCACGCAAAAATACTCTGTCCTTGTTTCGAGCTATTTTCTGCTAGGGTTTGCGAAGTCAGGCATCATGTCGTCTCCCTCCTCCAACAACGAAGGAAATGATGCTTGGCCAATGAAGATAGATCTGAAGAGGGAAGGACCCGGGGAGATCCACAAGGAGAAGAAGATAAAGATGGAGGTGGAAGATCCGGCTCCGGCATCGGGAGAAGAAGACACCCCTAAATCTCTTCCTAATCTCTTTACCTCAGCTGAGATTGAAGCTTTCGGGATGATTGAGTTAGCTCAAATTTGAAACAAGCATCTCACAAGTGAAAATATTTTGTTGAAGGATTACATATCTATAGTCAAAGGTATTATCCGCAAGCTGGAGGATCTCCTACGCTCGATATATGATGATCCGACGTCACTACTTTCAACTCCATCATCACCACCCCCGAAGAAGGAGACATAGGGTATGGGCACTCCCCTTGGCAACTGCCAAGCTTGTGGGAGTGACCCCGGTATCTTATCACCATCACTCCTATCTTTACCATTTTTATTAGTTCGATCCTTTTGGTAGTATCTTGATCTAGTAGAATAAAGTAACCATGATCTAGTTGTGAGCTTTTGCCTTATGATCTTTACCCTTTGTAATCGAGTCCGTGAGCTATATAATAAAGATTAGTGTTGAGTCAAGGGCTTGATTTCCTCACTTTGGTCATGATAAAAAGAAAGAAAACATAAAGAGTATCAAAGAGATCATATCGATCTTATGGGAAGTAATGACTTCACATATAATAGTATGATAAATAGAAGTTGTTGGGAGTTGACAAACATAGTTTTGGTCATCGTTGCAATTAATAGGAAGTAATAAAAGAAGAGACGCTTCACATACAAATATATTATCTTGTACATCTTTTATGATTGTGAGCACTCATTAAAGTATGACATGCTAAAGACTTGATGTTGGACAAGGAAGACAACATAACGGGTTATGTTTTCTTGTATCCGCAATGAAGTATATTGTCATGGATCACCCAACATGTTGAGCTTGCCTTTCCCCCTCATGCTAGCCAAAACTCCTCGCACTAAGTAGAGATACTACTTGTGCTTCCATACATCCTTAAACCTAGTTTGGCCATGAGAGTCCACCATACCTACCTATGGATTGAGAAAGATCCTTCCAAGTAAGTTGTCATGTTGCAAAATCACTAAAATATGTATGATTTATTAGTGTGGACGAAATTAGCTTTATACGATCTTGTGATATGGAAGTAATAAAAGCGACAGATTGCATAATAAAGGTCCTTATCACAAGTGGCAATATAAAGTGACGTTCTTCTATGCTAAGATTTTATGCATCCAACCATAAAAACACATGAAAACCTCTGCTTCCCTCTGCGAAGGGCCTATCTATTAATCTTGCCTTATAAGTGTCAAGGTGAAATCCACCTTTCCTTTTTACATTTTATCCTTTGGCAAGCACATTGTGCTGGAAAGATCCTGACATATATACCCACTTGGATGTAAGTTTTCATGATCTATTACTGTTGACATTACCCTTGAGGTAAAAGGTTGGGAGGCAACACCATAAGCCCCTATCTTTCTCTGTGTCCGATTAAAACTCCATAACCATACGTATTGCATGAGTGTGAGCAATTTTGAAAGACTATATGATAGTTGAGTATGTAGGCTTGCTGAAAAGCTCTTCTATTGACTCTTTCCGATGTTACGATAAATTGCAATTGCTTCAATGACCGAGATGAAAGTTTGTTAGTTTCCAATGAAGTTTATGATTCATGCTTGATATTGTGGATGAATTGTTACTTTAGCATAAGAATCACATGACAATATATATATATATATATATATATATATATATATATATATATATATATATATATATATATATATATATATATATGTTGCTATTATAAGAATGATCATGATGCCCTCATGTCTGTATTTTGTTTTTATCGACACCTCTATCTTTAAACATGTGGACATATTTTTCGATATCGGCTTTCGCTTGAGGACAAGCGAGGTCTAAGCTTGGGGGAGTTGATAGGTCCATTTTGCATCATGCTTATAAGTTGATATTTATTGCATTATGGACTGTTATTACTTGTTAGGTCACAATACTTATGCCTTTTCTCTCTTATTTTACAAGGTTTACATGAAGAGTGAGAATGCTGGCAGCTGGAATTCTGGGTTGGAAAGGAGCAAACTCTGGAAACCAATTCTGCACAAATCCAAAAGCCCTGAAACTCCACAGAACTCCGTTTCAGAAAATATAAAAAATATCTGGCGAAAGAAGTTCATGAGGGGGGCCACCGGCTGTCCACGAGGGTGGGGGGCATGCCCCCCCTCTTTGTGCGCGCCCCTTGTCTCATGGGCCCCTTGAAGGCCCCCCAATGACCATCTTGTCCTATATGAGGTGTTTTGACCTGGAAAAAATCACAAGGAGGCTTTCGGCACCAGACGCCACCGTCTCAAGGCGGAACCGAGGCAGAAACTAATCTAGGGCTCCGGTATAGCTGTTATGCCGGGGATACTTCCCTTCGGGAGGGGGAAATTGTCACGGTCGTCATCACCAGCAACTCTCCCATCTTAGGGAGGGCTATCTTCATCAACATCTTCACCAGCACCATCTCCTCTCAAACCCTAGTTCATCACTTGTATCCAATCTTTGTACCCAAACCTCAGATTGGTACCTATGGGTTGCTAGTAGTGTTCATTACTCCTTGTAGTTCATGCTAGTTGGTTTACTTGGTGGAAGATCATATGTTCAGGTCCATTATGCATATTAATACCCCTCTGATCATGAACAATATTATGTCTTGTGAATAGTTACTTTTGTTCCTGAGGACATGGGAGACGTCTTGCTATTAGTAGTCATGTGAATTTGGTCTTCGGTCGATATTTTGATGAGATGTATGTTGTCTCTCCTCTAGTGGTGTCATGTGAACGTCGACTACATGACACTTCACCATTATTTGGACCTAGAGGAAGGCATTGGGAAGTAATAAGTAGATGATGGGTTGCTAGAGAGACAGAAGCTTAAACCCTAGTTTATGCGTTGCTTCATAAGGGGATGATTTGGATCCATATGTTTCAGGCTATGGTTAGGTTTACCTTAATACTTCTTTTTTAGTTGCGGATGCTTGCATTAGAGGTTAATCATAAGTGGGAGGCTTGTCCAAGTAAGGACAGAAACCAAGCACCGGTCCACCCACATACCAAATTATCAAAGTACCGAACCCGAATCAGATGATCATGATGAAAGCTAGCTTGACGATAATTCCCATGTGTCCTCGGGAGCGCTTTCCTTTATATAGTAGTTTGTCCAGGCTTGTCCTTTGCTACAAAAAGGATTGGGCCACCTTGCTGCACTTTATTTAATTTTACCGTTTGTTACTTGCTACCAATTACCTAATCACAAAACTATATGTTACCTATAATTTCAGTGCTTGCAGAAAATACCTTACTGAAAACTACCTATCATTTCCTTCTGCTCCTCGTTGGGTTCGGAACTCTTATCGAAAGGACTACGATAGATCCCCTACACTTGTGGGTCCTCACCTGACTGCTGGGACCCACCAGCTACATCTTCGCAGGCAAGGAAGTGTCTGACAGTTGGGACCCACCTAGTCGAAGCGTACGTAGTGTTGTCATTCTGGTCGCGAATGTGTACGCACATACTGGTCGATGTAGAGGCGCGCATGTGTCGTAGTAGAGGCGTGCACGTAGCATGTACATGTACGTACATCAGCAAGTGTGCAAGAAAGAAAATACGGCCACGTAGGTACATACAGGCAGGGTCTCGAACGTCTACTCGCGCATACGTATGGCCATGGCTCGTGGACATGGCTTGGTTGGAACGGAGAAACAGCGTCGTCGTCGTGTTAATGGAGAGCTAACTGGCTGGGTCGGAACGGAATGCGTCATCGTGTTCATCGGGAGGGCTTGGATGGAATAACCGATGGAAATGAGGCCTGTCGTACCGCAAAACGGAGGAAACAGCCTTGTGTTCGACCGGCCACGTTCGAAATGGGATCCTGTTCATCGGGAGGGGTCTGGCATACCGCAAAACGGAGGAAACGGACCTCCTACGGCCGAAACGGGGGTCCTGTTGATCGGGAGGGGTGTGGCGTACCGCAAAATGGAGCAAACAGACTTGTGTTGGAGCGCCATGGTCGAAATTGGGGTCCTGTTCATTGGGAGGGGTGTGGCGTACCGCATAACGGAGGAAACGGACTTGTGTTGGAGCGCTACGGTCGAAACGGGGGTCCTGTTCATCGGGAGGGGTGTGGCGTATCGCAAAACAGGACTCCACGGGATACTATTCATCACCACCGTCGACCCCCTCCAACCTCCACGGGCTACTGTTCATCCACCGTTGACCTCCTCCAGCCTCCACCTGCGACTGTTCAGCCTCCACCGTGTGCTACTCCACTGGCTACTGTTCAACCAGCCCTCTCCACGGGCTCCTGTTCAACCACCCCTCCACGGGCTACTGTTCATCCAGCCCTCCACCGTCTACTGTTCATGCAGCCCTCCATGGGGTGGTCCTGTTCATGCAGCCCTCCACGGGATCCTGTTCATGCAGCCCCAACCGGCTCGATCGAACGGGGTCCTGTTCATGCAGAGGCAACACCATGGGGTCCTGTTCAGCCACCCCCACTGGGAACTGTTCATCCAACCCCCCCAGCAACGCTCACTGTTCATGCAGAGGCAACATCGATCGGCTTCAGTTAGCAGCAGTAGTGAAGGAATCGCTCGATCGGGTTCAGTTAACAGCCATCGATCGATCGCTCGGGTTGAGTAACGCGTAGCCTGCAGTGCAATCGTTCGGGTTCAGTTAGAGCCCAACGCCTTGCTCGGGTTCAGTTAGAGCCCAATGCCTCGCACCCATGCGCGTGCATGTACGAGAGAAATATGCATCGCTCGGCCCCGACCACCCACCGTAACCGGGAACACCCCGATATTTTCCTCGCCCTCGCTTCTACCACGGTTTTTTCCGTCATGGACGGCCCATAGAATGTCATGCAGCTGTGCCTCCGGCGCCCCCAGGACGAAAAGCTGTGTCTCCGACCATTCACAGAAGTAGGACCCCACCACATCTATAATGATACCGTGTTTTATCACAATTATTGTCATAGAAGTGTCACAAGTATGACAGAAAAAAGTTTCGTTCGGCCCAAAATGTCACGGATGTGTCTTTTTTTGTAGTGTAGTGAAGCATGTTCAAATGCAAAAGCATATAGTTTAGCTCTATAATATGCTATATTATGGATACTTTGTCCGATTCTGTTCGGAATCACACAAAGCATCAGACGCTACTGGCTATATATGTGCATAAAAAATAAATAAAGTTCAATAAAGAACATTACACTTCATACCTCGAAGCCTGTTAGTAGGCTGTTGAAGGTTTCATTCAGTCCACCTTTGATGGATTGAATCTTTTTCATCACCGCACCCATTATGGTGCGGTGCTCCTCCACGACGGAAGCACTTTGTAGCGCTCCCTCCAGAGGGTCCGGCGTCTCCGGATTGACACCGGGCACCGTAGGAACAGTTCTATCCTCCCCCGCCTTGGGGGTCTGGTCTTCGGACACCGGAGCCGCGCTAAGCTCCGGATCAGTATTTGGCGGGCCCCCGAATTGTTTGGGCCCCCCGTATTCGGTCTCCACGGGGACTGTTTCCCCATGGTCAGTGGCTGCCGAGGTGTTACCCTCGGTCGCCTTACCACCTGCCCCGCCCCCATCTCCTTGAGCGGAAGATGCACGCTGGGAGGACGCTTCGCTGTCCCCGCGGGCCACGGGCGATGGAGCTCGAACCGACGGGTAGCTCTCCGTCCCTCCAGACGGCAGAGAGTTCCCCTCCGATAACGAGGCATTGGGGTGTGCCGGGGAGGGCTGTAGGTCAGCAGGTGAGAAATACTTAAAAAGCATTAATATGCTAATAAACAAAGTCCAGTAATTAATATATCTGAACAACTTATATTTTGGCTAGGGGCTTTTCCCTAGGCTTCAGCACAAAGCTGTGTCCGGACGATGAGTCCGAATGGGCGGGGAGGTTTAGCCTCCTCCGGGGTGCGGCCTTCCCTGCGTCAGCAGCGGCCGCCCTCTTCTTCCCCTTGCCCTGGGCAGGGGATTCTTCTTCTTCATCATCCTCCTCTTCTTCGGAGGAGAGGATGTCCATCTATTCGGACTTCGAATCCGCAGGGCGGGGGCCACTCTTGGCCTGCTTCCTCTTCTTCTTGTGCTCTTGTTCGGCGCCTGGTACAGCGCCGAAACCAGCATCGCCAACAGTTGAGGCGTGGCTGGGTCTTCTGGCAAAGGCGCCGGACACTTGATCCGAACTGCCTTCTTCATCCAGTTCTGTACGTCACGTAAAAACTCCTATTCCTATTATCGTTAAAATAAGGAGGGAATATATGTTCGGCGGAATTTTTGATTACCTGTACTGCGGTAAATGCAGTCATGTAGCCTGAGTCCTTGGTTTCCTTAGGCCTCTCCTTCTGGCTCTTTAAGAGGTGTTTCCAGATTTCTTTGTGCGTGGAGCCGTATAAATGCTTCAAGGGCTGGGCTCCTGTCGGATCGACCTCCCATAGAAAGAAGTCATGGCGTTGGCAAGGAAGGACAACTGGACAAGTCGGGCCAGCATTACCTGAACCACAGTTGTGAGTTGGTATCCTTTGGTGATCATGCCAGACACATGGCCTTGGAGTGCCGCCACCTCAGTTTGAGATCCCCAGTTCGGACTCTTATCGGTTCAGGAAGTTAGCCTCTCCGAGGGTCTAGATCTGAAAGCAGGCGCCGCCGCCCATTGGGTGTCGTGGGGCTCGGTGATATAGAACCACTCCTGCTGCCAAACCTTATTCATCTCCACGAACGACCCCTTTGGCCAGGTTGCATTCGGGAGCTTGCTTATCATATCGCCCCCGCACTCCGCATGTTGTCCGTCCACCACCTTCGACTTCACATTGAAGGTCATGAGCCATAGGCCGAAATGTGGGGGAACGCGGAGGAAAGCTTCACACACCACTATGAAAGCGGAGATGTGAAGGATTGAATTCGGGGCTAGATCATGGAAATCCAGCCCGTAGAAAAATAGTAAACCCCGTATGAAGGGTTGAAGAGGGAATCCTAGCCGCCTAACAAAGTGTGAGAGGAACACAACTCTCTCACCTGCCTCCGGGACAGGAATCACCTGATCCTGGGTGGGGACTCGGTGCGTGATGTTAGCGTCGAGGTAGCCCGCGTTCCGGAGATCTTCCACGGTCTTCTCAGTAACTATGGAGGCCTCCAACTTGCCTCTGGCGCCGGATCCAGCCATCGCTGGCGAAAGAAGTGGTGGTTGAGGAACTGAGAGCTGCGGGCACAAGAGATGAGGATGCTGGGGCTAGGAAGATTGGAGAGCTCGAGCTTGAGGAAGGCGTGGGGCTGATGGAAGGGATCGATATCCTTTTATAACGCTATGAATACAGAACATCCCCCCACTTTAGCCATAAACCTCGCCGGTTCCCAAAGCGGTCGTGCGTCATGCGCGACTTGGATGCTCACATCACATTGATAAGGATCCCATAATAAGCGGGCATGATCTCTGCTCTGATAAGATGTGTCAGTGGGGTTATACCTCGAAACACAAAACTAGGACCAAGTAAAACGGTTCAATATGTTAATTGGATGGATGCGATGCTTCACCAAAAAGTTTTAAGTAAAGACACCATATTCGTTTTCTTTCGATGCCTTGCCCTCAAGGCTAAGGGTTATACTAACCATGCAGAGCCGGACACAATACATTCCTTGCAGAAGATAGTGCCTTGATATGTTCGGAAGAAGGAACCCGCCTTGCAATTCCGAAGACAATAAGGAAGCCGAACTCATCATCATCGAAGACTGGTTCAGGGGCTACTGAGGGAGTCCTGGATTGAGGGGTCCTCATGTGGCCGGATAACTCGTTGTGGGCCGGACTGGTGGGCTGTGAAGATCATCGCTGAAGATCATCTCTCGTATTCCGATAAGACTCCTGTGTGCGTATAATGGTAGGTTTTCGGTTCGGTGTAATCTTTCCTTCCTCTGCAAGATGGTCATGTACAAACCCTAGGGCCCTCCGGTGCATATATAAACTCGAGGGTTTAGTCCGTAGAGGCTGAACAACAATAGAATCATATCACATAGGCTAGACTTTTACGGTTTAGCCATTACGATCTCGAGGTAGATCAACTCTTGTAACCCATATTCATCAAGATCAATCAAGGAGGAAGTAGGGTATTACCTCGATCGAGAGGGCCCAAACTTGGGTAAAGATCATGTCCCTAGTCTCCTGTTACCAATGATCCTCAGACGCATAGTTCGGGACCCTCTACCCGAGATTCGCCGGTTTTGATACCGATAGTCGGCTTGTCCGATCACCTTTGATCATAGGGACCATCCAACCAGTATCCATCGCGGAGGTTCGACGGCCTTAGTGCTCGGCCCCATAATTGACAGATATCATCTTACTCGAGTCCTTATGGAAGGCGGCAGCAGTCTCAATCTGACATACCAAGACACTGTCTGCGAGATGGGGATAGACCCGTCAAGAATTAAGCCGAGCAGCACTACCTTTAAAGGAGTGATACCAGGCATAGAACCCCGCTACACGAGCTCATTAACATTGGAAGTCGTATTTGGCTCCCCCGATAACTTACGAGGCAAAGAGTTAATCTAAAACATCGCTCTATTCCAAAGTGGCTATCATGCACTACTCGGAAGAACGGCCTTCGCACGCTTTAATGCAGTCCCACATTATGCCTACTTAAAGCTGAAAATGCCTATACCACACGGCGTCATCACGGTCAATGGAAACATGGAGCGATCCCTCTGTACGGAGGAAGACACTGCGGCCCTAGTGATCAAGGTTCAAAGTGGCTTGTTTAGGCCGAATAGTCCATCGGTCGTCAAAACCACAGACACGGCTAAACATGTCTAGTCCGCACAACAACTCTACAGCTCAGAAGAGCATGAGCTCGATTAGCAGTTGCGCCCCTGTCGACTTCCCCATAAGGTGGTAGAATATGTACCTCGCGTACACAATTATGCCCTTAAAATACCTTGGACGGCGCTGGGGGCACACATCATACACATGGTTCATAGTTCGGTTTGACCCTATTCGGACTCTAAAATACATCTTCTTTTTAGGTTCGTTTAGAAAAGAACATACATTGTTTACGACTGTACATGATACTCTTTTCTAGAATCATGTGTTTTCCTTTTTATTTTTTACAGGCGGCCATCATAATTCTCCTTATCAAGGACATATTGCTAAGGAGAAAAAGGCGCAGACGTGCAGCAGGGCCACATGTTGAAATTTCTTTTTTAGATTCAGCCTCTGTGTAAACCTTTTTCTTCTCTTTTATTTTCTTTTACATTTTGGCATGTCAAATGCCAGATGCTGTTATCGGCGTCATCTGTAACCTCATGGCTTGCCGTATTAAATGGGATATAAAAGAAGCAGTTTGGTTCCAATTCGCTTGGAGTTCATTCTATTGTACCACCTGTATTCTCCACCCCCAAGTCAGATCGCCGCATATGCCTTAATACCTAGACTTAATACCAAGGCCTGTACTCAGTCTGGCACGCCTCCAAAAAGTCCGAACACCTATAGGGAACTGTTCGGCGTCCCGGATATTGCATTATCTGCATTGGCTCCGAATCATGTCTTTGGTCTATAGTTGGGTTGTCCGGCTCCTGTGCTTGCCTCATTACATTCAACATTGTTCGGCTAAGGTAGTAAAGAGAGGACTACTGCGATTGTACTTCTGGTTCGTCCAATCAAGTACCTAAGTAGAGAAAGCTGAAAACTGACTCTCATGATGAGGCGAGGGCCGGTCAAGCGATTCGGTGACCTAGTGTTATACTATGATCAATAGGGATCCACTCCGTGTTATACGAGGCGATGGTCTTCGCCCAACCGCATCAAAAAGGCACTATAGTTCGAAAAGCCTTGTACGCACCAGGGGTTAGTACTTAGCCCCACTAGTCAAGCTCCTATGGCTAAGTGAATGCAATAAAGCCGCATAGTCTGATTGCCTGGTTCGCTCCGCAGACACATCCTATACGGACCACCACGTAGAATAAAGACTGTTCATGCGTGTTACTGAACACCCCTGTAATATTTACATGGGGGCTGAAGCCGATGATTGGAAACTTCGAAAATTAAATAAACAGCCGCACAGGTGGAAAAAGTCGTTCATAAATATAGAAGCGCAAAATTTATATACATCGGCACATAGGCTTAGTCCTTACAACCCGAATACAATCACTCAAAGATTATATCCTTTGAGCACTGGCCCTCTACAAGGCGGGCTCCTTCTAGGACATCGTCAATGTACCTTTCTGGCTTGTGGTGATCCTTGCCTTCTGGAGGACCAGTAGTTGCTATGTCCGGGGCCTTCATGTTCGCCCAATGCCCCTTCACATGGGCAAAGGCCATTTGAGCACCCTCTATGCAGGCCGAGCGCTTAACAGCGTCAACACACAGACTCACTTCGACGAGCTTCTTCACCAATCCGAAGTAACTACCAGGGATTGGATCATTGGGTAATAGCCGGACTATCAAGTCCTTCATGGACGTGCCCGCCATGTTTTGTAGCTCGACCAGCTGCTTCATTTGGTCATTGAGGGGCACCAGATGGTTTGGCGCAAGAAACTATGACTAGAACAGCTTCTCCGTGCTGTTCCCCTCCTGGGCTCGAAAGTATTGGGCGGCATCGGCGATGCTTCTCGGGAGATCCGCAAACATGCCAGGAGAACTCCACAATCGTGTCAGCCCAAGATACCTCTGACCTCCAAAGATGCTCTTCAAGAGAAAACCTTACCAGCTGCTATTTGACGCGCTTGTTTTATCACTTTGTCAGCACTGCACGACTTAGTCCGCGCCTCCTTGGCAGCATTAACTGTCGTAGTGAGTTCGGATGCTTGTTCCGAAGTCGTCTGCTCCAATGCATCACATTTGCGAATGACATCTTGCAGCTCGGCCTCGACTTTGGTCACCCGAGCCTCGTGCTATTGATGTAGGGCCTTCTCGGCCTCCAGGACGGCAGCCGCTTTATCAGCGGCTGCCTTGCTCACTCTGGCCTCCTCCTTGGCCATCGCAAGCTCGCCCTTCAGGGCCTCGACTGTCACTGTGTCAACTGTTTCACAAGAACATATAACACAAATTAGCTCACGCTCACACATATAGTGTGTTAAAATTTCAATTTCTTAAACACGCATACCTTGCGTTTCATCACAACGCTTGTTGATGCGGACGATCTCTTCGTCAGCTAGTGTAAGCTTCCGATTTAACTCGGAAACCTCTACGGATTGGGCAGATGCCGCAACTATAGAAGCCTGTTTTAAACACGAAATACACAGTTCAGCTCTATGATATGCAATAACATGGATGCTTCGTCTGATTCTGCTCAGAATCAAGCAAAGCATCAGGGGCAACTATCTATATATATAGTAACCACCTCCGCCGTCGCGCGGGCCCGAGGGCCCGTTCCCGGCCCGCCGCCGCCGCCGCCGTTCGGGCCGAATCTCCTCGCCGCCCGCGCGCCTTCCTTCCTCGGCGCCGGCCGCCGCGCCGCCACCCGCAAGCGGCCGGAGCACCGCATGCCGCCACCGGAGCTCAGCCCCACCGCGCCGCCCGAGCTCCTCGCGCCAATCACCGCCGCCAAGCCATCGAGCCGCCGCCGCCCTTCGAAGCTTCCGTCGCCGCTGCCGATCCAAGTCCCCACCGCCGGACCTCGCCAGGGCCATCCTGCCGGCCACCGCAGACCATCCCGCCGGCCGGGATCGAGCGAGCGCCGCCGCGGCCAGCCTTCGATCCGATCGGGACCAGCCCGATCCCGATCCAGCCAGCGCCAGGCGCCTGGAACCCTAACGGGCCGACCCGGAACCCGCGACCCGCTCCGACCCGTTTGGCCACCCGCGGACCCGTTGACCCCTAAGGTTGATATTTTTTTCCCAAGTCTTTTAGTGTTTTTTTTGTTGTCTGATGCATTTTTGTGATGAGGATAACTTTTTTTGTGCTTGTCCATTTTGTGCGTATAATATGTAAAAATGATCGTGATGATGTGTACTATGATTTGTTCCATTGTGTCATGCATGTTTGAGTCCATCCAGATGTCTTAATCTTCATGACAAGAGTGCTATAGGATATAAACTGCTGCTATTAATTGTTTTGTTGCCATGTTTGAGATGTGATAACTTGATGCATGTTTATCCAAATGAAGCAAATGATATGTCCAAATGTTCATCATGAGATGCTCTACATGTTGGTTGCTATAGGATGCATGATAGAATTCATATTGCCATGTTTATCTCCATTGCAAAAGTGCATGTGGCTGTTTGGTTTTTAAACTTGTTACGAGATGCCTAGTTGAGGAGCTCGTTGCTATTGATGTGGTTGTCCCCATGTTGCATGCTTATATGTTTTGGATTCCCCATCATGTGTTCTTTGCTGTGGTGCAAACCACTTGCCATGTTATGCTTTGAGGTGACTTAAAAATGCTCACAAACATACCATGATAATGTTACTATTTTAACACTTAGTGAAATTTCACTATGTCTGGAATCAGTAATATTCGGATGCTATGTTTGCTTGTTGATCTAGGAAAATCCATGTTAGTTTTGGGGTGGCTATTGTTCATCCCTTGTTGTATATGTTGTTGGCTATCCATCCATGCCCTCACATGCTCATTTGGGTGGCTTTAGCATATTTAATTCTTGCTCCCAAGTTGATATAAAATATTGCTGTCAGGATTTTATTGTCATGATCAAAATGTTGTAGCTTGTTGCTATTGATCCATGCCTCCTATGGAGATGCTCCAATGGAGTTGTTTGCTGTAGGGTATGTATACTTCATGTCCATGCTTCTTATCACCATGTTTGAGTGCTGTAGAGTATATATTTATTGCTCCAAAGCTGCTATGTGGCTGTTAATTTCAGCTTTGCATTGTTTATTGTTTCGGGTGTATCTTTTAGCCCGTTGCTCCGTTTTGGGTGAGTCCTACATGAAACTTGTGTGGTTTTGCATGTAGATTCATAATATCATCTTGTTAACATGTTTGGAGTATGTTGCTTTATGTTTGGGTGCATCTTGCACCGTTGCCATGCTTATCTTGTCTTGATCATATCTTCTAGACCGTAGCTCCGTTTTAAACAAACTTTATATGAAACTTGACTGGAATTTCGTGTAGATTGTCATGGTGCATGTTAACTTGCTGTTTAACAACTTTAACTTAAGGTTTGCTCAGTTCTGGACTAATTTCAAACTATGCTCATGAGGACTTACCGGTTTTTTCTTAAGTAGTTTCCGGCCTCATTTAAACCTGTTGTTTCTTGTGTTGTTTCTTTGTGCTTCCTACCCTGCCATGTTTTGCATCCTAAATAGACTTGTCTTGCATCCTACTTGCTAGAGTAAATTGTCTTGTTCTTGTACTATTTCTCTGTGTTTCCTATGTTGGCTTTCTGTGCATCCTGAGTGCATCTGCAGTGCTTCCTTAGTGCATCAGCCATGCATCCTGTAGTTTGCGCATTGCATCTTGATTGATTTCGTGCATCGTGTGTTCTTGTGTTGAGTAGAGTCGGAAGCCGAGACCGAGTACGAGAACGAGGTTACTACCGAGGTTGAGAACGAGGAGCCCTCTTCCGATCCCATCGACGACTCAACAGGCAAGATGACCTGACCCAAATATCATTACTATCTTTGCCTATTGCTAGAAGTCTTGCTCTTTAGCTTATTGCCTCGATGCCCATGTTTTCCTGTCAGCCTCCTATTGTAACCATGAATCTGTCTAACCACCCTACCTATGCAAACCTATGTTTGGCTAAGTAAGCTTCGCTCAGCCCCTCTTATAGCATTGCTAGTTGCAGGAGAAGATTTGAAGATTCTTGCTTCATGTTGAAGCTTGTTGGGATATCACACTATATAAACTCTTAAATGAAATCATTTATATATTGGTAATGGGTGGAAGGCTAATACTCTTGCTTGGTGTTTTGTTCCACTCATGCCGCCTTAGGAACCGTATAAACCGATGTTATGTTCCTTGATTTTGCGTTCATCACACGGTTGGGGTTATGGGACCCCCTCGATAAACCGCTTAGCGCTAAGGCTTTTCCAGCAAGTCCCAACATTGGTACTCCATTCGCCTAACAACTAAAACTTGCCGAGGGAGTAATTAACCCGAGGATTAATTAATCAACCCCCCTGGGCCAGTGCTCGATTTGAGTGTTGGTCCTAACTAGAGCCACTTGCGGGGCCACCTCGAGGAAACTCAAGGGCTGGTAAAAACCTGTAGAATCGCCCATCCGTTCATGGCCTGAGACTAGATACGTGCGGCTACTGTCAGGGTGTCGGCATGCCGGGAGGTCTTGCTGGATTAGTCTTACCTTAGTCGGAGTATCTTGAGCACGGGATTCCGAGGATACTCGGGCCTTCCCACCTTGGAGTTGTGACTCCGCGGATCGTGGGCTTGTAATGGGACAAGTTGGAACACCCCTGCAGGGTTTTGAACTTTTGAAAGCCGTGCCCGCGGTTATGTGGCAGATGGGAATTTTTTAATATCTGGTTGTAGAAAACTTGACACCATGTTCAGAACACACTACCAGCGTGAGTACCGTGACGGTCAATTTCCGAAAGGGGTTCGGGAAGTGAACATGGTGGGGTTATGATTGCCGTGCTTAGTAGGATCACTTCGTGATCACTTTATCCGCTCGTGGCACTTCTTTTCTCGCTCTTATTGACGTAAGCTAGTGCTAGTGCAGATGCTGCCTTTTATTCTTTCTTCAGCCTTGTTCCACACCCAAGGCTTAGATAGTTCTATTACCCGGGAACGGGATTGCTGAGTCCTCTGTGGCTCACAGATTCTACACCACACCAGATGCAGGTAGTCAGGTGATCTATTCAGGTGACGGCACAGAGCTATACTGGGAGTACGATGAGGAACGTAGTCGTTACTATGTACACTATCCCGATGATCAGTAGTGAATTCTACTAGGGGTGATTCAAACCTGTGGCTTTATGTATGTTTGGTATCTTTCATTTGGATCTTCACCCGTAGACAGGTTGTGATGTTATTTGAATGATGTTTTGCTATGTAATGAATTGTGTGACGTGGCGAGTGTAAGCCAACTATCTCTTTTGTTTTTCATCCCCATTTTTACATGAGATGTGCGAAGATACCGAACTTGAGATCATTCCAGAATGGGCTTATACCTTTAAGTCGTGCCTCGACACGTAGGAGGTATAGTCCCATCCTGGGCATTACAAGCTTGGTGGGATGGATTCAAGGTCATGCATGTTGGGAAAGACATCACTTGGAATAACTTCAAGGCAGAATTCCACAAGGCCCATATTCCTTCCGGAATCATGGCTACCAAGAAGCCTGAGTTCCGAGCCTTGAAGCAAGGAAGTGGCACTGTCAAGGAGTACATGTAGAAGTTCAGTGTTCTGTCAAGGTATGCCCCTGAAGATGTCAGCATTGATGTTGCAATAAGGGAGCGCTTCATGGAAGGCCTCAATCAAAATCTGCAATACTCGCCTCTCGTGTGTGACTGCCCAACCTTTCCTGACCTGGTGAAGAAAGCACTCACGCTTGAAGACAAGCAACGTGCTCTGGAAGATACTCGCAAGTGCAAGATGATCAGCAAGGGAAGTTCCAGTAACCAAAAGTCTCTCCCGTGGCAGCCAGCCCTGGTCAGGCCAACCTATCAGCAGCCAAGAGCTCCTGCACCTCGCCCGAACAATCAGCCTCAGCAGTATGCCAACCCCACGCCAGCTTTCAACAACCCCAATAGTAGTGGTGGCAACAAGATCAACAACCCAAAACAAGTCACATACTTTGGATGTGGTCAGTCCGGACACATCTCTAAGGTGTGCCCCAACAAGAAGCTCGATGCCCCGCGCCCCAATGCGTAGAACCCAGGACAAGGCCGCAGAATGTCACCAAGGATACCAGCTCCTCGCAACCCTCCCAACAATGGAAGGGGCGTGTGAATCATGTCACTGCAGAAGAATCCCAGGAAGACCCGGACGTTGTGTTGGGTACGTTCCTTGTCAACTTAGCTCCTGCAACTGTCTTGTTTGATTCTGGAGCCACACATTCATTTGTCACTCAAAAATTTGCATTAAAAAGTGGCATGACCCCTACGCCCCTGAATAACCCCATGGTGGTACAAACCCCCGGAGCAGAGATGAGAGCCAAGATAGGATGTAAGGGAGTCGGTATCGTCATTAACGGCATAGATTTCCTAGGAGACCTTATCATCTTAAGATCGCAAGGCTTGGATGTGATCTTAGGATTGGATTGGTTTAGCAAGCACCAAGGCTTGTTAGACTGTGCCAACCGGACTGTCACTATGACCTATGACCAACGAGTCAAAGTCAAATTTGCCTCCAACTCCTCTTCTGCTCAAACCGCTCAAGTCAACTGTTTGTTTGAAGTTGGATTGGAGCAAGTGCCAGTAGTATGTGAGTATCCCGATGTCTTTCCCGGTGAGCTACCAGGAGTGCCTCATGACCGTGACATTGAGTTCATCATCGAGCTCAGGCCCGGAGCAGGACCCATCTATAAGAAGCCTTATAGAATGGGGACGGAATAATTAGCCGAGTTGAAGAAGCAACTGGAAGAGCAATTGAGGAAAGGATTTATCCGCCCTAGTGCCTCCCCTTGGGGATCACCTGTTCTATTTGTGGCAAAGAGGGACTGTACCATCCGCTTATGCATTGACTATCGTTCCCTCAATGAAGTTACAATCAAGAATAAGTATCCACTTCCCAAGATTGAAGATCTGTTTGACCAACTCAGCGGAGCCAAGGTGTTCTCCAAGATCGACCACATATCTGGGTACTACTAGCTAAAGATGAGACCCCAAGATATTCTGAAGACGGCATTTGTAACCAGATATGGTATGTATGAGTGCACGGTCATGTCCTTTGGATTGACCAATGCCCCAGCTTACTTCATGTATCTTAGGAATAAGGTCTTCATGGAATATTTGGACAAGTTTGTTGTTGTTTTCATTGATGACATTCTTGTCTTCTCGAAGACAGAAGAAGAGCACGAGCAATAATTGAGGATGGTCCTAGACAAGCTTCGATAGCACCAACTGTATGCTAAATATAGCAAGTGTGAGTTTTGACTACATAAACTTGGATTCTTGGTTCATGTCTTGACCGAGGAGGGATTGTCGGTAGATCCTGCGAACATTGAAGCTGTGACCCAATGGTAGTCCCCAACTAACATCAAGGAAGTCAGAAGCTTCCTCAGACTTGAGGGCTATTACCGCAAATTCGTGGAAGGGTTCCCAGCATTGCCCGGCCAATGACTCAGCTCTTGAAGAAGGACAAGAAGTTTGAATGGACGCCGAAGTGCGAAAAGCTTCCAGGAACTCAAGAAGAGATTTACCACCACCCCAGTTGTGGGAACACCTGACATTCACAAGGAGTTTGTGATATATTTTCATGCCTCTCGAACCGGATTGGGAAGCGTTCTGATGCAAGAAGGCCGAGTCATAGCTTACCTTTCAAGGCGGCTACGACCTCATGAAGAGAACTATGCTACTCACGATCTTGAGTTAGTAGTAGTGGTTCTTGCTATGAAGACATGGCGACATTACCTCCAAGGCAAGCGGTGTGAGATATACACAGACCACAAACGTCTGAAGTATATTTTCACTCAAAAGGAATTGAACATGAGGCAGCGGAGATGGTTGGAACTGATCAAGGATTATGACCTCGGTGTTCAGTATCACCCCGGGAAGGCTAATGTAGTAGCAAACGCCTTAAGCAGAAGGGATAATTAATTTGGTGCCCTTAGTTGTGTCCCACTCGGCAGGTTTACCCCTAGTTTCCGAAAACACTTGTTCCTGCCCAAACCACTTTGCTCCTCTTATGCTTTTGCCCTTTGACCATTTGATCATCACTTTGAAAACTTCATAATAAATTCATACTAACTCAGAAAAATTCAAATATGATATCTAAATGTTCAGAAAAGCATCACCTATATGTGCATGGCATTTGCATTCATGGAAAAAGTGTTGGCTAGTCCCCATGAATGCAAATGGTCAAAACTGAGATGGGGACTGAACAAAACTTTTTTCATGAATGAAAATGACATGCATATATAGGTGATGCTTTTCTGAACATTTTGATATCTTATTTGAATTTTTCTGTGTTAGTATGAATTTTTTATGAAGTTTTCAAAGTGATGGTCAAACGGTCAAAGGGCAAAAGCATAAGAGGAGCAAAGTGGTTTGGGCAGGAACAAGTGTTTTCGGAAATTAGGGGTGAACCTGCCGAGTGTGACCCAACTAGGGGCATAAAATCAATTATCCCTAAGCAGAAAGGCTTGCTCCCTGAATGCCATGTTTAAAGGAAGGCAGCCAGCCCTACTTGAAGAGCTGGAATAGTTTGGCTTGGAATTGGTTACCCATGGATATCTCGACCACCTAGAAGTCAAGCCGACCCTGATTGACCAAGTCAAGGAAGCATAGAATGGACATGTAAGCATTGAAGGCATCAAGAAGAAGATGAAGCTAGGCAGGCACCATGATTCTCCGAAGACGAACATGGAATTGTTTGGTACAACGGCCGTATCTGCGTACCAAACAAGAAGGAGCTGAAGAATTTGGTACTACAAAGAAGCCCACAACACTCCGTATTCCATCCACCCTGGAGGAACCAAGATGTATCAAGACTTGAAAGGAAGATTTTGGTGGCACGAGATGAAAAGGAAGATTGCCACCTATATTGCAAAGTGTGATATATGCCAAAGGGTCAAGGCTGAATATCAGCGACCTGCTGCATTGCTCCAACCACTTAAGGTTCCCGAGTGGAAATGGGATAAAGTCGGAATGGATTTCATCACTGGACTACCTAGGTCGAATAAGGGACATGACTCCATATGGGTCATAGTCGACCATTTGACCAAAGTAGCCCATTTCATTCCTGTCAAGACTACTTATGATGGCAACCAGCTGGCAACTCTATACATCAATAGAATCGTAAGCCTTCATGGTGTTCCTAAGGAGATTGTGTCAGATCGAGGAACTAAGTTTACCTCGAGGTTCTGGAAGAAGTTCCAAGAGGCCATGGGAACCAAGTTGTCTTTCGGCACTGCTTTCCACCCATAGACGGGAGGCCAGACAGAACGAGTGAATCAGATACTCGAAGACTTGCTCCAAGCCTATGTCTTGGCATATGGAGCCAAGTGGGAAGATTGCCTCCCTTTTGTCGAGTTCTCCTACAATAACATTTATCAATCAAGCCTTCAGATGGAACCAATTGAAGTGTTGTACGGACGCAAGTATCACACACCCCTCAACTAGCCAGAAATCAGAGAAGGGCTAGTCTTTGGACCTGATGTTCTCCGTGAAGCAGAAGAACAAGTGCAGCTAGTCAGAGAGCGTCTGAAGACCGCCAAGTCAAGACAGAAGAGCTATGTCGACACTCGTCGCCGACAAGTGAAGTTCCAAGTCTGAGACCATGTGTACCAGTGGGTAACTCCTCCTAAGGGAACCAATCATTTCCACGTTAATGGGAAGCTCTCACCAAGATTTATTGGCCCCTTTAAGATCACCGCATGACGAGGAGAAGTGGCTTACCAGTTGGAACTACCACCTGAACTATCCGATGTGCACAACATATTCCACGTGTCACAACTCTAGAAGTGTCTCCAAGTTCCGAACAAGCCTGATCTCTACAAGGATGTTGATCACCAAGCCATTGACCTCCGACCTGATTGAACCTACAGTGAAAGGCCCATCTGCATTTTGGAGGAAGCAGAACGACGTACGCGAAGCCGCACCATCAAGTACTTCAAGGTCCAGTGGAGCAACCACACTGAAGCAGAAGCAACCTAGGAACATGAAGACTACCTTAGATCCGAGTTTCCCGATCTTTTTTGAAGCCTAGTTCAGGAATCTCGGGGATGAGATTCTTGTAAGGGGGTAGGTCTGTCACACCCTGCATTTTGTAACATGGCTATTGCATTAATAAAGTATGAAAATTTGGACCAACGAAAACTTTTGCATCATTTGGCTTTTTTTTTGGAGTTGATTTTTCTCTCTGTGATTTCAAGAGCCCTTTAAAGTCAACATAGCCTCACCTTCTATACTTCATCTCCTTGCTCCAAACTTCTGCTCAATGATCATACCATGTGTATAGAACGGTATAGTATACTTTTACAAAAATAATTTGACATTTTTCTGAGCACTTTGACTTTTCTGTTTTTATTATTGTCTTATTTTTCCATTATTTTCTTGCGACGATTAGATACCGTATTTGATGAAGATGCTAAAGAAGAAGAAGGAGAGGGATTTGAAGACTAGGAAGACCAAGCTAATCCAGGCAAGCAGCCCTTTGAGGATGACACCCCTTTGTTCATCGGTACCCTTTTTCCGATTGCATGATGATGAAATATGACGGTGTTAAACTTGTTGTGAACCACCACATGATGCATACCCCTTCTCATGACTTTACCTTGATCATAAATGCAATGTCAAAAGACTAGTTGATGCATAATGATGCATGTGTACCATGAACTCTTTATGTTTACGTTCTTTCAAAAAAAAAACATCGGGTGCCCCTAATGCCCTTGGGTGACGTTGAACTAAGGTCACCACTTGAGGAAGAAGTGGTGCACCGAAGAGAGCTTTTGGTGTGTGTGTAAAATGATGGATTAGATTTATGTGTGATTACCATCCCAACCAAACATGTGCAACCACTCTACCCCTTTATGGGACGGGGCATTATTTATTACTTAGGCTGATACTAGCATGGTGCCCACATTACTAGTGACGACTTGAGGTCACTCTCAGGACGGGTTCGTGCTTGGATAGGCGGACATGACTGTTTTCACAGGGCACCAGACAATGTCCCACGATCTTTTACTTATACTCAAGGGTTGTGCACCAACGAGTGGATACTATGTTAGTATCGTCTGGGGAAAGGTAATGATCGGGTGCTTCCCCCGAGTACTTGAGCTACTACGGGATCGTGGATGACACAAAAGCTTCCCATATCTTGTGTGTAAAGTGCACAACCTCTGCAGAGTGTCAAAACTATTCGAATAGTCGTGTCCACGATCATGGACAGTCGGGAGGTGCTACTTAAACTGTGTCCAGAAATTTTTCAATCTTGGTGCATATGTGTGTGGAAGAGAACTATTTGAGTCAAGGTGGTGACTTGACATGTTAAATGAGCTACCCTTGATTCAAAATCTATTTATGTTGATATCTGTAACCTGTCCTCAAGGTTCCCCAATTTCATTGATGCATATCTCACAAGCTGGTAGAACATCTCATCTAGCTTGAAGCTAAGTTGCTTATTTGTTGTACAACCATGGTTACCTTGAACCAAATCATGGGTTGCTTGCGAGTACATTCAGAGTACTCATTGGCTTGCCACTTGTTATTTAATTGGCCAGTCATGGAAGAGCATGAATTTGAAGAAGAGTTCCTTGGAGATGCACATGCAAACTAGGACGCTTTCCCAGTCAGAATTCTTGTAAGATTAAGGCAGATGGCTTGGGTTCTACTTATCTACGAAGACTTCCGCTACTCTAGTTTATTTGATGTTCAACCCTTGAGGCTTTATCTATGTAAGAATTGACAAAAATGGTCATAATTTGTGTAAGACGGTACGTATAGATGTAAGACTATTGTTATTTAGATTATGTGTGTTAAGTGAGCATTGATCTCTGGGATCACTGTACACGTGCATTCGGTGATCTCGACTTGTGAGTTGGGGTCCCCACAGCCTTTTTCGTCCAGGCCTGGATAGAACACATTAGCTCTAACTCCTGTTATAATTGAAGCATGGACAGGGTGCGTATTCGACAGCAATTTTAATTACCTCTGATGCAGTAAGGGCGGTACTGAAGCCCCTGTCCTCAGTCTCCGCCGGGCACCCCTTCTGGGCCTTGAAGAGGTGCTTCCAGATGTCTTCGTGCGTAGTGCCGAAGAGGTGCTTCAAGGGCCGGGACCCTGCCGGATTGAACTCCCATAGATTGGTGTCTCGACCTTGGCAGGGAAGGACGAGATGGACGAGCATTACCTGAATAACGTTTGTGAGTTGGGCTCCCTTGGAGATCATGCAGGAGATGCGGCTTTGGAGCGCTAGTACCTCCTCCTGATACCCCCAATCCGGACTCTTGTCGGTCCAGGAGGTTAGCCTCTCCGAGGGTCCAGATCTAAATGTGGGCCCTGCCGCCCACTTGGTGTCGCGGGGCTCAGTGATGTAAAACCACTCACACCGACAGAACTCTCACCCGCCTTAGGGATGGGAATCACTTGGTCCTTTTCGGGGACTCGGTGCGCCACATCATCGGTGAGATAGCCCGCGCTCTAGAGGCTCTTCATGGTATTCTCCGTGACTGTAGATGCCCCCCACTTTCCTTTAGAGCCGGAGCCAGCCATTGTTGGGAAGGGCGGCGGTGGTGGAGGAGTTGAGAATTGGGCGCGCAAGAGATGTGGGAGCTTGGGCTGGGAAGATTGGAGAACTAGGGCTTGAGGAGAGCGTGGGGTTAAAGAGAAAGATTTGAGTCCTTTTATAAGCGATGAATACTAAACGCCCCCCACTCCAGCCGTAAACCTCACCGGTTCCCAAACTTCGTGCGTAAGGCGCGGTTAAGATGCTCACATCACGTTGATAAGGATCCCATAATAAGCGGGCACGATCTCTGTTTTGACAAGATGTGTCAATTGGGCTATACCTCGAAATGCGTGGAGCCAAAGAAAATGGTTTGATATATTAAAGGGACAGACGTGACACTTCACTAAAATGTTGTCAGTAAAGACACATCATCCATTTTTTCGATACCTTGCCTTCGAGGCTAAGGGTTGTACTAACCATGCAGAGCCGGACACAGTACCTTTTTGTAGGGAATATTTCTTCAATATGTTCGGGAGGAGGAACCCGCCCTGCAATGCCGAAGACAATATGCCAGCCGATCTCATCGTCATCGAAGACAGGTTCAGGGGCTACTGAGGGAGTCTTGGATTAAGGGGTCCTCAGGTGGCCAGATCGTTCATTGTGGGCCGGACTGGTGGGCCGTAAAGATTATCAATGAAGACTATCTCCCGTATCTAGATAGGACTCCCATATGCACTAAAAAAATACACTTCTGTGATGATACGTGTTTGTCACAGTAGGTCACGTTTTTTGTCATGCATGTACATCCATGACGATTTTATGACAAAGTCAAGATAGTCATTACCAAAATTATCATCACGGAAGTGTCCACTTCCATGATGATAAATCGCGCATCACAGAAGTGCTTTCGTCAAGGGTGACCGATACGGGGCATCCACCATAACAGAACGCTGTTAAGCTATCGGGTCTGGTTATGGATCCGATAACCCGTTAACAGCCCCGACCAATGGGGATTTTCCACGTGTAAAATCATCATTGGCTGGGGGAAACACGTGTCGGCTCACCGTTGGGACAGATGGCATCCACTCATTGGACACAAAGCGCCTATGATACATCGACACGTGGCACGGCCCAATAGAGGCCCATTCCTGTGAAAAGGCAACCTGTTTGACTTGGTCAAAAGATGGCGGGTCGGCCCACGGCAAGCCTGTTAATGGCCTATTCGCATATAGCCCATTTACAACCCCCTAACCCAGGGCCCATTTACGGCCTATCCGAATTAGGCCCATTAGCGTCATCTGGGCCGTCCAGTATAATACCAGCCCGTTTTAACTTCTGGCCCATGTATGGCCCATGACGTCTTTCGGCCTCTGATACGTCGACATGTGGCACGGCCCAACAGAGGCCCATATAGGTTAAAACGGCCGGCCCAGTCAAAGGCCTGTAGTACTTACTCAGGTACTAGTGGGCCAGCCCAATAACGGACTACTTAATAAAGGCCCATTTACGGCCCGAAGCCAGATCTGGCCCGTTAATTGTTCGCCGAATATTTGGGCCCATTTACGGCCCGAAGCCACATCTGGCCCGTTAATTTGTCGCCGAATATTTGGGCCCAAATACAGACCAATGACTTTCACCCTGTTAGAGGCCCGATGTAGACATGGGCCCATTTCAGCCCGGTGTGACTTTCGGCCTGGGAATGGCCCGTGCTGCCCATGGGCCATATATGGTCCGACAGGACATCAGGCCCACTAACGGCCCGTGATAAATGTGGCAACAATTAAGCCCAATGTGACTTTGGGCCTCTTAAAGCCCCATGATATCAGTGGGCCAACTAGGGCCCGAGATATGTTTTGGCCTGTTAACCGCTCGTGATATAATTGGGCCTAAAAAGGCCCCGTCCACATTTCAGCTTGCTGAAGGCCCATCGACGACTAGTGAAAATTGAGGCCCAATATGCATTTCGGCCTCCTGATGGCCCATGGTTTCATCTAGACCGTAACAGGCTAGTACAATATTCAGCCTGTTAATGGCCCAACGCTACCTGGGCCAAACTAAGCGCTGGATCCACAAAAGGCCCAACTAAAATATAGGCCGGTGAAAGTTGTGGGCCTCGCGCAAAGTGTGAAGGCCCCAATGATTCGGGCCCAAGAAAGATGCAGGCCGGCCCAATTGTGGCCCGCTAAACACCAGGCCCGTTACAGGCGAATGCTTCGGCCCGGTCGACTACATCTGATTTTTTTCAGATAGCGAATGATGGCAGTAATTAGTAAGAATTAAGAACAAACCTACACTATACAATAAAGGATTTATGGTATATTACATCCACTGGGCATCGAACTTCACCACCAGTGATCATAACGCGCAACGAAGAGGCAAATTACAAAAATTGGGCACCATTGCAGGGTAACAAAATAATATTGAACCGAGACCACTTCCAACACATTTCAAGAAAGGTTAGCCTTGCGCGGGAACTGCTGCGCAAGTTGCTGAGCAAGGCTATGAGACCGGCCTAGCATGTCAGTCATAGCTTCCAGGTGTAGCTGTTTAGCGATGAGGTTCTCATTGGCGTTCTCCGCAATCTTTCTTAGAGATAGGACTTCAAGTCGAAGTTGAGTTGCAGAATGCCTTTCTGCTAGAACTTGGGACTGAAGAAGTCGAACTGATTTAGACAACGAATTTTGTGAGCTTGTCTGACTGCTAGTCTCAAGTAACTTGAACACTGTATCAAGACAAGACTTTGGGGTTGTCTTGCTATCTTCAAGATGTTTTGCCTTCTTTGCTGCAATATATGTTGGGTTTGTCTCACAGCCTTCAGCAGCCTTGTGCATGCCATCAGGCATATCACCCTGAAACAAAGCAGAGAGATGACATGTTTTGCACGTGTATAAACAAAGATGATAACTGTGCTGTGAATTCCATCCAATTTCAAATTAGAAAATAAAGAGTAAGTTCAAAATATCAATAGCATAATTTGGCATTGTTCATAATGCGGGGAGCTTCACCACACTACTGGATTACCATGTCAACATAACAAGCATAGATGAAGGGCAAAGAAAATCATTGTATCTATTTTTGTTAATGTGCATGGCATGTTGTTCATATCATCAGCCACATCAGTAAGATAAAATAGGAGATAACAAGGTGCAAACGTGGGCTGCTTCACCACACAATGGATTATAGATCCACAAAAACAAGCATACATATATGGGGTATTGAGTAATGTGCATGTTATGAATAAGGAATTTGGTTTTACAAGTAAAACTTAGAACTTACGGTTGTTGCGAACATGCATTTTGGTAGAAACAACATACTAAATAGCAGTAAATGATAGGGAGTATGTGCAAATTAAAAAACAGTTGAGTATAAAGTATTTAGAAGGACTGACTTACATTAACAGTTAACACCGGCTTTAGAATGCCCTTCTCCATGTCAAGGGAAGGATAACTCAAGAATTTCAGCACATAATCTTCTTCATAAGCATTTCATGTACTCTACATTTTGTAGAGAGTAATTATAGATATGATAATACTGGAAGGGATAGAGGATAATGAAGATAAGATGCAGATTGATGTTGCATAATCAACTACCAATCCCTGGAAGTACAAGCATTACAGGACAAAATGTACTGACAAGAGCAATGGGCTACAATTCTGCACTAGCATTGTGTATGTATTCTACTTTTTGGTAAGATTAAATATAGATCTGATCTTTTTTAGTAAATGGTGGGCGAGGGAGATAAGATGCAATATGTTACACAATGAACCAATCCCTCTTTCCATGATACAAGAGTGTTTTGAACACTGGTGTAATGTACAAAACGTTCTTATATTATGGGACGGAGGGAGTAGCTGTTAATGTAAGTACAGTGATAGACGACGTTCAGTCCTTACAAGAGGACTGCAGATCTCAACCTCTTCAAAAGCATTGGGTTGACTCTAAATTTATGTAAGAGTCCATACGGATCTTATAATGTCCACCAAATGGACGATAACGAGGCTAACATGTGAAGTGATGCTACATAATCAAGCAGCTATGAAAGTAAGTATGGTCATACAGGGCAAGAGGTACTCACAAGAGCAATGCAGTGTGAAGTATAGTTGCGAGATTCTGTGGTCCCTTGAGAATGAATGTTCTTCTGCTAACAGTTTTCGTACAAGTGAGACGTTAATGCAAATGCATAAATGTAGTCAAATTGTAATGTGATATCATAGATAGTACCTTACGCTGCAGCCGAGACCAATGTGTAACAAGATTATTCCAGTCACCGTCGGATAAATGTAGCACCGGAGACTTTATAGAAATTTCGTTTAGAGGCTTGCCATTGAAGTGTGCTTGCCTCGGGTAGGAACGATACTTCATCAACGAGTGCTTGAAAAGTGCAACCAACCCTTGCTCGTCTTCACAATACAGTTTGGTCCTCTCCTATTTAAAAGAATGAAATCTTGTGTCTTCTATCAGCAGAAACATATGCAGCAATGACCATGAATAACATTAGTACATTACTTACGCGTAAGTTGCGGAGGAAGACTGGAAATTGTTCTATGTCTGCGGTATAATCTTTCCATGAAGGAAGGATGTGCACAAAGTTCCTGACAACAATATAAGCTTTGTCTTCTAAACTAGGAAGAAATGGAACAGGGGTCCTATTTGCTGCAATTGGGGCTCTCTCTGGTTCGAAAAGGAATTTGGCAACTAGATTTGTTTACTCTTTGCTAGAATGGGGGTTTTGCATCGTAGAACTGGTGCTATGTCAACTGGCATAATCATAATGTTTGCTGCAGTCGGGGTCTGCTGAGTTAGGGCATTAGAAATGACCAGTGTAGTAGGGATAGAGTCTGCTAGAACTGGGGTGTTTTGTGTGTCAGGTGATATAGAAACTACACCTAATGGGCTATTTGATTTATCAGGTGTCACTACCTTTTCCAAATACTTTGCTTGTGCTCGTCCATGATCAACAATCGCCCTCTTCCTTTTGAAAGGCTGATACACAAGAACAACATTTGAATGGATAAATACGGTATGATGACAGATGGAATATGTACTGAAAATGGATAGGCAGGGCGTATTCACATACACGATGTGTAAACTAAGCTAATGGTAGTTCAACAAAGTAGAAGCAATGCAAAGCATCAGTTGCAAGATATGTGCGACAAATATAACCTTGGAAAGTTAAAGCAAGCACCTTGATGGGTGAATAAGATAGGGCATCTTCCTTTGACTCCTCCACTAGGGAGCTACATTGACTTAGGTCTCCCTCTAGCTCAAAATCACTATTAGGATCATATTCTGAGCATGAATCTATAGGTGGGGAGCGTTTGCATTGCATTGCATCCAGACTTGATTTCAGTCCCTTAATGCCAAGTTTGACAGCCATGGCATTGTTTTGCTTTATTCTTTTCATGCGCGCAAGCTCATAATCATTATGATGCTGTTCAGAATATGAGATTGATGAAAACGTAAAAAGTTGGCAGATTATCTATGGAATGCATGGCAGATTCAACTCGAAGAGTGTCTCCCTATAAACCCCTGCATATGCAAAGTTCGCCCCCAACCATGCTGGCCAGACCACACACAGAAATACAAACCCCTTATGTCTCTATAACAGGCAGACACACATTTCAAAACTGAAGTAGGAACATTAGAATCATATGAAATTCGTATTTGAACAAATAAACTAAGGAAATATGAGTGGCATAATGTTTAACTTCAAGGGTGGAGCCTGGGTAGTGCGACACAAAGCAAGTAGGCAGATTGTATTCCATGTAAAAGATCAAAGTCTATGTAAAAGCTGGAAATGACACTTTCTTTCTATACAATGCAGTGTTCGTTGCCCACACATGATGGAAGAGATCACATAGAGAAATACTATTCACTCATGTCTACGGTTGCAGTATTTAGAAACAGGGTGGTCCACCCTAAAAGAATATTGACAACAAATATGACAAGGCAAGCATGTACTTGTGAGCTTACTAGGACAAGTATGCAGAATTGTAACTGCAGTAAGAGACCGTCCAAAATCTGAATCAAGAAGTTTGTCTAGCACTTATTGTTTGCAAATAATCAACGTTAATAATTGGATATTATATCGAATGAGTAAGAAAGACAAGTAAAATTGCCAACAAACCTGGCTTGCAGTAGTAATCTGGGTCACTGTCAGTACGACCAACAATCCAAAATGACTAGTGTCTGTTCCTAGGGCCGGAATTTTGAAAACCCTATGAACTTTACAGGTACTAAAGATTACCAAAATATATCTGAACCATTAAGTGTAGGTAGCGCTGAGCACACAACAAACCCTAATGACAGTCCTGCGTTATGAGTAATGAATCAATTAGAAAATGGGTGATGAGGAGTGGCTACTGAGTGTTGAGGACTTATCTCAGGATAAATCGGGTTGACTTAGTGGGTGCTGCACGCCTGAGCCCTGAACGGACTGGGAAGGTAGACACGGCGGCGCGCCCGGGCAGCGGTGACGCTATTGGGCGAGCGGCTCCTGACCTCCTGTTAGTCCGGTGTCTCCTCCTAGAGTCATGCCGTCTGGGGACGGCAAGTCGCCGGCGAGGCAGGCGGCTGGGGGCAAGTTGAGATCGGAAGCGCGCAGCAGAACAGAGGGGAATCGGTGCCTGGGATGACCCAAAATCCTAGGGTGGGCCGGCCCACCGTGGGCACCCTGTAGAGATACACACCCGAGCGACGAACATACATTTTCGAAACTAATTTAGGAACATTTAGCTGACCAATTAAATGAATCTGTTTTAATAATATCATATTTGTATTTGAACAACTAAGGTTGTTTAGCTTGATGGGTCGAGCAATGCTATTATGACACGAAGCACGTTTTCTAATCGTATAGTGATCATAAAAGGGGGAAACCGGAGAAATGGTATTTAGCAGCCATTGTTTGCTTCAAACTAAGAACTAAATTCTAAGAGCTGAAAACAAAGTAGAGTAACCAAGTTAAGATCTATTTTCTGGTAGAGATCAAAAAGTTGAGGAGATATGAAGTACCACCTCTCTTGCGGCGCCGTGTAGGCATCGGGGAGGCGATGGCTGCCGGTGGCATTGAAGCAGATATGCGACGGTAGAAGGGTGTATCGGGGGATAAGTCTCGTTGTGGTGGAAGAGAAGGTCGTGTGAGCAGCCCCGGCAAAGAGGACCACGACGCTGATGAAGCGAGAGGACGTGATGCAAGGCTCTTGGTCCGTCGCCGTGGATGAGAAACGTGAATCTCTAGAAGTGGACGACACGCGGTCTTGGTAGACGCTTTGGCATGGTGGAGGACGGTGGCGATGGATGTGGTGGAGGACGGCGGCGATGGATGTGGTGGACGATGGCGGTGATGGATGGGGTGGCGGACGGAGGCTCGTGTGGGGATGGTGTTCTAGCGCGGATGATGTATGAATCGGAAAATGGAGGGAGAGGTATAGGGAACCATGTTTTTGGGATGCGCTTGTCTGAAATATTGGAAAGTTACAAACTTAGCCCCCGTTTAAAGTTGCCCATAGCTATTTCGGGCGAGGAGAGGGTGGTTGGCGCCCATGGTTGGCGCCCACGGTGTATGAACGGGGCTGACAGGTAGGGCGGTTGTGTCACGTCTGTGTGAAGTTACAAACCTGCCCCTATTGAAAATATTTGCCTTCATCGACTTCGGCCGAGTCGAGTTTGTTTTGCCGCCCACCGTGTATGAATGGGGAAATGGAGGGACAAACAGAGGTCTTTCAGATGAGCTTGAACCAAATGTGTTTTGCCGCCCATGTTTGGCGCCCACCGTGTCGGAATGGGCTCAAAGGCGGTCGTGTCACGTCTAATTGAAGTTACTATCCTACCCCTATTTAGAGAAGTGGAAATCGGGCCGATGGATTGTCCGTGTAATGGGTAGACAGTAATTTCCATCTCCCAAAGACTTGGCTTCGGGCAGCCGACGCGGGAGTGGGCATTTTGCCGCTTCTTTCAAATTTCGGGACAATAAGCATCCACGTTTACCCTGGCAACTAAATTCAAATCCATTTTGTATTCCTATATGAATCTTTATAAATCATTCTATGTGTTTTTATATATCTTCAAAATGACGACAAAGATGTACTCCACTGTCATATATGAATATGGTTTACAAATGCTGATACTCAAATTCAGAAGCTAGAATCCTGTTTAAGGTGAATTCGAAGATTTGGAACACTTCATGTCCAACTCAAATGTCACACGCAGCATAATGTGTACTCCCATTTAGATATGTACACAAGCGATGTATCAAGATTCAAATACCGAGTCAATAAACCAAGAATGTATAGAACTAATAGATATATAAACACTTATAGAGTATATGGATCAATAATATCAACTAACATACATAAGCCAGGCCGCTGTACTTTTCTTTGCTACAACATCATCCTTTTTTTAGCCAAGCTACTACAACATCTTGGCCCTTTTCGATGCGTGCCACTTATGGTCCATCTATAATACTATTATTTTTGAATGCACATTCATTCCGATTGGCCTATTTGTAGGTCTGGCACAACAATCAAAATGAGATGTCTCCGAGTCTTATCAATTAATACAAACTTGTGCTCAAATAAAATTAGAAACCAAAAAACAAAAAACAATTATAACATGATCTCTAAAACAAATGGTTTGATTTATTACATGAACAAACAACACAAAGGTTATTCAATGATGGAAAGAACATTTCACCTATGTTTACCAAGTGGGAATTTAATTTCCTTTTTTTTTCCTTCAGGACCATAACAATGTGGTCAGTCTCAGCTTGATCCATTTCGAAATCCACCAAATATTTAATGGTTGTCTTGAGTACTGCTACTGATTGTGTTGTTTGCTTCCTCAACATGTCAACTTCATATCTAAGTGCAGAAGCAAAATCTCTTTCTACCACTAGTTTAGCCTCTAGAGCATCAGCAGTTGGCAATTCATAATGCACGATTGGGCCGGTGCCACTACTGTGGGATGATACAACGTCCATGGGGACCTCGCTCTTTGATCTTTGGCTAACTTGTTTGGCCATTAAAGTTCCGATTGGATTCAGAAAAGTTGAAGTTAGCAAAACATCTCAACTGGGAGTTATAACAGCAAACCTGTTAAACAAACAAGGAAAAAGAGTTTCAATTCGATGCTAAAAAGTAGTTATTAACATCATTATAACCCGTTGTTGCAGCAGCAAAGTAGTTAAACAAACAAGTAGCTATTTAAGTTCAGGCAAACAGGCAATTCTTAATAGTAAGTATCAAACACATAGATAGGCGCAGTCTATAATATGATTAACAGGCTGTGGCATTATGTAATCAGTAGCAAACTAAATTAAGCCAAGCAACGTAATTGAACAATTTCGCAATAAGTGGCTAACTAAAATTCCGAGAAGCAGGTAACTTAACTTACGCTAGTTCTTTGTACAGGCACACTTCAACTTCTTTTTCGCTTACAAGGTTGTACGAAGGAGTCCATGGCATCAATTGCTTCGATACGCAGTCCCAATACTTCTTTCTTCCCACACTGCATTGGTAAGTCGAATGGTTAATCTGGTAAGATGGTGCATCCTTGATATGTTATATGAGGACGTGTAGTCAAACTAGTTGTAGCTACACACATCATACTGGCTTTTACTGTATATTTCATGCGATTACTTTTGGCATATCGAGATCTAAGTAATCTACAGTAGGATGAAAAGACTGGCATCCTTCACATTATTGGCGAACTCAGTTCATAGAAACAAGCAATTCAACCATTATGTGGACAAATCAAAAGCGCCACTGGAATATTTTTCACATAATGTTTTTCTATTACCACAGCCCATTTAATTGATAACATGTAATATTATTTTTAGTTCTATTCGTCTTGACTTACTGGTGGGTTCCATGTGTGCTCTCTCTCTCCTCCCCTTCTGCGTTTAGACGCACGGGCAAACACGAAGAACTCGCGGGCGATGTTTCCGTTGACCATATATGGACGCGTTCACAAATTACGGCACCTGTTTCACGTGCTAGCAGCACTAGTCAGTGACTCTGTGTGTACGTGCAATGGACGTTAATTTGGAAGTATATTAAGTGCATGAGGATATTAAGTAGGATATTATTTGCATGTTATTATGTGATTAGCACTATTTTTGGCTTGAAATTAACTGCACGCTAAACGTGTTGAGCGCTCGACATTGAAGCAGTCTAGGACGTTGGATGACAAGGAATACATGTGGCTTGATGACGTTTTATATTTAATTTGATACGGCTCTAGCAGAACATTCAATAGATGAAACCATAGATTTCGTTCAGTCTGACTCCAACTTTAAATTATACGACGATCGATCTAAAATAAACGGAAATGATAACTGTTCGAATTTTAAGCATGGCAATCCAAACATTTTTCATGGAAAACTTAGATTACACGGCGGCGGCGAGGGCGTCTTGCGGTGGGAAGCGGCTCCTCTGCCGTGCTCTGTGTGTCGTCGGGCCACTGACCGACGACGACGGCGGCGCCTTGCGCCGTTGTTGTCGTACTCCTCGATGTTTGCCTAGCTTCAAGGAATGCCAAAATGTTCTCGACTTCGGAGCGAGTCAACTGGCGGGAGGAGGCGACTAGCGTTGGTGCAAGGAAGCGATCGACGGCGGCCATGCATGCCGCTGAGGGGGGCACTGGCATCCACGTGGGGACAGCCGCTGTCAGCGGTGCGACAGTGACATTCGTGTGCACGGGCACCAGCACGGGTGCGCACGTCAGTGCACGCACAGGCGCATGCGCTGGCAGGTGCACGGGCACCGGCACTGGTGTGCGCGTCAGTGCACGTGCAGGCGCATGCGCTGGCAGGTGCACGGGCGCTTGAACGTCGGCGAGGACCCCATGGAAACCCGTGGCATCAAGCTCGGCAACAATGTGCGGCTCCTAGCCCATCAATGCCATGGGGATGGGTGCTGGCGCAGTCGAGGCAACGGGAGCCAGAACGGGAGCGGGGACAGGCGCGGCGTCTTCCCGCAAGGCCAGTTCAAGCTCATCCCAAAGCGCCTTATGTTATCGAGACTCCGGCTGGGTGTCTTCCTCAGGAAACTGGAAGACTAAGGGTAGACCATCGTGATGCAGCATGGCATACGTTTAGGTCAGGCTGGTTGGAGGTGGACGACAGGAGAATCAGAGAGGAAGAGAGAAGATTGTAGTGATATCGGGTAGTGCGGGGTTGATTTTAAACTGCGGCGCCGGTGACATTAAAAGTGGGAGCATTTGGGACGAAGGTGGGCGGCGGAGCCTGGCCAAAGGGCTCGCCTCCCAGTGAGCCTGCACAGCGGTCTACTCTCACGCCTCCCTATTAGCCGGCGAAGTGGTCTGCTTGCATGCCTCCCGTCGACTCACACGCTTGCTCGGACGGCACCTGCCGATGAGTAGAGGGACACGTGGCGCCACGTAAATGCCCACGGTTCCAATAGTGAAAGCGTTCACCTTTAACGTGATAGGTCTTTATTCCAAAATACCTTGGCTCTTCATTTGTGCAACTTGTCATAAGCAGCTTGTCTCAAATTGAAGAAAAAAATTACGAATTAATGTTTTGCCATATCACATGACCATGATCAGTTTCAAGAATTTATGGTCACTTTTGGATTTTTTGAAATTTAAGATCCAGGATTCGAAACAATATCATAACCTCCATCATGCAATAAATTTTCAAGCCATACAGCTGTCCTGTTGTATTTCTTAAGAAAGGATTTGGTCAAACATTTTGCTTAGTTAGACTTCAGACAATTTATATATGCAGAGCAAAAGGATAATCCCTCCGTACCAGTGCATTGCCTGATATATTAACTCAAGTACTAGGCACGAACAAACGGGCTCAATTTTGTGCTCATCCTGGTGTAGTAGTAGTAGTACTAGGCAATGCAGTTGACGGGTGACCTTGGCGAGTGGCGACCAAGGGAATTGAACCTTGCTCGACATGGTATGTAACGTTATCTAGTTACTAAAGCATCCCTCCATTGTTCATCGGTAGCCATTATGGACCGAGGACATGAGGGGAATTTCCTAGGGCTGGAATTCTGGCCGCCAGATATTTCGACTCGAAACGCAGAGGCTCGACTGGTTGGGGATGCCTAATGTGCGTACCACGCACGCCACCAGAAGGACACGAGCCCGTTTTTTTCCCTTTTTAGGATCAACACGAGCCAAGGTCTGGCTGGTACGCCGTTGGGTCCTACCATTCGAGAATACGAAAGGAACCTTTTAAATTGCCGTATGTGTATTACAATGCCCGTATTTTCCTTGCAAATACTAATCTCAACGTGGTAATTGATCTGTGATGAGTTGTTGAATTAGAGTGAGTTTGTGATATAGTGATCGTACCATGGATTTCACATTTCATGGTATCCCTGGTAAGTTTTTCAATGCAAATTCAAATTTAAAAGATGAACAATATGGAGGTGAGAAAACATTGTCACACACGCACACAACAACAATCCAATAAGAATAGTGCATCTATTTTTCCAAACCATGCATGTATGACACGAATTCAATAATACTCCTTTTCCTAAATATTAGTCTTTTAGAGATTTCAACAAGCGACTACATACGGAGCAAAATGAGTGAATCTACACTCTAAAATATGTCTATATACAACCTTATGTGCCAGTCCACTTGAAATCTCTAAAAAGACTAAAATTTATGAACGAAGGGAGTAAAATGTAAGACATGCATTGTCCTCAATTCAATATTTAAAACGAACATGAAACTAAAACATGAATGTTAGGTCTAGTAGTACAGTACATGCAAATGTTGTGTTTAATTAGGCGGAGCTATGATTGTCGGGGGTCACCCCCTCGACCTTAGATAAAATTGTGAAACTCTGTTTAGGGCTATTTAGATTATATTTGTCCCCACCCTCCCAAACACCGATTGGTTGTGCACCCACACTCCTCCTCCCCGGGAGAATATCATGTGCCCCCATACCTTAGATATGCCGATACGAGTTGCTTGGAGCTTGTAGATCTGAGGTATAGCAGCTCACAAGATGTCTTAATATTTTTACAGGAAACCTTGATGAGTTTGAGAATTGCACACAATTTGTACAAAAACTACTCAGATGCCCTTGGATCCCATATCCAACGACCTCGAAGCTCGTATCACCGTAGCATATAAGATGAAGGAGGACATCATATTCTCCTATATGTAAGAATATCATGTGCTACCACACCTTAGATGCTTTGGTGATACAAGCTCTTCGGAGCTGATGGATTTCTGACCCAACACCTCCTCGGTGGTTCTAATGGTTTTTTGCAGAAAGGCCCCCAAAGAGTTCGGCCACTGCTTACAAGCATAAAGACTGCTCAGATGCCATTGGATATCAGATCAAACAACCTGGAAGCTCGTATCACCGTATCATCTAAGATGAAGGAGGACATCATATTCTCCTGTATGTAAGAATATCATGTGCTACCACACCTTAGATGCTTTGGTGATACAAGCTCTTCGGAGCCGTTCGACTTGTGACCCAACACCTCCTCGGTGGTTCGAATGTTTTTTTGCAGAAAAGCCCCCAAAGAGTTCAGCCACTGCTTACAAGCACAAAGACTGCTCAAATGCCATTGGATCTCAAATCAAACGACCTCGAAGCTCGTATCACCATAGCATCCAAGCTGCGAGAGCACCTTATGTTTTCTCGCATGGGAGAATATGAGGTGCTCCCGCACCATAGATTCTATGGTGATATGAGTTCACAGAGATCTGACGGCCCAGAGTAGGAGGTTTGAATGTTTTTGCAATATACGGCTGAGATAGTTTGGGAATTGCGCAGAAAGTACAAGTACTACGCATGTGCCATCTCATCACTGATCATACGACCTAGATGTTCCTATCACCGTAGCGGGTAATTAAGCTACGGGGAGCACCTAATATGAGCAGTGGGCAGCCGTTGGATCCAAGATGCAGCGTCACACACGAGGCCTGAATGTTTTATTTGCAAAAAAACCTTTGGAGAGTTTGGAAATTGCGCATAATTACAAAGACTACTCCCAAGCCATTGGATCTCACTTCCAACAGTGTAAAACCTCGTATCACCATAGCATCTAAGCTGCAGTGTGGATGTGATATTCCAGGCCACTGTCATTTTTGTTCGTAAACTTACAAAATACGTGTAACTTGTGCCATTACATGTCTAACCGTGCAAAGTGTTTTTTCAAAAAAATCATCCCACACTGAAATATCAGAATAACACACGGGGGTACCAGCTGTCATTAATCAAGTTTGGACCTAAAACTAACAAATATGAAAGACGAGATTGGAACTGGCAACCTGGACTACAAAGCGTAAGTCGATAGCCTGAAACAACAACGGTTGTTGGCTTTGTCCCATAGCTTGATTTTATACAGTATTACGTTGAGTAGAGTAGAGGGAGTGCCTCGTCAACACGTGCGTGACCGTTGACTCACTTACTGGTGGGTCCCAGGTCTGTGATCTCTCTCTTCTCTCCATCGTCTAATCTCTGCACGGGCACACATGAAGAGCGGCACTAGCTTGCCGTGGTGTTATTGCAACTTAAGGAAAAGGCTTGGAAAATAGAAGAATCGCCTAGAACAAGAGACGTTGTGGCTGGTCGAGACGGAGCTAACCACACCTATCCTCCGTGCCATGTTAGCATGATGAAGCTGTGTGGCTAGTGGGGTGTTTTCGACCGACTGGCCGGGTCCCGAGCTCGAACCATAGGTACTACGTCTGATACAGTAAATTTTCACACACACATTTTTCCTCTGTGCCGAGACATGGCACACCCTACCGCGTGGTTTCGGGGTCCTCCCGGGTGGTGCACGCATATATTCTTCCTGACGTGGGATGCCCTACCGCGCGTTTTCGCCGAAGCAAGTAAATGAGTCGTCAAATCACGAAAGACCACTCTTCCCGCCGAGTACTTCAGTGAAGCACGATGGCTAGCTAGTTGGGCTAGTTCGATCGATTAGCTAGGCCGCCGCCACATTTGTTTTTTCACCCCTTTTTTTATCTACTTGCCGGCAGGTAAATTTAAATATCCACCGCGGCGTTTCTCTGGTGTTTGAGTGCGGCGGGATTTTTAATTTTTTGATTGACGAGAGCAGGCGCGGCAGGAATTTTATTTTTTTGATTGCCGGGAGCAGGCACGACAGCAATTATTCACGATGACTCCGCCTGTAAAACCCACCGCTCCCTGATGTGAGAAGTCGTCCACTGGTGTTTTACCATGGTGAAAACCAAAAGATTCCCCGCTCCTCGGCTGGCTCCCTCTGGCTTCCCGTAGATTGCATTGCCTTTCAGCCGTTTCGCCCCCTGCATCACCAACGTCCCGCGCCTCGAGAAGCAGAGGGACTTCGGTGGTGTTTAGGCACCCTCTGCATGGGCATGTCCATGTCTCGGCGCAACATGACCATTGGATCAAACTCAGACGTTGCAGATCAGTCATTTTAGCACAAAGCATGTGGGTGTATTTGGTTGCATTGTCATCTCAATATACTCCTCTATCTAGGTGTGTATGTCACCTTACGAAAACAAAATAATCTGAAAACACTTAGGCACGGTACATTAACTCCCTCCCCGTTTCTTGTTTTGTGACATATCAACCAATAAGAGACGTGGGCCGTGCATGCTTTCAATGACTTGAGACTAATAAACATGGCATGCAGTGGTTCGTTCATTGCATGCAATGCTATTAATAATTATCAAAAAGACATTAAGTTTTCCTCTCCGCCTTGGTCGCAGTGCACAACGTAAGATGTCTTACATACCTAGACGGAGGGAGTAGTTGTTTCCTCTTCGTGTATTTTGTTAACCTACTAGTGTGGACTCATGCACCCTTCATGCCCTCTGCCAAATAGCCAAAAGTGGGTCGAGAAGGGAACTTTTGCTCCCATCCCGTGGACCCTTCATACACCCTGCCTAACACTATTCGTGCTTCACATGGTTCATGTTTCGTGAAGTAATGTAGCACTGTACTCTCTGTGTACTGTAGACCTAGTTCTGTTAACATTGATCTCACCGTTCATTCTCGACCGGACAGTCGAGAAAGCGGTACTATGTTACTACATTACTGTTCATATAGTTGACATGCGCACAACATCATTTGTTGTCGTCATATCTTACTACACTAGCAACAATATTATGTAGTACTGATGTATGAACCACTGCACATGCCTAGTAGTAGGAGCACTGTGTATGTTCAAGTGGCTGCCGTGCTTCGCACTCCTCCGTCGTAAGAGTGGAAATGCTTGCTATAATCATTTTTTCTTCAGAAAAACAGTGGACACGCTCTACAGTGCGGATCGTCCTCCAGCCATGCACTAAATTACTCACTTTCGCCGACATGTGGGACAACCAGCATCGGGGTTGACCAGCCATGCACTAAATTACTCCGTAGTAGAGTGATGGTAGACTACCCCGATCGAAGTGCTGCAGTAATGCCCAATGAGCCGTCAAATAACAAAACCCCCTCCTTTCTAGCAGTAAGTTGGACAGACGAAGCAACCATCATTTCACTCTTCTCTCTCAACTTCCTCTCTACCCAACTTGCTTCTCCCTCATCTTGTTCCTCATTTCTTCAAGAAAACCCCGACCTGCTTTTGCCATTGTTCTTCTCTCACAAAGACGGAAAGGTGAGCGCATCAATGGTGTTGATTCTGGCCAAGGCCCGGTCTTGCAACCCCGAGACCATTCCCATAACTCCCTCTCTTTTCTTCTTTTGGGTTTGTGATTATGGTTTCTTTTCTTTTATTTCTATTCGACAGTTTCTTGATGGACGCTGGAGCACCGGCCAAAGTGATGTCTTTGGCTCTAGCCCAAACCGTCGAGGCTCATGGTACGAAGAAGTGCAAGCACCCCACCAAGACTACCACAGACAAGCTCAAAGCCATTGCCCTGTCCAAGCCCCCCTCTCTGGGATCCCTCATTAAGCAAGTCCAGGTAATATCTCTTCTTGATGAACTTTTTCTCGATCTTGATCGTGTTTTTTCATCTAACACGCAGTACTAGTACTAGTAGTTCAACTTTCTGGGTGATCTTGCATGTGATTTTTGTGTGCAAAATGACGGTTCTAAATTCCTTTTTTGACCAAAACATGCGAGAGGTTGACACTGATTTCTTATAGATTACTTTCAACTACTCCCTCTGTCCCAAATTTCTTGTCTTAGATTTGTCTAGATACGAATGTATGTAACACTAAAATGTGACTTGATACATCCGTATCTAGACAAATCTAAGACAAGAATTTTGGGACCGAGGGAGTACTTTATGAACATCAATGCTACTGTACCTTTGAAGAGGGTATATTTGCCTCGGTAACTTGTGTTATGGATATTGCAAGTACTCCATCTGCTCTCATGCCTTTGAAGTCATGTCATAGTGTCTTTGTTCACTCATTTCTGCGCATATATCTAGTCATATATGGAGTATAATATCGAAAATCATCTTATATTTCTGAATGGAGGTAGTAATAAAATATGGTTTCTGTTTGAATTAGAACCAGGTCCACGGTGGAGATGAAGTTCTCAAAGTCATGCTGTTTGAACTGGAAGACCTAAGGATGAATTCTACTACTAAACTAACCAGCTGTTGTGTCCTTGTCACCACGTGTCCTGAACTATTGTTTTATTGTAGCATTGTTTCCAGGCGTGTTCTCGAGGTTGTACTTGACCACAAAAATTTCCTGGCTGTGCCTTCGATTACGAAGGGTGTGGTTCTTGTAAAGCTTCCCAACAAATCTGATGCGGCATGTCTTCATCATCATGTTTATGAGTGGAAAGACCACTCTGTTAGGTTCTCCAAGGTTGTCGAGATGGTGATGGTGCATGTAGACATCTCTCACGAAGTCCATGGCCTAGTAAGTTATGCGGGGTTCATCCCTTAGGTCGATGGCAAGAAATAGTCTGCAGAGTTTAATTAGTGCAACTTTGCTTGTCTGTAGTAAGTACTATTGTTCAGTACTTTATTTCTGTTTGTGAACCCTGTATTGTTTATTAGTACTGCCGCTTTTGGTGTGTGGTCAGTCCTAAGAACAGTCTATGTTAATGTTTGTCCACTCAATTCAGTCTGTATATTTTGAAGTATCCAGATCATCTTTTTTGTGAGGACGGTTTATCAATTATGGTTACAATCCAATATCTGTATGCATTGCAGGGTTTATCGCACCCACCAGGATTTCTAGTCCCATGGATGTTCGGTCCATACGATTTGTCACGACCTTTAGATTGTCCTGCTCGTGGGATTAGGCGGAGCCCCTGCATGCCACCCATAGTTGGACGATCAATCTTCTGTTTAGTACTTCAACATAGTGATTTCCTGGTAAGGATTCACTCGTGCCACATCAAGTAAATCTTATTGATTTACTATTTAAATCTTATTGATTTAATGTCATGTTTTCTTTCTTTTCTAGCAATTTTACGATGCAGGTTTTGCCATGTGACATTCATCACAGAATAAACCATTTGGTTTGCTCTACGATGGCTATTTTTGCAGGTTTCACTTCTTATGTCGTGTCAGTAACGAAGGCACTGTCCATCACTTATATTACTGGAAAAAATTGGATCAATCTGTTATCTGAGTACAAGCTGAATCCCTATGATGAACTGCAGTTTGGTTTAACAAAAATGCCACAATTAGTCCTTCTCGCGTTTAAAAGAAATGAAGAAAAAAAACTAGATCATGGTCATGAAGCCTAGTCAAGTTAGAAAGCTGATCATAGTAGACCAGACACGATCGCCGCTATCTCGCACATCGGTACCACCTTCAGCAACAAATCGAGCATTGGCAGTTGTTCTAGCACTGACAGCGGCGACATCTCAGTCTGATCCAGCTGAGGATTGGGCATCGACCGCATCAGCAGATCAGCCTGATCTACCGGAGGATCGCGCATCGACACCGGCACCTGCTCTGACACCAGCACCAGCTCTACAAGGAGCACCATCTCCGGCAGCAGCAGCGGCTTCGGCACCTGGACCAACACATGCACTTGCATCTGCTCCGGCCCGTGCAGCGGCAACAGAGTGGGCTGCAGTTCGCACTTCATATACCAAAGTCCTTACAAAAACCGACATGTCCACCTTCTTGGTAAGCATTGGCCACCCAAGTGTTTCGTTTTTTTTTCTTTCCATGTTGTTTCGCATGATTCACTGTGTTAATCTAACTGTTTGGTTATGTCTGCTTGTTTGCAAACAGAGAATTCCTAAAGCAACGAGGGAGTCGTTCAACAATCCGGGCGACAACGGCCAAGTTTCTCTTACCATGTGCAACCTTGGTGTGAATGAACCTGCTCACTATATCGTAAGTACAAAGGATGGCCGCATGATGATTGATGCTAAAGGATGGTCATGGTTTAAATCTAAATCATATCTTGCGGTAGGGGATAATCTCAAAATCGAGCTTTCTCGGCAAGGAGAGCTGGTCCAAATCAACTTTGAAATTCTTCAGTAGCAGCACGCAACTGCCGAACTGATCTATCCTATGAGAGATTTTGATGTAATAAACTAGCATGGTGAAACAATTGTCCTATGTGTATAATTAATACGACTGTATTATTTATCACATGGCATATCGTTGATAGAATTGCAACTCCCATTGCTGGTTAGGAACTGTCGTTTGATTTCATTCCAACAACTATCGTGCTTTATTCAATTTTGTGTATTCGCCTTGCGATAGCATCTAAAACCAGCGCCGTACCGATCGCTTGCAATATGAAAAGCGCTGAGGTAGAACACATGGGCCACCTAACATGCAGGGTGGGCCTGCGGCCCAAGTCCAGAACCGTGAGCCTGTCTGAGTATTATATTCTCAGCTGAACCCCCATAATTGTCTCGAAAAAACTGAACCCCCATAATGCCCGTGCGTTGAACGTAACATCAAGATGCATTTGTATGAGTATTTTATCTTGTGAGAGAAAAGGATGAACGAGGGAAGGTCTTATTTGCAAATGTGGAGAGGTGTGTGGGTACCTTTTTGCAAAATTGCCATAGTTTCCTTCCTATCCGTCAGATATAATTTTGTATGTATAAAGATGTGATATAAAAGATTTGTATATTTCTTTACAGAGGGAGTATCTCTCTGTCAAAAATATATTTTTGTGTAACTAGTTACTCCTATTTTTCTACTTCCTTTTGCTGATATGTTGGGCATCCGGCAACGGGGTCCACGTGCCATATGCACAAATTATAGTGCACAACTGCACGGTAGACAAACCCCGGTCGTAGCGCCGCTGTAATGCCCAATGAGCCGTCAAATCACAAACCCCCCTTTCCAGCTTTAGCAGTAAACTGGATGGACGAAGCGGCAATATTTCACTGGGCCTGAATCCCCTTCTCCCTCGTATGCTTGTTCAGAGAAAACCCCCTCTCGGCGATTGCATAGGGTTTTCTCATGGAGAACCAGGTACGAATTCTTCATCCATCCCCGATAAATCCAAGTCCCTTGGTCGCGGGTTATCCTAGGATGGCAGTCGCCGCCGTTGATGCATTTTTCTTCCTACTGAATCTAGTGTGCTTCATTTGAAGTGCCCAAAGTGCGAGGACCCTACCGATCTCTGCGCCCTCCGTGAGACGCCACACTTGTTCCTTCTCATCCTAACACAAGATTTTAAAACGCGCACAGTATGTTCCTAGAATCTTCTTTTCAATCCAGGAGGGTGGGTTTTTTTTGAACATGCTGTCGAATAATTTGGAAATTTGGATTGCTATATATGGATAAAAGGTACTACCAGCACGATGATCAACACTGACGTTAAGGAGGAAGTTATTTCTAGATTTGGATAGGGAATACATTGTGTTCTCATATTATTTTTCCTGCAAGGCATTATTTGCTCTGCCAGAACACATGTACCCAAGATGCCCGGCCTGGCCATAACTGAATACACCAGTTTAATGGTCACAGTGAAGACAAGCCATGGATATAAGTTCCGAGTTCGGTTCATGAACCAAGAAGATCGCTACTTTTTTTATGGCCGAACTTGGATAAACTTTCTCAACTGTTACGGACTGAAAGTTGGCGCACGAATATTGATGGAAATAGCAGAACCTGGTCTCATCTTCACTGCGATCTTCCACCTCGGCGTCGTTCCAATTGTTCATCCATGTTAGTATTTGGTTCTTGCTTGTTGCCTCGATTACTTCTTAATGCACCTATTCTGTCTAACTAATCACAATTTAACTTTAGAAGTAGCAACGAATCTCTCACGAAGATGCTACTTCTAACTAATATTTTCTTATAATTGGTGGCACGTGTAGGTTTTTTCAGAGTTAACCAGGCTACTCGTTTGTTATTCTCTAACAACTCGGCTGTTACTTATGGCACTGAAGTTGACCGGTACGACATCCACAAGTTCCTACACTTTCTTGATGGTCTTGAGGTACTTGTGGGGCGTTTCCATGGTGGAATGCCACGTGTCATATGTGTGCCATTGCTGCACTCGTCGAAGAGGTCCAACTGTGTCGAGAAACTTATGGTACGAGCTGTTTTCTGTTATATATATGTTGTTCATAAACTATTGCTTATACACAGTTTTACAGCTGTGATCTTCTTGAAACAGAAACTGCCTAGTTCTATTGTTCCTATACAGATGCCTGACCATGGTCAGTTCAGACTTGCGCTTGGTCACAACATGATGTTTATGTTGACCTACTCCATTCCCCTTGGAGGTGAAACGGTACTTATTCATGGGTGGTCTCAAATAATGAAGGCATGTCCATCTTCGCGAATAGGACAAAAGATTATGTTCTTGTTTTTCCATGGCTCTAAAGAGAATATCCTGTTTATTGACCACATTGCAAGATGAAGCCGCTTTCAGAAGGTTGTGGATGCGCGGGGTGGCGCCTGGGCCTTGTCCTGGGGCTTGGCGGCCTCACCCTTGGTTAACTGTAGGCAAAGTAGCACTGTTCGAGGCGTGCTTTGTACGGTTGAACCTATATAAGTACTTATACTAATTTCAGTTATTGTTGTTAAGTGCCCCTGCTGGTTTCAGTTAAGGTTGTTAAGTACTCCTGCTACTTTTACAGTTTGTCATGGTTCTTCAGTCCTGTCTTCCTCCAGCCGCCAAAACCAAACCAGCGCTGGTGGGGCCGCCTGCTTCTGCCTCCCGCGGCTGGCTGTGCCTCAGCGCACGCATCGCCGCCCCACCGTCTCCTAAATCGTTAACACCGACGTCCGAGGCCTCGCCGTCGTCCTCCACGCGCTTTGGTGCGCTCGCTGCGGTACCGCCCTCTCGCGTTGTCAACATGGTCAACAAACAACAGGAATCGGCAGAATTACGTGGAGAGGATGACAGTACGAGCCCACCATGTCAGCGTATGGAAAAACAAAATGCTTCCTCCTAGTGTTTTCCTGACATCTGGGACCCACGACATTGTGAGCGTATATAGTCAATAGACAAGAGAACATCACAAGATCAGCTGACACCTGGGACGTAGCTACTCGAGCAGTATTTTTTTTGTTATTGTTGAGACACAGCAGGGTTTGAACTGGGCTGTGGCCCGTCTAGCCCATGCTTATATTTTATGTTCCCCATGTGACCAGCCCAGCTATTTTTTTCTTTGTAAAAATGAGCCCAGTTTATTTTTTCTGAAGAATACCCAATCCAGGCCTATTTATTCTTCTATGCCCTGATGGGCTGTAACTCTTTCAAGACGCCTGCAAATCTTGAAAGTAATATGAAATTGGCTGTAAATATAAAAATAGATTCCAAATTGGCAATTACTTTATAATTTCTGATTCCTATTTCACTTGGAGTTAACCTAATTTAAATATATCTTCAAAGTACTTTAAATCTGGATCGACATTTCGGTATTAAAAATAGTTTGGAACACACAGAAATATGCAAAATTGGCCCTGGCCAACCAAAAAACGGACTGCAATAAATTGCATAAGAAGTCGCAATGAGCTATATATAAATTGTTAAAAAAAGAGGGAATGGTCCGACTGATGGGCCTATTAAGTTGACGCGTATTCAATATTTTTTTAGTTATTGGTTACGTCAACAAACAATTCTAGCAGACGTAACCGTTGGATGTCAATCCAACGGCCGTCGTGTTTCTTCAATCTCTGATCTTCTTGCTCTAGTCGCCAAAGACAGTGCCGGTGGGACCGCCTGCTCCCGCCTCCCGTGCAGGGCTCACCGCCCCCTACTACTCCCACAGCTGGCCATGGCATCCCTCTACTCACCCACACCCCCTGTTATTCTGCGGCGACGGCAGCCTCACACCGCAGCTGAACCAGTGAACCCTCGTACTCCTCTCCGCGTGGGCATCCACTGCCGCGTCTTCCCCGGCTCCGCGTCGTCCACCGCCCTGGTGCTCTCGACGCGGCGTGGTCAGTGTGGTCAAGGAACGACTTCCATCGGAAGAGTACTGTCGTGGAGATGCTGATAGCTGGGTCCACGGCAGCCGCAAGGAAGTGCCTCCTTATTACGCGGAAAATAATTATTCCTCCACCTAGCAGCAGGGACCCACCGGACAGGCCACCGTATTTGGCGAAAAAACGTTTCCCCCTGACTGCTGGGACCCACCGGACGTGCCACCGTATTTCGCGAAAAAAACGTTGCCCCGCTGTCAGCTCGGACCTACCGGAAGTGCCTCCTTATTACGCACAAAAAAATGAATAATCCCCCTGCTAGCTGGGACCCAGTATATTGGGAGGCTGACTTGTGGGCCTACTAAGTTGACGGGCACAGAGGGCTCTGTCAACTTAGTCAATATGCACAATTCTATCTCAATTGACCGTAGGATGTCCATCCAACGGCCGTAGTGCTTCTTCAACCTCTGGTCTTCTTTCTGCAGCCGCTCAAACCAGCAACAATCTGGCCTCATGCTCCTGCCTCCCATCGCCGGCTGCGATGCCGCGGAGGCCTCACCGCCCCCTACTACTCCCACTGCTGGCCAGGCCATCCCTCTACTCAACCACACCCCCTGTTATTCTGCGGCGACGGCAGCCTCACACCGCAGCGAACCAGTCAACCGTCATACTCCTCTACGCGTGGGCATCCAGTGTCGCTTCCTCCCCGGCTCCGCGTCGTCCCCTTCCTAGGCCTCGCCGTCGTCCACCGCCATGGTGCTCTCGGCGCGGCGTAGTCAACGTGGTCAAAGAACGGATTCCATCGGACGTGGACTGTACGTCGAGAGGCTGACAGCTGGGTCCACGGCCGCATCAAGGAAGTGCCTCCTTATTACACGCAAAATAATTATTCCTCCACCTGACAGTGGGGACCAACCGGAAAGGCCATCACATTTTGCGAAAAATATGTTTCCCCCCTGACTGCTGGGACCCACCGGACGGGTCACCGTATTTCGCTAAAAAAAAGTTCCCCCCGCAGTCAGCTCGGACACACCGGAAATGCCTCCTTATTACGCACAAAAAAATGAATACTCCCCCTGCTAGTTGGGACCCACCTTGGTGGGTGGCTGACTTGTGGGCCTACTAAGTTGACGGGGACGGAGTGCTTTTTCAACTTAGTCAATATGAACGATTCGAGCTCCAGTGACCATACGATGTCCATCCAAGGGTCGTAGTGCTTCTTCAACCTCTGGTCTTCTTGCTCCAGCCGCCCAAAGCAGCGCCGTTCATGTCGAATGCTCCTGCCTCCCGTGGCCGGCTGTGCTGCCGCGGAGGCCTCACTGCCCCCTACTATTCCCACCGCTGGCCAGGCCCTGCGGCGACGGCAGCCTCGCACCGCAGCCAAACCAGTGAACCCTCATACTCCTCTCCGCGCGAGCTTCCACCATCGTTCACTGCACTGGTGCTCTCGGCACGGCGTGGTCAACGTGGTCAAGGAACGACTTCCATCGGAAGAGTACTTTACGTGGAGAGGCTGCCAGGTGGGTCCACCGCCGCAGCAAGGAAGTGCCTCCTTATTACGCGCAAAATAATTATTCCTCCACCTGACATCGGGGACCCACCGGATGGGCCACCATATTTCGTGAAAAAATCATTTCCCCCTGACTGCTGGGACCCACCAGCTACATCTTCGCACGCAAGGAAGTGCGTCCGGGCAAAAAAAAAGATTCGCCCCCCTGACTGCTGGGACCCACCAGCTACATCTTTGCATGCAAGGAAGTACGTCCGGTCAAAAAAAAGATTCGCCCCCTGACTGCTGGGACCCACCAGCTACATCTTTGCAGGCAAGGAAGTGCCTGACAGTCGGGACCCACCTGGTCGAAGCGTACGTAGCGTTATCATTCTGGTCACGAACGTGTACGTACATATTGGTTGATGTAGAGGCGCGCACGTGTCGTAGTAGAGGTGCGCACATAGCATGTACACGTATGTACAGCGGCAAGTGTGAAAGAAATAAAATATGGCCACGTACGTACATATGGGCAGGGTCTCGAAAGCCTACTCGCGCATACGTACGGCCAGGGCTCGTGTACATGGCTGGGTCGGAACGGAGAAACAGCGTCGTCGTCGTGTTCATGGGGAGCCAACCGGCTGGGTCGGAACGGAATGCGTCGTCGTATTCATCGGGAGGGCTTGGATGGAACAACCGATGGAAATGAGGCCTGGCGTACCGCAGAACGGAGGAAGCGGCCTTGTGTTCGACCGGCCACGTTCGAAACGGGATCCTGTTCGTCGGGAGGGGTCTGGCGTACCACAAAACGGAGGAAATGGACCTCCTACGTTCGAAACGGGGGTCCTATTGATCAGGAGGGGTGTGGCGTACCGCAAAACGGAGGAAACGGACTTGTGTTGGAGTGCTACGGTCGAAACAGGGGTACTGTTCATCGGGAGGGGTGTGGCGTACCGCAAAACGGAGGAAACAGACTTGTGTTGGAGCGCTTCGGTCGAAACGGGTGTCCTGTTCATCGGGAGGGGTGTGGCGTACAGCAAAACGGGACTCCACGGGATACTATTCGTCACCACCGTCGACCCCCTCCAGCCTCCACGGGCTACTGTTCATCCACCATCGACCTCCTCCAGCCTCCACCTGCGACTGTTCAGCCTCCACCGTGCGCTACTCCATCGGCTACTGTTCAACCAGCCCTCTCCACGGGCTCCTATTCAACCACCCCTCCACGGGCTACTATTCATCTAGCCCTTCATCGTCTACTGTTCATGCAGCCCTCCACGGGGTGGTCCTGTTCATGCAGCCCTCCACGGGGTCCTGTTCATGCAGCCCCAACCGGCTCGATCGAACGGGGTCCTGTTCATGTAGAGGAAACACCACGGGGTCCTATTCAGCAACCCCCACCGAGAACTATTCATCCAACCCCCTAGCAACGCTCACTGTTCATGCAGAGGCAGCATCGATCGGCTTCAGTTAGCAGCAGTAGCAAAGGAATCGCTCGATCGGGTTCAGTTAACAGCCATCGATCGATCGCTCGGGTTCTGTAACGCGTAGCCTGCAGTGCAATCGCTCGGGTTCAGTTAGAGACCAATGCCTCGCTCGGGTTCAGTTAGAGCCCAACGCCTCGCACCCACGCGCGTGCGTGTACGTGAGAAACGCGCATCGCTCGGCCCCGACTACCCACCATAACCGGGAACACCCCGATATTTTCCTCGCCCTAGCTTCTACCACGGTTTTTTCTGTCATGGACGGCCCATAGAATGTCATGCAGCTGCCTCTCCGGCCCGCCCAGGACGAAAAGCCCATTTTCTGTCATTATTTTTTGTCATAGAAGTAGGACCCCACCACATCTATGATGATACCGTGTTTTGTCACAATTATTGTCATAGAAGTGTCATAAGTATGACAGAAAAAAGTTTCGTTCAGCCCAAAATGTCACGGATGTGTCTTTTTTTTGTAGTGATGTGTAAAATATCAAGTTTAGAGTCTGGGTGTAATACTTTCCTTCCTCTGCAAGGTGATCATGAACAAACCCTAGGTCCCTCCAGTGCATATATAAATCGGAGGGTTTAGTCCGTAGAGACAACAACAGAATCATAGCAATCACAGAGGCTAGGCTTTCAGGGTTTCGCCATTACGATCTCGAGGTAGATCAACTCTTGTAACCCATATTCATCAAGATCAATCAAGCATGAAGTAGGGTATTACCTCGATCGAGAGGGCCCGAACCTGGGTAAACATCGGTCCCTAGTCTCCTATTACCATCGATCCTCAGACGCATAGTTCGCGACACCCCTACCCGAGATCTACCGGTTTTGACACCGACACTCAATATCTAGCCCAGCGACCCACTCATCCTTTGAACTTTCAAACATGTGTAGGAAGCGACCAAGGCATGCTTCCACCGTCGCGGATCTATGGGTGTAGACGATGATGAACTCATCGCCGGTGATGGTTCTAACCATGTACTCACCGCCGATCATGGAGATTTGTTAGGTCGTGGATTTTGGAGGCGAGTTAGGAGAAGTGGGATTTGTGTAATGTGAAAGGACGGGACGATTGGGAGCGAACTATTGTAAGGTAGAAGATGGGGACGAGTAGGGTGTGCGAACGACGTGGGGTGGTGGCTTGCCCGGTGGATAAACAACTGCATGCCCCCAAAGAGTTCTCGAGTACTATGCGGGACCCACTAGATGCCATGTCTACTAGACCGATATCCTAGGCCTGACGGTATAGCTTCTGCGTGTTCGCACGCATGCCCGTGCGTGCATGTAACTTCACTTAATTCTGTCAACCGTCGCGCCTCCCACGACGTTCGCCTCCCTCACGCGGTCACGCCCTTTGAGACTTCGGGCTGTTATAAATGCCCCCAATTTTTTTCCTACTCTGTATGCATGATACTCCCTCTCGTCCTCTTTACTCTGTATGTTTTTAATGACTTGAGACTATAGCTAGCCCGGCATGCAATGGTCGGTTCATTACATGTATGATGAATTATTATGAACCATTCCCCGTACCTGCAGGAAGCCCGTTCATCTCCAAATATTTTCCTCTCCATGTGTGAAAATAATCTGCCTGTTTGACTCTCCTTCTCCCTCCGGTTGTCCCACCACTCCACCCCGTGTGGATTAAATCTGCATGCATGACTCTCCTCCCCCCGCGCTCGTCTAATCAGTTGTGACGAGCAATATTTCCACCCCTTCCCTCCTCCACAATTTACTCCAACAAATCTTCCCACGCAGATGTTACATTAACCATGCAACATATCTTACATAGGTGTGCCATTGCTCACTATAAATACTACGCATTCAACGACATTTGGAAGAACGCTCACGTTCATCGCTATCTCCTCCCCCTTCCTCTCACGTCGTCCACCATGGCATCGCACCTCCCAAGCCCTAGGTGCCCCTCGCTGCACCACGTGAAGGGTCACGCGTCGCCGTTTCGTTCGTCGCCGCCACTATTCAAGGAGGACACATCGGTGTTCCACTACGCGCCGTGACGCGTCGAGGTGGACGCGTCAGCGTTGCGCTCCTCAGCATGACACGTCGAGGTGGACGCGTGGGCGTTCCCAGTCTCTCCAACATGTGGGTCGGAGGACGCGTTGAATCCTCGCTACGAGGAGAACGTCGGGCCGCCCGCCGAGCCCCCCCAGCCTTGAGGAGCTTTGGAAAGAAATGGAGGTCGCCTTGTGGGAGGCTTTGCCTCTGGCAGAGCGCACCAAAATAGAGGCGGAGAAGAAGGTCGTGGAAGAGAAGCGCGCTACGAGGCATGTTGCCTGGCAGGCCTATGACGCGTCTGAGAGAGTAGGGCAATTGGTTCTTTGGCAGAAGGCTTGTGTGAGGGCCATGAGGGTGGCGGAGGACGCCCGTGCCAAAGCCCTGAGTGCAGTCGGGCCCAAGCGCCTCATCTATGCTTGGCGGTATGTTGAATAGGTGCACACTTACAGCAAGGAGAAGTACCTGTTTGCGCAGGATCACCATACTGGTGAGATCACGCTCGCCCGTCGGCAAGCCACCAATCAGCACCTCTTGAGTTGCGAGGCAGATGAAGAGGTGTCGTGTCGGCGCCCTGGGAAACGGCCGTGCACCAGGGCCCTCATGGCGCGCTGCAAGCGCTTCTGCGAGCGCCATGGCTTTTATTAGGAATAATTATTTTCGTCAGGAGATCTCATTAGTTTTAGGACACAAATGATTAACCCTAAACGTTTGGGAATTACTAGCGTCCTTAATTAAGTATGTAAAAGGAAAAGTCTGGAAACCTTGTGTATCCATACGCATTTTGTAAGTATGTGCATATAGCACAAACTTAACTATATATTGCACTACACATCTCTCTCTATATATGCTTGCAGACTGTGCTACTACTATTACTTATGTACGTGCATATGCACGTTGAACATTACGATCCGGTTTTTGTAAAAGTAGAAAAACAACACCAGTCAAGCTTCTGAAATGATTCAATGCAAAATAAATGCAAAAATGCTCGTTTGATTGTTTACTTTTAGCTTCCTTCTCTGTGTTTATTTCTCTATCGTACTTTGTACAGTATCTCACTGGTCGGGTAGGCATGCAAATTCCCAAACCGCTTCGTATACTCATTATCGAATTTTTGGCCTAACAAGTTGTCTCAATTCCAACTTGAGTACTACTACTAGGAGTACCAGGGGCTAGTTCTTTTATGCTTCTAGATTAGTAATCCCATAACTACCACCTCCATCCTGGTTTATTGGTCCCCATTGTAATCTGTATCAAATTTAACTAATGAAATGTTTATGCATGTCACTGAAAATTATATAACTTTTGTTGACATGCACTAACATTTTATCATTTAAATCTTTGGTCAAAATTTAGCAAAATTACAATGGTGACTAATAAACCATGATGGAGGTAGTACAAGTTTAGAAGCCCAAATGAATGAGTGAGGTGCCTTATGTTACTATCCACTATGACTAGTCTTATGGGAAAAGCTGGGGAAGAGACAACTTATTTTTTAAGCCGCCAAAAGAACTAGCCCTAGAAGTGGTAGCTGGGCTTTCCCAGCTTCACGTTTTTACACTACGGTCAGCTGTAGCTTGTGATATCCAGCTTCTTGGTGCTAAAACATTCGGCTCGACTTAGAGTTTGCAGAGTTGGAAGCTGGAGGACATTAGAACATGCCCTAGGAGTAATAGCTAGGGATCGAGTGTGTGAGATGAACCGGACAAAGTAAATGCATAGAATTGAAATGCAAAAAAGACAAAGGGATGTTATGGTTGCTTGTTCATTTATTTTATCAGGCCACTTATTATTGGGAGTGGTGGAGTTTTGTGAAATGACGGCTTTACTGCCGCGCCACGAGCGGGGTGAGACTCCCGTGCAACGTCGCCCTCTACACTAGTACTACCTCTGTCGTGGCTTATTAGGCCTTCCACTATGTAGCCGGTTCCTAGCATGTTAAAATATAGTAGACTGGGCATCAATGCCTTGGTAAATTTATTTGGCAATGGCCTCACATTGTGCAGGTGTAGGCCGTATAAAGATGGGACCCACACGTACATAGAAAAATCAAAGCAAGCCAACCTCTAGTCAATCCGTCATGCAAGTTCCTCTCGTCTACTTTCAGAAAAATGGGGCCTCAGAGTAGCAAGCACATATGGTAGTATATTTTATTGGAATGCTCAAATGGGGCATTGGAGCAGGAACTTGCTCCGGTTCTCAAATTTTTTTTATGGCACCGCATTAGCTATGAAGGGCACCGGTGCCAAATAATGTAAAAGTGGATTTGACACCTCTTTTGGCCTACATAGTGGAAGGGCTTAGTCCCCCTTGTAATTTGACTAAAGATTTAACTGACAAAATGTTAGTGCATGTCAACAAAAACTCTATCGCTGGATTCATATTTGAACATAGTTTTCAATGACATAATTTTTTTGTGACATGCATGAGCATTTATCGTACTATATATAATGTTAGTTAAATTTATGGTCGTACTATATATAGTAAGGTGCCCGTGTGTTACACGGAACAGTGAAATGCATTGATCGGGGAGTTATTTATTTCGAAAAAGTATGTGGAGGTCATCTCATGTGTAATGAGTAATTGTTGTACATGTTGGCTATAAGTTGTCTATAGATAACATGGAACTTTCTTATAGTCAACAATTGGCTATACTATTAAGTATTAACCATGCTCTTATACACCTAGATGGAGGGATTAAATCAGGAGGACTTGGAAGGGGGCAGAGGAGATGTAAGAAATGGTTCAACATAAGGCTTTCACCATTACTGTAGTAAAATTCTCAATTAATCTCATAAATGGCACACGAGAGCTCTAATGGAGAAAATCATAAATGGAATATTCTAGACTAAACCATAAATGGGTACACTTTTATTCAAGCGCGATACTCTAATAGAGCAAGATCATGCATGGAAGGTTCTATACTATATAAATAAGAAGTCTCCACATACTTAGACAGCGGATTACATTGAGCGAAGATTAATGATGAACATTTGACTTGGTAATGCATATGACCAGGTGAAACTCCTTGTACTCTCCGTGCACCAACTTGGGCTGAAAATCATACCAGGCGTCTTCCATGTCCACATTGCCGGGAACGGAGCAGGTCAGCACAGCCCCAGTCAACGTGATGGAGCCGGCGTGGCTGCCCTCGTACCTCGGAGGGGCAGTAGCAATGAGCACGCACCCGTACACCGGCCTAGTGCCAGCATTAGTGGCGCTGCCCCTAACGCACACTAGTGAGACAGGGCGGCAGCCTGCGCGGACCTTGCCGGTGCCCATGGCCAAGAGGAAGATGATGTCGTCCTCCTCCGTGACTAGCAGACGACGGTCATCCTCCAGCAACTCCAGCATGGCGAACGGGTGGCATGTCTCGTACTTGATGTTGACCATCGGGGGCCAGTAGTGAGTGATAGACGATGCCATGAGGTGATGCATGAGGCTCACCAGCAAGCCCTCAAATGGCGGCGTGCACTCATAGCAGATGCTGGGCGCGTGCGCGCATCTGGAACTATGCTTTGCCAGCGAGTGCTCGTCGATGTACCTCTTGTAGCCAGAAATCTTGTAGACGCAGGGCACCTTGTAGGCATCGACGAGGCCATCCTTGAAATGGGTGGCTGTAGGAGGCGTTGCACCCGCTGAACGGATCACAGGAGGGAGTGGTTGTAGGGGACGTTGCGCCCGCCGAATGGAGCGCAGGAGAATCACACCAAGCAGTAGATAGTGTCCTTACAAGTACCCCCTCTGTTTCTCTACTCTCTACTTTCTCTACTTACTAGCAAGATGCCCCTGCGTTGCACAGAACATCAAGATGCATTTATATTAATAGTTTATCCTGTGGGAGATAAGGATGAACGAGGGAAGGCCTTATCTACAAATGTGGAGAGAAATGTGGGTATCTTTTTGCAAAATTGTCATAGTTTCCTTCCTATCCGTCAGATATAGATCGGACGGCCTACATTGCAGGATAGCACGCACACCATCATCACCAACTTTGTTTTTATAAGAGTAGAGATAAACTGAGCATAGCTCAGCTAGCAAGGCGCCATCCATCCCCATGCCTCCGCCCAGTCCGACCACAAGCCGCCAAGTTATAACCCCGGGTGTTTTAACCTTTTTTAGTAATGATATCTGGCGATTGTTTGCCACGAGCCCAATCCTGGCAAATCCCACATAACCATCAGATTTCCATCCGACAGTGGCCTGTTTTTAACCCATGGTATTTGACAAAAGCGCCACCCTTACACACGTACTGCAACTGTGTCACGGGCGTTTTGCTACTGCAAGGTCTCCCAGCGAACGTTTGTTGGGGATTTGAGTTAACACCGATGGCGGTACGTACTTGTTCCACGCTCGGGAATTGAAGCTTGTAATAACTATTTTAGAATATACTACTTCTCCGGTACTAGTAGTAGAGCAGAGTCCTATTCCACTACTAGGGCATAATAGTAGGTATTGTAGTTTATTGTACTAGTACTGTGATCACTTAAGCATGTTGCCTGGCATCGATATGACCCTACGCTGCTGGGATGTGTCTCATAAGACAAGCGGCGTGCTGTTGTCATCATCACCTGTCCACTTCCCGCAGCACATATTCGCTTCTCCATCCTCGTCCGCACATAATCGTCCAAATCTTCCAACCCTGCTTGGAGCTTCCCCCCTCTTCCGAAACCCAATCACTAACAATGGCAGAACCGAGGAGCGTCTGCCGAAAGAGTGGCTGGAGTTCGCTCCCCATAGAGGTAATCAAGTTCATTGTTTCGCGTGTGGACAATATCAGTACCATGCCGCTCGTCGCGTGCTCATTGGGGTTGTATCGTTTACTCAAAGCCCTCAGGCCGGATCTGGTTGCTGATGTCGCCTGATCTTCAGAAACAGCATGTCACGCATCATAACGATCGTAGGGTGGCGAGCATCAACCCCCTCGACTACGATCTGATCCCCGTCACCCTCAACTACATTAATGGTATGTACTGGGTTGGCATGAACACGTCTTGGATAGTTCTTGTCGATGGTCGCTGTAGATGGATGCTCGTTGAGGTCTACACTCGGCGATTGATCCCCCTTCCTTCGATTAACACCCACTGCTTTGGCACCGCGACCCATAATACTCGGAATCTTACAGTAGCCAACATGATACCAAGTTTGACTTTTCTCAAGGTTGGAATCTGCAAGTGCCCATAAGATCTGCGAATTATAAAATCTTTAGGCTAATTGTGTTCTTCAACCGCGGCCTCGCCTATCTGACAGGTCACTACGGTAAGTGAATAAATCTGCACGTCCATCGCAGGATCATACATCCTCCATGGTTCTCTGATGACTTTGAACACCAGGGCTTCATTTATGTTGTGGACTCCTTCTATGGCTAGACGTATTGCTGGTCTACTCCAATCATCGCTACAAACGGCTGTTAGAGCTGCATGTTACTTTCCTATGATATCATGATGGCTTGCTTATATTACAGTTGACATTTACTAAAAAAATATTCATGCTCATAACATGTTATTCTTAAGATTGACTACAGTACGAGCACTTTTTTATTTGACTACAACTTGATATGATGTTGTAGGCCGCCTGGTGTACCTACCCTTCCTAATCCCAGAAACTTTCAAAGAAAAGTGGCATGGAAGTTGCAGGTGGTTCCTGGCTCAATCAGATGACGGTGAACAATTGATGATCGTTCGCACATACCGGACGTGTTATTTCATGGAATACAATCACAGTCACTTCAAGGTCTTTGAGCAGGATCCCAGCTTCTCTAGGCCTTCAGGAATATTTGACTAGAGGCTGGTAAGTAGCCTTGGTACATGCTCTCTGTTTCTCGGACTGAATTGTCCGATTAACTAGGAGATAACCGACGGCAAGGATCATGATGGCAGTGCGGTTTCGTTCATCAGGCAAAACTGTGTGTACACAGCGTACCATGCGTCTCTCCATGCACCATACCCTGATATGTGCCGCCACGCTATGCAGCCCAAAGTAGGAGAGAGGGTCGCAAGTATCAGACTTCAACCTGCTAGCTGGAGTTTGTCCAGTCAGACACCCATCTGGTCCAAGCCGTCAGCCAATCTCCACAGCTTAATAAATAGTAGTGTCTAACAGAGCCAGTTAGTTAGATGCATACGCTTGGTTTACTAGGATCTTTATTTAGTTTTATGCATACACTTGTTTCTTTTTTGGTAGCCCTTTTGTAATGATGGCTGATGTTTGGTTTGGAAGAGAGAGTTGCATCTTTACTCTTCATGCCTCCTTACTGCTTCTGTTGCACCCCCAGCCTTGGTTGTTGTTGCTGTTGTTTTCAATGTTCAATCAGTAGTATATTTCGTCTGTTAGTTGAATAAATGTGTTGTTAGAACAACAAACACAATGTTTTGGAAGTCATTGCACGGTCCTATCCTTTAGTGCCCCGTCATAGCGCATACTATTTTTCGTATGGAACACATTTTCCACTTGTCGATAACATGCAGCCCACTGATGAAGGCCTAATAGAGGAGCCCATAATTAACTGGAAGGGAGGCTCTCACATGAATCCGGCCCAGGTACAAGCTCATGGTCCCCTAAACATAAATAAGTAAATAAATAAATAAATCCAGATGCTCATGCACCAGTTCTTTAAATTTACGATTTGAAAAGTCAAATTTTAACAGGAAGATATTATTTCCTATGAGAGTGTCATTAAATTCAGTCGATATTATTCTTAGGCAAAGTCACAAAGATACCGACCAGTCTTTTTTCTCCCACCATTTTCTTCCTGCAACTAGTGGACCCATGCAAATTGAAGTTAACATCGTAAATAATTTCGATCCATTATTATTTTTCGATAAGAATGGCCAACACAGCCCAACACATTGGCAACACTAGTTTATCACAGGGCTTCTGAATGTACTCGTCTTCACAGTTCAAGAAGAAAATTGTCTAAAAAACCTCAGGAAGAAAAAGGTGCTCCGCAACATTTTACAATAAGTTTTAGCCATAAAAAAATAATTCTTATAATCCAGCATAAGTTTTTGGGTCTGACCGGTCCAGCCACCAAAACCAAACCTGCGCCAGTGGGAGCGCATGTTTCCGCCTTCTACGATTGGTTGCACTGCCGTGCACGCATCGCCGCCCTGTCGTATCCTGAAATGCTGGCCAGGCCATCCCTTTACTCGCCCCGACATCCTATTCTTCTCCATCGATGGTAGCCTACCCCGCACTAAAACCAGTAAACCCTCGTACTCCCCTCTGTCTACGGCCATACTACAGCTTGTTCCCTGGCTCCTGTTCATTCCCATTTGAGGCCTTGCCATCATCCTCCGCCTTGGTGCGCTCACCGCGGCGCCGTCATCCCGCCCTGTCAACATAGTGAATCGGAAGAGGACTATAGTTGTGAGTATGACAGTACAGACCCACCAGGTCCACACCCGAACACAAGCAAGCACCTCTTCTACTACTCAGATGCACCCCTCATTTTTATTTACTCTAATCCACCCTGTTGATATTTGGGAACCACATCATTGTCAACATATAGTCAGTTAATGATAGATTTGCACAATTGTTTTTTGAGGATTTGTTCAAAGGAGTAGGCTATAAACTGGGTTGTGCGGTATCTGTGGCCCGTCTAACAACATGACCAGCCCAGCAATTTTTTCTTTGGGAAAACAGGTAGCCCACTATTTCTTTTTGAAGAATACCCAAGCTAGGCCTATTTGTTTTCTCCGACTTACTTAGCTGCAAATCTTTTAAGACGAGGAGGGATGCATTCTGACCTGACCAAAGAGTATGGGCAATATATCTTAAAAGCAATATGAAAGGGGTTACAAATTCCAAAAAATTTAGGAAATGGGCAATTAGTTTCTTTTTTTTGTTTTTGTTCTTCATTGATATTTTATATTTTGTTGGATTTTACCATGACATAGTACTGATTTATTTTTTATTTTGTTTTAGTATTCCTACTAAATTTTGGATTAAGAATATTTTGAAAGTAAAAATATGCGAATTTTGAAAATTTCGTATATTTTTTAGTTCAAAATTTTAACCCTGGCACTGACCAGAAAATGGACAGCAATTCTAAAAATGGAAAATGGGCTACAAATAATTCCATATGAAGTAGCAAATGGTCTGTAAATTATAAAAATAATAGAAAATGGGTTGTACACGCCACAGATTTCGAGGCTGGCTTGTTTACACAAGGCTTTGTCTGTCAATACACGACTCTAGAAGCAGTGACTGTTGGATGTCCATCCAACGACCGATGTGCTTCTCCAATCTCTAATCTTCCTACTCTAGCCGCCTAAACCAGCGCTAGCGCGACTGCCTGCTCCCTCCTCTTGTGGTCAGCTCTGATGTTGTGCAGGCTTCTCCGGCCCACCCTACTCCCTCCGCTGGCCTAGCCATCCCTCTACCCACCTGCACCTCCTGTTATTCTCCCGTGACAGCAACCTCACGCCACAGCCGAACCAGTCAACCTTCATACTCTCCTCAGTTTGGGTATCCATTGTTATGTCTTCGCCGGCTCCAGGTCGTTCCATTCCTAGGCCTCACCTTCGTCCATCGCGTTGGTGCTCCAGTTGTGGCGAGCTCAACATTCAACAAATGATAGCCATCAGAATAGGGATGTACGTGGAGAGGCTGACAGTATGGACCCCCATGGTCCATGGCCGCACACAAGCAACTGCCTCCTTATTACGCGAAAAAATGATTCCTCCCACTGACATCTGGGGCGCACCGGTTCGTAGGCTGGCCTGTGGGCCTACTAAGTTGACGCGTACGCATGGCTTTGTCAACTAAGTGAACAAACGATTCCAGCAGCAGTGACCGTACGATGTCCATCCGACGGCCATAGTGCTTCTTCAACCTCTGGTTTTCTTGCTCCAGCCGCTCAAACCAGCGTCGGTCGTGCCGCCTGCTCCTACCTCCCATGGCGGGCTATGATGCCGCGCAGGCCTGATAGCCCCAACCTCTGGCCAGGCCTTCTCTCAACCCACCCACATCCCCTGTTATTCTGTGCGACGACGGCCTCACACCATAGCCGAACCAATTAACCCTCGTACTCCTCTACATGGGCATCCATTGTTGCGTCTTCCATGGCCCTGCGTCGTCTCCTTCCTAGGCCTCGCCGTCGTCCATCGCCTTGGTGCTCTCAGCGCGGGGTGGTCAATGTGGTCAAGGAACGACTTCCATCGGAAGAGTACTGTATGTGAAGAGGCTGATAGCCGGCTCCACGGCTGTAGCAAGGAAGTACCTCCTTATTACGCGCAAAATAATTATTCCTCCACTTGACAAAAGGGACCCACCAGACGGGCCATTGAATTTCATGAAAAGACGTTCCGCCTGACTGCTGAGAACCACCAGCTAGTGCTTCGCACGCAAGGAAGTGTGTCCATATTATGGGCACAAAATTGATTCTCCCCCCTGACTGCTGGGACCCACCATCTATATCTTCGCACGCAAGGAAGTGCCTCCTTACCTCCCTAACAGCTGGGACCCACCCAGTGGAACCATACATAGGGTTGTCTGTTTGCTCGCAAACTTGTACGTACATACTGGTCGATCGGTCTGTCAGCAGGCTGCAACGATGAACCGAGGCCGAGTAAGGAAGGGCATGTGTCGTAGTAGCGATGCGGACGTAGCATGTCATGCAGTCTCGTCAATATTGTGTACACGTACGTACAGCCAGGGTGCAAGAAAGTAAATAGGCCACATACGTACATATGGGCGAGGTCTCGAATGCCTACTCGCGCATACGTACGGCCAGGGCCCATGTACATGGAGAGGCAGCGGAGAGCAGCGACGGTGTCCTGTTCATCAGCAGCCAACCGGCTGGGTCAGAATGGAGAAACTGCGTCGTGTTCATCGGGAGGCAACGAAATGCGTCCTATCCATCGGGAGGCAACCGACTTGGATGGAACAGCCGAAATGAGGCCTAGCGTACCGCAGAATGGAGGAAACGGCCTTCTGTTCGACCGTCTACTGTCGAAACGTGATCCTGTTCTCCGGGAGAGGTCTGGCGTACCGCATAATAGAGGAAACAGACTTGTGTTCGACCTCCTACGGTCGAAACGAAGTCCTGTTGATCGGGAGGGGTGTGGCACCACAAAACGGAGGAAAATGACATCTCTTCGACCTCTTATGGTCGAAACGGGGGTCATGTTCATCGGGAGGGGTGTGGCATACCGCAAAATGAGACCCCACGGGCTACTGTTCATCCACCGTCTACTGCCTTGCTCCAGCCTCCACAGGCTACTGTTCATCCACCGTCGACCTCCTCCAGCCTCCACCCATGATTGTTCATCCACGTCGTCTCCCTCTTGCCTCCACCAGCTATTGTTCATCCACGGGCTCCTGTTCATCCAGCCTCCACCACCCCTCCACCGGCTACTGTTCAACCACCCCTCCACCGGCTACTGTTCATCTAGCCCTTCATCGGCTACTATTCAACCAGCCCTCCACGGGGTCCTGTTCATCCACCCCCAACTGGCTCAATCGGAGTCATGTTAATCCAGCGGCAACGGCCTCTAACTACTACCACAGGGTCCTGTTCATACAACCCCCACCTGGAACTGTTCGTCCAACCCCCAACATCGCTCACTGTTCATCAAGAGGTAGCAGGTTCGATCGGCTTCAGTTAGCAGCAGTAGCAAAGGAATCGCTTGATCGAGTTCAGTTAACAGCCAGATCGATCGATCAATCGATCTGGTTCAGTAATGTGTAACCTGCAGTGCAATTGCTCAGGTTCAGTACGTGAACGCCTCGCTCGGGTTCAGTTAGAGCCCAATGCCTCACACACACGCGTGTACGTGTACGAGAGAGACACGCAATCCCTCCGTGCACCGCTCGGTCTCGACCACCCGCCATAACCGAGAACTCCCTAATATTTTCCTCACCCTCGCTTCTACAACGGTTTTTTTCTGTCATGGACGGCCCAAAGAATGTCACGCAACTGCATCTCTGGCCCACCCAGGATGAAAAGCCCATTTTCTATGATGATTTTTGTCATAGAAGTAGGATCCCACCGCATCTATATATGGTGATACCGGGTTTTGTCACAATTATCATCACAAAAGTGCCATAAGCATGATAGAAGAAAACTCGTTCAGCCCAAAATGTCACGGACGTGTCTTTTTGTGTAGTGGGAGGGGGCACCTGGGTGGGCACAACCCCTCCCCCCTCCTGGCGCGCCCATGTGGGTTGTCCCAACCTGGTGGCCCCGCAGACCCTGAATACAACTCTATAAATACCTATTTTCGGAGAGAGAAAATCAGGGAGGAAGAATTATCTTGTTTTGAGATACGGAGCCGCCATCACCTCCTGTTCTTCCTCGGGAGGCCAGATCTGGAGCCCGTTTGGGGCTCTGTAGATGGGAATCTTCGGTCTTCGTCATCACCAACCTCCTCCATCGCCAATTCCATGATGCTCTCCACCGGGAGTGAGTATTTCCTTCGAAGGCTCTCTGGTCGGTGAGGAGTTGGATTAGATTCATCATGTAATCGAGTTACTTTTGTTAGTGCTTGATCCCTAGTATCCAGTATGTTCGGAGATTGATGTTGTTATGACTTTGCTATGCTTAATGCTTGACACTTTGGGCCCGGGTGCCATGATTCCAGATCTGAACCGTTTATGTTATCACCATTACATCTCTGTTCTAGATCCAATCTTGCAAGTCATAGTCACCTATTACGTGTTATGATCCATAAACCCTGTAGTGACAATATGCGGGATACTTTCCAGTGATGACCGTAATTTGAGGAGTTCACTTATTCACTATGTGTTAATGCTTTGTTCCGGTACACTATTAAAAGCAAGCCTTAATATCCCTTAGTTTCAATATGGACCCCGTTGCCACAGGAGGGTAGGACAAAAGATGTCATACAAGTTCCTTTCATAAGCACATATGCCTATTTACGAAATACATGCGTACATTCTATTTATGAACTGGAGCTAGTGTCGTATAGCTCTAGGTTGTAACTGTCACATGATGAATATCATCCAACAAATTGCCGATCCAATGCCTATGATTTTCCTACATATTGATCTTGCTAAGATTCTACTACTACTGTTACAAAACTATTACAATCACCGTTACCGTTAGTGTTGCTGCTACCACTAGTATCAATGCTATCATATTACTGTGCTACTAATCACTTTGTTGCAGATAATTAATCTCCATGTGTGATTGAATTGACAACTCATTTGCTAATGCTTGCAAATATTCTTTGTCTCCCCATGTGTCGAATCTATAAATTTCGGTTGAATACTCTACCCTCAAAAACTGTTGCGATCCCCTATACTTGTTGATTATCACCCGACCCGAAACCTATTCTACGGCGGCGGCCGACGTCCACTTTCCTTTGTACTTCTGCATCGGCGAGGCTGTCCTCCATCTATCGTCTCCATGAACGATGGCAGGGTTCAAGACTCGTGAAGTGAAGGTGCGATCTCTGGCGAGGAAGGGTAGAACATGGGAAATGAACCTGAATGTTGGCACACCATGCCGTACCGCCTCCCATGCCCTACTCATCCTCGGAGGAGTCCCCGACCTCGGCGGTGCCGATGGACGTGAGGTCGATGATGATGGACGTGGACGGTCCGTCGCTTCACCTGCCACATGCGCCATCGAACGTTGGATAGCGGCAAGTAGGACGTGTGGCCGAAAGTGCTCCCGTCATCGGCCGCCAGTGTGGCTACCGCTTGTGTGGTCGTGTCCGCTTGTGTCTACGCTGTTATTGCATTGTTTCGGCGTACTGGGAACCGGGGTACCCAGACTTGCCTGTCTGCGGGCCGCGACGGGCTCCTACAAGCGGCCTGGTACGGCCCAGCTGATCAACTAGCTGCTCAAGACCCTCGCGAGGAGAACAAAGCCAAGACCCCCTCAGGAGCAGCCTCGATAAGGTGCTCCGGAGGGGAGGAGAACCCAAGGCCAAGCCAGCGGGGCAGTTACCATTTCGGTCCAAAGGGGACAGCGCAGCCGCAAGTTTCTGAGGAGCGGGGCAAAGGTTTCCTCATTGGTGCAACGAGACCGAAGACCCCAAGGACGACAAGAAGGATGTCATCGTCGAGCCCACCACCACGTCATCGCCTGATCCTTTTGTAGGCGAAGACTGCTTTTGTCAGGATAGGAATGTACTTGTGTTCCTGCTCAAAATGGCCGTTGTGGAATTCCTTCACGCCTAAACATTTCGGGGGAAGAGGACCGTGGCTGCGTATATAAGTAGCTAGGATTCCCACCGAGAAGGGGATGGACGCACACACTTTTCCATGGCACAAGGAGCAATAACACTAGCCTCCTGACCCTCCTGAGCTCACCTCCTGAGCTCAGGAACCCTTGTACCAGTTCATACTCTAGCTCACCCGGAGCCAATCCACCAAAGCAGGAAGTAGGGTCTTACACCTCGCGGTGGCCCAAACCTGGATAAACTCTTGTGTGTTTGCTTGTTGTTTGCTTGAATCCTTCCACCGAGGCGAGAGCGAGGCTCTAGGTAGAAGTGAGTGGGAGAGATCTCCGTTCACGCCCCTGTGTTCGAACTTAACGGGTTTTGCGGAGCCCAGAATCCGACATTTGGCGAGCCAGGTAGGGGGCGTGTCGAGATCTTGCCTCTCCGACGACCTCGCCCGGACTCATCCACCAACCTCGCGTCTCCCAGCTCCAACAAACCGCGACCACGATGGCGGAGGCGCACCAGACATGCGCGGAAGCCCGTGGCGTCCGCGCCGCTCAAGCATCGCCCTTCGGCCACGGGACCCGCCGTCACCCGTCTTTGATCGGGGCCGACGACACGATGAGCACCACCAACCTGCATCCAGAGGACCGGGAGCATCCTCCACCCAGTCGGCGCCAAGGCCGTGCGGCAACACGGGCGGCCGAACACGAGGCAGCAAGCTCGCGGGACCGGCGTGAGATGGCGAACATGAGGGCTGCTATACTGGTGGCCAGGGAGCTGCTAAGGGGCCGGCTGCTCGACAGCGGCCACGACGCACTCTCCTCAGGGTAGCCGAGCTCCTCGACGCCGCCAGCACCGGAGCAGAGCCATTCTGCGTCCACACGAGGATGTCGGGGACCGGGTGCCGCCTCAGCCACACTCGGTCGCCCGTATGGTCAAGACCCGCGGCGACCTACGAAGGCGACATGGGGTATGATCCGCTAAACCCTGCATATGACGCCGCCCCTCTGCCTCGAAGCCCTTCGTATTCAGAAACCGCCACTGTCGAGGAGCCACCGGAGAGAGACGTCGGGGCTACGCCGAATCCCATATGCAACCAGGCGTCGGCACAAGGGGGCTCAGCAGCGGGAGGTCAGGAGGCGGATCCCCCGCTCATGACCCTCGATCCACCACCATCATCGCCCACGGCCATGGAGCGCGGGTGAGACGCGCGCCGGTGCCTGCGGGGGCTGGCCCCGCAACACCGACTGTAGTCCTCGGGCCAACAATGTGTCTGGCCCAGGCCTCGGCAGGCCAGGGGGCTACTCTGGATGCCACATCAAGACAGAAAGGGGAGGGAAGGCCCGGGTCAGGCCCTCGTCCCCCCGCGCGTGACCCGTCGCGCATGGCCCGGCCTGGATTTCACCAGGGGCTCACTGGCGGCAAGTATGATGCGCGCGGGGAGGGGCCTTCTCCCCCCTCCATTCAGCCACAAGAGGCCACGCCTCCTGGCGCACCATCCCCCGGGCTACGGAGGGTGCGTCTGGAGGCGGTACGGCATCACGTCCTAGGCGCCTTAGGAGGGCCCAAGACCGCGGCTCCGCCCCCCTTCTCATGAAATCCCATACCCGCTGAGCCTGGCCCTGATCAGGAAGGGCTCAGGGGCCATTAGGAGCGTGGGTAGGGTGGGGTCCCCCTTGCACCTCAAGACGTCGCATCTCTGAGCGACGTTAGCCCTCAGGGGCGAGACGCGTTCGGAGATTGCGTAAGCGGCACGCCTGGTGCTCGGAGGGGGCCTACGTCCAAGGTCCCATCCCCCCATCATGCGGAGTGTCCCACTTCATGGATGCCGCCTTCGGGCGAGTTCATGAGGAAGCGGATTAGTGCGGGGCGGGGCCCTCATAGCGAAGGGGCGGGCACGTCAGAAGATCTCCGCTCGTGACACTCTCACGTAATAATGAGTGGGGTTGTACACGCCCGGAGTATCCGGAGCATCGCCCTAGGACCTCAGGGGCTCCCTCCCACGACGAGTGGAAGCACCATGCTCCGCGCTGGCCGTGGACACTGCCCCCCAATGACTATGGCCACATCCACCAGTGGTAGGCCTACGCTCCGCGCTGAGGAGAAGACTGAAGACCTGCTCAGGGGCTGGACGCGGCCCCTCCTTTTGCTATTCGCATTTGCTCCTTCTGTATCTGCCTTCTCAGGGCGATCTCGCCACCGCGTGACTCGTTTCTTGAATAAACGGAGAGTTTTGTCTATGTTTCGCGATTTCCGCCGTGTTTTCTCTTCGCCGGTTCATCTTTTCGTCTCGCTTAGCCAAGCCAGGCTACGTCCGCAACCCCGCCCTGTCACTCCCCGCGAGCAGGGGCCCGGGCGTGGGCACACGTTCTATATGTCCGCTACCGGACCGCCAACCACTCTGGCGCACACAGCAGGTACTCCCGAGGCGCGCCCAGACAAGGCCGGCGGACACTCCGTCCAGACGCGCGACAAGGACTTGAGGCCACGACCTCAGCAGCAAACAAGGGCGTACTTAAAAGCCCATTCATACAGTGTTCAATTACATTATCAAGAGTATAAACCTTGTGACACCTGCCTCACCTGGCTTTGGAGCCATAACCAAAAAGCAAATTTATGGCAGGAACTGGATTAAGCATAGACGTCTTCGTCGGAACTAGCGGCGTCGCCCC
>LR738714.1:105863183-105932668 GCA_902687465.1 Secale cereale | reverse complement strand
CAAGAACCGGCGCGTCCTCGATAGCTGGAACGAGCTCCGTCACCAAAGTGTCCACATGATCACTCACCCAATTCTCTGAGGGGCAGGCGACCGCCTCAGGTGCAGGCTCTAGTAGGGCCTCGAAATCTGCACGGGAGTCAAGACGGTGCAAGTTGCCAAAAATGCGGGAAACCGCGCTCCTCAGGACGTCGTGGCTTTGCTCCTCGACGCGCTGCCGAGCCTTCCTGACCCCACCTTCAAGACACTCCACCACCCTGGTAAAGAACCCGAGGTACCCAGCGTCATCATTAACCAGGGGGCTAACAACCCCTGAGCCAAGGAGTTCATCTAGGGCTCGGCCGGCCAGGTGCCGCAAGGCCTCAAACATCTCCGAGCAGATGTGCTGCATTCCACGAACTCGTGCAGCTTCCTCGGAGGTTCAAGCTGCGAGGGTGGAAACGTCCTCCACTTGCTGGTAGAGGCAGGACAATTCCTCCCTAGCGGCGGTGCGAGCCTTCTCCGACGCTCGCTCGCGGCGCTCCACCTCGGCACAAGCCTTCTTCGACGACCGTTCGAGACGCTCGGATGCAACGCGAGCCTTCTCCGACACTTGCAAGCGACGCTCAGCATCTGCCAGGCTACTCTTAAGTACCGCGATCTCCTTCTAGAGCGCCTTGCGCTTGTCAGCAAAGCATGTCTCGTGAAGCTCGAGCTTCTGGCGGTAATCCTTCCGGAGGCGCTCCGCCTCCCCAGCAGCCTTCTTCGTCGCGACCTCGCGGTCATCAAGGTTGCCCTCGGCCTCGGCTAGTTGGTGCTCCATCGTTTCTAGGCGCTCGCGCTCCATGCTTAGCTCCATCGCCTCAAGTGCCAGCGCCTCCTCCCGTGCCGAGAAGCCAGCGGGACTATCATCGTCAGCCACAGGAGCAACAAGGGCAAACCTTCGGGCACGAACCTGGTGCTCAAGCACGGCGTTTGAAGGTTCGAGCTCGCGCTCACGCTCCTCTGCGGCCACGCAGCGGCGCTTGGCGTCTTGGGCCACCTTCAGGGCACGGTCGCAAGCCTCCTGAGCCGCTACGACCGCCGCCTCTGCCTTCCCCAGGGTGGTTTCGTGCTGCATCTGGCTTAGGTTGACGGCGGCCCTCAGCTGGCACCAACCCCTCGCCAGATGCAGACCCTCGGCCTCGACACGCTTATCAACTTCAGCGACCTCGAGCTCGAGATGCTTCAGGGCGTCCGACGCCTCCTGCACAAGACCATGGCGGACCACACTCCGGCGAACCGCAAGTTCCAGAAGACGAACGGGCTCGACCCCAGCACCCGTGTCGCCCAAAGGGGGCTCCCCCTCTTCCACGGGTTCGGTGCGTACCTCGGAGCTAGTTCCGGAGGCGCGCGGCACCTCCAGCGCTGGGAGTAGGTATGTCCTTGACGGACAGACAGCTGCTCGAGCCGCCTCAAGAGCTGGCTGACCCATGGTGAAGGCAAGACCCGGAGCACGGAGCAGGCTACCGATGTACCAAGAGTTGCATAGCCCCAAGGACGCTTGGGGGCTGGGGACACGACCTGCACAGTAAGGCCCGGGCGCGATTTCGAGGGCCCGCGCATGGCCTTCTGAAGGCCCGGCTTGGTCCAGAGAAGGAATGCAGGCAGAAGCTCCTACGAGCCTCGCCGGGTGACTCACGGATGAAGTAGAAGAGACCATGCAGATCAAGAAGTTAGCAGAACCGCACTAACAAGACATGGAGAACCGAAGCACATGCACCTGCTTGGTACAGTCAGCTTCATCGTCTTCAAGGCCCTCGGAGCAGGACCAAAGACGCTCCTCAGCCTCCGCCTCTTGCCTAGCATCGCGAAGGACGACGGGAGGGTGCCTGAGGCCGATATGCCTAGTCCCGGAGCAAGGCCCGAGTAGGCGCCCGCAGCCAGCGCCTCGCTCCCTGAGGTGGCGCTTCCCGGATTCACCTCGGCCAGAGGCTGCTACACCTCCGCCTCGGCTGTTTCAGGAGCTAGCGGCACCTCAGCGCCCCCCGCCACCTCCACCAACATCGGCGCCGGGGCTTCGTCCACTCGTTCCAAGGATGGGGCCGAACCCAGGCCAGGGGCTCCGCCAGATGCGTCTACCCCAGAAAGGAAAGATGGGCTTGCGGGCCCGGATACCACCAAGGAATCGTCGCGAGGATTGGGGGTGCCTCCTGGGACCAGCCCCTGGGCATCAAAGAGGGGCATCCTGTCAGCAAGGGCCCTTCCGGCTTTTGGATCCAAGTACAAGGGAACCGCGGAACCAGGGCGAGCCTCAGGCACTTCACCAACAAGCAACCGCATCAGCCTCTGGAGACACGCGCGATCATTAAGAACCCCACATCAGGTTGGAATGGTGCTGGAGAGGGGTGACACGGAGGACAAGGAAGTCCCTCACCACCATCGCCAGGGTCAACCTGCTCTTCTTCAAGTTAGCCAGAGGATGCATCACAGGCTCTGCCCGAGGATCCGAGAGGGCTTCGTGCCTCCAACCAGAGTGCGGCACCGCCGGTGCATTGGGAAGATGAAGTTGGGGGTTGTACTCGACGGCGTCGACGAACACCCATTGCCGGCGAAACCCGTCGGTGTCAAGACGAAGCGAGAAATCAATCCCGGAGGCAGCAGTCGCCTCCGCCGCGCGCAACGACACGCACCCCGAGCGCTGCCTCCCGTCAACCAAGGAGAGGGCGAAGAAGTGACGGATCAAGGCCATGGAAGGGGAAACGCCAATGAAAGCCTCACACAGGAACGCGAAGCTAGAAAGAAGGACGATGGACCTAGGGTCCAGGTGTAACGCCCGAATCTGGTAATGCATAAGCACTGCGTATAAGAAGGCAGAGAAAGGGGGGACGAGACCCCCGAAGATAGCATAAAGATGAAGCTGGATGTCGTTGGCGCCAAGCTCCCTCATCGGCCGGGAGGCGAGCCAGATGCGGGTCGGTCCCCACTCGTTAGTTGCGTCGGTCAAGGCACGACGCACCTTGTCCAGACCCTCCTACTTCACTATGGCGGAGCAACCAAGCGCCGGTTCGAGCACCGGCGGCGACGCAGCAGCCTTGCCGTCTCCTCTCTTCTTCGCCCCACGTGGCATAGCGGCAAGCAAGAGAGGGCAGAAAAGGCAAGCAGAGAAGGGGGGCGATTGGGAAGAAGGAAGTAGAAGCAGCAGCGAGAAGCCCTATCGGTTGTGCGACTAGCAAGGCACACAACTACCAAGACTACGTGGGAGGCAGGGCTGCCCACGTCCCATCCAACTGTTGCACGCCAGCCTGGCCCGCAGCCTTTGGGGCCCGCGGCGCTTCGTCCTCAACTAAGGCTTCGCCCCGAAGCCAACTCCCCATGCGTCGTGGGCCCGGGGGCTACTGCCGGCGTACTGGGAACCGGGGTACCCAGACTTGCCTATCTGTGGGCCGTGATGCGCTCCTACAAGCGGCCTGGTATGGCCCAACTGATCAACCAGCTGCTCAAGACCCTCGCGAGGGGCCGGCATCGCGAGGAGAACAACGCCAAGACCCCCTCAGGAGCAGCCTCGATAAGGTGCTCTGGAGGGGCGGAGAACCCAAGGCCAAGCCTGCCTTAGGAGGAGGCAGTGATATCAGCAGTGACGCACCACGCCAACGGGTGCCACTGCCCGCCAGCGGCGTAGTTACCATTTCGGTGCAAAGGGGACAGCGCAGCCGCAAGTTCTCGAGGAGCGGGCCAAAGGTTTCCTCATTGGTGCAACGAGACCGAAGACCGCAAGGACGACAAGAAGGATGTCATCATCGAGCCCACCACCGCGTGATCGCCTGATCCTTTTGCAGGCGAAGACTGCTTTTGTCAGGATAGGAACGTCCTTGTGTTCCCGCTTAAAATGGCCGTTGTGGAATCCCTTCCGGCTAAACATTTTGGGGGAAGAGGACCGTGGCCGCCTATATAAGTAGCTAGGATTCCCACCGAGAAGGGGATGGACACACACACTTTGCCACAGCACAAGCAGCAAGAACACTAGCCTCCTGACCCTCCTGAGCTCAGGAACCCTTGTACTAGTTCATACTCTATCTCGCCCGGAGCCAATCCACCAAAGCATGAAGTAGGGTCTTACACCTCACGGTGGCCCGAACCTGGATAAACTCTTGTGTGTTTGTTCGTTGTTTGCTTGAATCCTTCCACCGAGACGAGAGTGAGGCGCTAGGTAGACGTGAGTGGGAGTGATCTTCGTTCATGCCCCTGTGCTCGAACTTAACGGGTTTTGCAGAGCCCTGAATCCAACACATTGCGAGTGGCGGTTGAGCGAGGGCGGCGACCTAAAGCTTCATCCCTGAAGACAAGCTCTCCCGTAGAGTGTTCCCACTCGTGGTCATGGTGGATGTGGTGCCATGTAGGAGGATGCGCTATGGTGTGGAGTTTAGCTGGGCGTTGCCGCTTTAAGTAGCGCATTCTGGTGAGGCCAAGCATCCCGGTGCGTAAGTCGCTAGAGTTGGTTCCTCGGGTAGTGAACCTACTTAATGACGACATATGGACAGACGGCATTAATGTGTGCACCTGGCACCGGCAGGGAACGCACGCGCACGACGGCGCGACGGACGAGGTTTTTTTTGTGCTAGGGTAGTCAGCGGTGGGCATGGCAACGTTGTGCGTGCCTTTTGCTCACATCTGATCCCACATGTCATTGAAAGATGACCCAGTATGGTCTCAGGTCCTGGGGATGCAATTGGCCTTGCTAGAACACTCGGCAGATGCGTCGCGGCGTGCGCGCACTACGGCACCTCATGCATCCTCGACTAGCGAGGTGTTGATCTGCTGGCCGTGCCATAGGAGTAGCACCACAATTGGCACCCTGAAGCCGAGCGTGTCCAACGGCGATGACCGTGTCGCTCACCGCGGACGCCGTGTCCAAAGGCGGCGCGGGAGCTGCGCCACGTTGTTGGCCCCCGCGACCCACATGAATAGTTGCCGGCGGCGAGGATGTCGTGGGTCAGCTCCTCCATTGGACTAGTCTGCGCCACGTCATCCCAAGAAGTGTGCCCCACACGTCGGTTTCCCTATTTTCCCAGCCAAATTCGAGTGTCAGTATGGCCTCAGACTAGTCACAGTTGGGAGTAACTTAGAGTAGTAACATGCATATGTTACTAGTCGATGTTACTACCTCTATAGTGAGGAGTATGTGTTGTGTCATGTATCACTTCATTTATTAGGTTGTAGACTCATCTTTTTTTGATATGTGTGATGTTACAGTAACTAGCTATGTTACCACATGCCTCTCTTTCTTCATTAATTACATGACACATCATCTATTTTTCCTAACTAAGTGTGATGTTACCACGTATGTTACTCCCATTGTGGGTAGTCTCATTAACACTCAGCCGACCTCTCTCTCTTTTAGTCTAGTAGTGCTAGTAAATGACGCGGACAGGGGAGGGGGAGGGACGTCAGTTTGCTCTCAACTCCGGTCCCACAAGCGAGCGAAAACACAAGACGAAGTGCGTTCCATTGGGTGAGTGATGTGCAGGGTCCTCCGTGCTGGGGTGCAACGCGAATGCGACAAGAGTGATGTACACCATCCATTACTTATGAACTTGCATACTTCAGGTACTCCTTTTTTGGAACACAGTACAAACGCATGCGCTCATACATGCATGCATACACTCACCCCTATGAATGTACACACACACACACCCTACCCCTATGAGCACCTTCGAGAGACTGAGCCGTCATTTCTATAATACTAGTAATGTGCTCCTACGTTGCAACGGATCCAAAGTACTTGTTCATAAACTTGAAAAAAACACTCTAGTTTTAATATACATATATCACTAAAAATATATTATGTTTCACTCAAAATATATTCATCGGGCTGTTTTGATGAGGTGAGGGAGGGATGTGCTTGGTTTCAAGATACTAAGGGGTTTTCTGCAAGTTGGAGCAGAGAAGTGGGCCGAGTTGGTGATGATGGTGTGCCTGCCATCTTGCACTATAGACCACCCAATCTATATCTGACGGATAGAAAACAAAATATGGCAATTTTGCAATAGGATACCCGCATCTCTCTCATTCATCCTTATCTCCCACAACTTCATTGTTGAGGAATTAAAAAAGGAAGCCTCTGGAACAATCTGGCATGGTGGTCGTTGCCGCCGTCGTCCATCTTTATGCGTCCGCTAAGTCCAACCACCAATCACCACCGCGCCTCACTCCTCCTCACCTTATCTCTCATCTTTGTAAAGATATCATTTGTCACACCCTGATTTTCATGCCACAACACTTAAGCTAATAAATCATGGCAAATGTGGATTGACAAAAACTTTTGAGTGTTTTGGTCTTTGCTTGGTTTGATTTTCGTGTGCTATTTGGAAGTGCTCTAAAAATCAAATAAATCCTCCAACCCTGATTTATTTAAAGGCTTATTCTTAAGTACAGAAATCGTCTTTAATAGGTTTAAATTATTTTACTGTTACAAAAAATTTTGAGAAAATTTTTGGAAGCTCACTGGACATATATTGTCCATGTATATGAGTTCCAACACATGGTCATGTTCAAAATATTGGTCCAATTCCTCAAAAACCCTTTTTGGATATTTCGAGCTTTTGAAATGTTTACAAAGGAAATATTATTCATTAATTCCAAGAAAATTATAGAATGTCACATATGACATATTTGATGATCTTACCAAGCCCCACCTCTTGAAGATCAAGATAACATCATAAAAATCCCTCAAAACCATTTATGTCAATTTTGGTGTTTGAGCAACCTTACATTGCCAAACATGTCCAAATGCTCTCAAACTTGGTGCGCCTTCCCAAACGGTCTAATTATGCATCTAGATCAAATGACACAAGTTGTAGAACAAGATACGTTGGTCAAAGTGCCCCAAAACCCTCTCTGTCCAGATCCAAGTTTGAACAACTCTACATTACCAATTTTTTCCTTGTGACCTTAAATTTTGTGGACATGCCCACATCTTAAAATGATGACACTACACCAAGTGGTTAATCAAGGAGGAATTATTTGCATGACTAAATCTTGGAAAAGCCATTTTTGTTGATTTCTAGGGTTTGCCAAAATTACATTGGCAACTTTCTTCAAATGGCCCCAAATTTGGTAATCAACCTCATTTCTACATTTCATTTGATCCTGTTAAGTTTCATGTCAAGTGAAATCAAATTTCTTCCCCAAACCTACATCAAACACCTTCTGCCATTTTACCAAAATCACCATTATGGCCACTTACACAATTCTCCTTGAGCTCAACTTTTTACCAGGGCTTCATCTAGTCACCCTCTATCTCCAGTAATAAACTCCAACCCTGGATCAATAATTGAGGAGGGTAAAACCCTCGTTTACCCCTTCCTTTTCACCATGGAAGCACCTCATTTCCCTTCCCCTTCTTTCTTATGGACTTGCCTTAGATATTAAGCTTCATGGAGCATCTCAGAAACTCCCAGGAGCTAGTGGATAGGCTTGGCCATGCGCTCGATGCCAGTTGCATGCCATGGCACGCAAAGGTCGCACTCTAGAGCGCACTGCATTGCTCTAGCACACTGTAGCCACCTCCATCATGATGCCCCCGACCGCATCGGCTGTCCCTCGCGCGCCCGTCGATGTGCCCCGGTGTCCAGGGCACGCTAGCTTGTAGGCCACAGCCTCTGTCTCCCTCTGGCGATCCCATCCACTCGTGCTAAGCGCCGCCCGCGTCCACCACTCCCTAGCTGCGCCGCTGGCCCACACCTTGCCCCACTCTCTCTTTCTCCCCACCTCGATCTGGACGACCCCCATGAGCACCATAGACTTGAACCAGAACACCGATTTGGCCTCTGGCGTCGCCTAAGCCACGTGACCTTGCCATTTAAGGCCGCCCCAAGTCCTCCTTTCCTCCTCATTTGCTCCCTCTCGCTCCTAGAGTCCCTCTGGACCAACCCACACCTCTCCCCGAGCCCTCCGTTGCTCCACACGGCCGGAGCCGAGTCGCCGGACTCCGCCCAAATTCTTGCCACCAGGACCAACTCCTCTGCACCTCTCTATTCTAGAGCATCGCCACCACCATAGTGGAGCTTCCCCGCGCTCCATTTCATCCTCCTCGTGCCTGCCTCGCCGTGCCCAACATCGCCAACCCCATCCTCCTCCGTTGCCGACGGGGCGCTCGCGTCTGGCCGTCCCTGCGATCGTGGTGCACCTCAACGGATGCGGCACACCCTCCTGAGCACGCCGGTATGCCGGACGTCACCGGAGGTGGCCGGTGCCGCAGGGAAGAACGCCGTCGCCCGCTCGACCTCGCCTCCCCTGCCTCTACTCTATTCGAGCAGGAGGTAGGCGACAACCTGAGTTATGGGCCAAGCGCATCAACGACTTGGCGGGCGGGCCCTGCCCGTTTAATTGGAGATGGACCGGGGGAGATCAGCCTCCCCCAGGCGAAGGCACACTCCGGCGAAGGCGCCTTCAATGTCGCCCTGTCGCCCGCGTGGCCGAGCCGCTGGGTCGACCGAGTTGCGCCTCACTGTTAAATCCCGATCAGTGCACGTTGTCGCCGCTGGACTCTGGCCCCTTTAGGTATTTTCCTTTTTCTTTTTCAGCAGATTCAAAACTTTTCCAGAGAGCTCATTTCAAGTTGAAATTTGATGATTCAAATTTCCAGAGATTCTATAAATTAAGCTCTATTTAATGAGATGGTGTACATTTTTACTGTGCTTCGTTTTCACTGGGTCCAATAAATAGGTCATTTAACCACATAAGTCCACTTCAAAATTTTATAGGAGATTCATTTGGACTCCAAATCTGGTGAAACCAATTTCTAACTGTTTCTAAAATCATGCCTGACTTAATGGGTGCTTCTGCTCATTTTTATAAGAAGGCATTCTATAGACTCCTTGCAGATCCATTGAATCCTTTGATTCCATCATATTGAATGTTCAAAAATATCCATAGATCCAATCCCAATGAAACCATTTTGGTCATTTTTCATATGATCAAAGGTGTCCTAGAAAAGTCTAAATCACATTTTTAGAGCACTTTTATTTTTGCCTTATAGTGTTGCATAATTGTTTCCGACGTTAGTTGACGAAGTAGATCAAGTACTTTTAGAAGGACTAGAAGGTTTGAACACTCTGATGAACCAGGAAAGTAACCCTTTGACCATGTTTAAGAAACCCTTTTTGTGCATGTCATATAGCACCTTATTATCAATGCATCGAAATCGTTTTGAGGTTGTGACCACTTTGGATGGTTGCCTTTGTTACTTTCCTATTGAAACTTGCATCAAGCATGATCCTACCTTCCTATGAGGGTTATGCGGGTGGGAGTAGATAGGATGCTAAAATAGTGGCCACACAAATGGGATGGGAATATGCATGGTGATGGATACAAAGTATTTTCAAAAGACTTTTCGAAAACCCCATCGAGTTACACTTATGCCAGAGGGAGATGTTGAGTTGGGTAACCACTTGATGACAAAGTGGTGTACCGAGGCAAATGAATATGTTGTTTTTGAAAATGGATTGGTTTAAATTACGACCATTACTCCAACCTTACATGTACAACCACTCTACCCCTTATGGGGCTGGACATTAGTAATTACCTAGGCTGATACTAGCATGGTGCCCACATTACTAGTGACGGGGGTGACTTGAGGTCACTCTCAGGATGGGATCGTGCTTGGATAGGAGGCCATGACTGTTTTCACAGGGCACCGGACACACCGTTGGTCCCTTCGTGTATGTGTGATAATGTGAAGGGCGTAGTCCCAAGATTTTACACTTATACATGAGGGCCGTGTACCAACTAGTGGACCCTGTATTAGTGTCGCCTAGGGAAAGATAATGATCGGGTGCTTTCCCCGAGTACTTGAGGTAATGCGGGATCGTGGGTGACACGAAAGCTTCCTGGATCTTGTGGGTAAAGTGTGCAACCTCTGCGGAGTGTATAACTATTCGAATATTCGTGTTCATGGTCAAGGATAGTTGGATAACCTCTCTTGAGCTACGTCTATTTTTTACAAAACCTGGTGTGTTCTTCAGGAAAATAACACGGTTTGATGATATTGATGATGTGATCCGTGAGGAAGTTACGGTGAGCTTGAGCATGAGTAGTTTCTAACTCTTTCTCGATATTGATGTCTGTAACCTCCTGATATTTGTTACACACGCATGCATGTCCTTGATATTCGTGTTCATGGTCAAGGACAGTTAGATAACCGCTCTTGATCTACGGCAATTGTTTACAAAACCTGGTGTGTGCCTAAGGAAAATAACATAGTTTGATGATATTGATGATGTGATCCGTGAGGAAGTTACTGTGAGCTTGAGCATGGGTTGTTTCTAACTCTTTCTCGATATTGATGTCTGTAACCTCCTGATACTTGTTACACATGCATGCATATCCATGATAAATGTTGATCATACTTGCATGAGAAAAACTAGCTTTCCGCAAAAATGCCAATTTAGTAGTAGAACCTAAGCTTGCATAATTATTTTGTTATCACTCTTGGGTTGCTTGCGAGTACATTCAAACGTACTCACTGGCTTGTCCTTGACTATTTACTTGGCCAGGCTTGGAAGACCAGGTGTACAAAGAAGAGTTCTTGGGTGACGATTGTGCGAGCTAGGACACTTCCCAACTAGAATGCCTGTAGGGTTAAGGCAGATGGCATGCATCCAAGTAGTCGACGAAAATTTCTACTGCGGTGTTATACTCTAGAGCTGACCATAATGGGCCTACTTGTGTAATACGGTGTGTATGGATGTAAAATTCTTGTTATTCACCGTTTGTGTGTTCAGTGAGCATTGATCTCTGCGATCACTATACACATGCATTCGGCAATCACGACTTATGAGTTGGGGTCCCCACATCATTTTTCGATAAAATTCTCGAGATACAGTTTTTTCAATGAAATTCTTGAGATATCATTAGTTTTTACACATAGGGTTACTCTTGGATGGGTCAATCACAATAGATATTCACACTAGAACCTTCCTTGCTCGGCCTAAGCCAGCTACTTGCTGGCCGGTCACCTCTGCCCCAAGACCACAGCTCCTCTCCAGCCCATTCCCCCATGTTTTGATCCCCTAGCCCGCATCAGTCGTCCCCTAGTTCGCCGAAAAGCCATGTTGCGCCGCAAGATCACGTACTACAAGATGCTAACACTAGAGCACCGCGCAGAAATCGCGGCGGCAGTCGGCGCCACAAACCTCCGTTCCCAAGCTCGCTTTGCGGCGGGCCAATCCCCGAGTTCTCTGGAGCCAAGCTTCAAGGAGGAAGAAGTGGCGGAGGTCGTGGCGTAGAAGGCCCCCGATTTGTATGAGACAATGGTCGTCGACTTTGTGCCAGCGTCCGGGTCCCCCATAGTGCAGACGGACCAGTGGTTCAACCTGGTGATCCTAAAGGAGGACCGGGAGGTGGCGGCTCAACTCGACGCGGAGCGCACGGATGCCGCTACCATCGAGGCCCTCCTGCAGCGGAACCGGATGTCGTGGACGTGAACCGGGAGGCGGAGGCTCAACTTGATGCGGAGCATGCAGATGCCACTACCATCGAGGCCCGCCTGCATGCGGAACCGGATGTCCTGGACTCGCATCGGGCGGCGGAATCTCAACTTGACGCAGAGCGTGTGGATGCTGCTACCATCAAGGCCCTCCCGCAGGCGGAACCGGACGTCCTGGACCTGAACCAGGCGGCGGAGGCCCAACTCGACGCGGAGCACGCGGATGCCGCTGCCATCGAGGACCTCCTCCAAGAGGAACCGAATGTCGTGGACGTTAACCGGGTGGTGCTCATGTCTGTGCAAAGCACCCGCACGCTCCACGTGAACGAGTAGCTGGAGGCTGAGGACAACCACGGTGCGGAGACACGCGTCGGCAGCTACGGCTGGTCCGCGCATGCAGCCAAAGACAACGAGGTCATTGATACTTCTCGAGCCTGCGTTGTATTCCCTCGAAGAGGAAAGGGAGATGCAGCACAGTAGCGTAAGTATTTCCCTGAGAACCAAGTAATCAATCTAGTAGGAGACCACGCGCGAGTCCCCCGCACCTGCACAAACAAATAAGAACTTCGCAGCCAACACGATAAGGGGTTGTCAATCCCTGTACGATCACTTATGAAAGTCAGATCTGATAGAGATGATAGTTTATATTTTTGGTATTTTTGGTTTATAAGAACAGCAAATAAAAGCGATAAAAGTAAAGTAGATGTAGATTGATATGTTGAGAATAGACCCGGGGGCCATAGTGTTCTCTAGTGGCTTCTCTCATGATAGCGATATTCTACGGCGGGTAAACAAATTAGTGTCAAGAAATTGATAGAAAAGCGAATAATTATGAGACTATCTAGGCATGATCATTGTATATAGGCATCACGTCCGAGACAATTAGACCGAAACGATTTTGCATCTACTACTATTACTCCACACATCGACCGCTATCCAGCATGCATCTAGTGTATTGAGTTCATAAGAATAGAGTAACGCCTTAAGCAAGATGACATGATGTAGAGGGATAAACTCAAACAATATGATATAAACACCATCTTTTTATCCTCGATGGCAACAATACAATACGTGCCTTGCTGCCCCTACTGTCACTGGGAAAGGACACCGCAAGATTGAACCCAAAGCCAAGCACTTCTCCCATTGCAAGATCTATAGATCTAGTAGGCCAAACAAAACCAATAATTTGAAGAGACTTGCAAGGATATTATGAGCACACATACAAAGTTCAGAGAAGAACCAAATATCTTTCATAGATAACCTGGATCATAAACTCACAATTCATCGGATCTCGACAAACACACTGCAAAAAGAGATTACATCGAATAGATCTCCTCAAAGACCGAGGAGAACTTTGTATTGAAATCCAGAGAGAGAGAAGAAGCCATCTAGATACTAGATATGGACCCAAAGGTCTGTGGTAAACTACTCACAACTCGTGGTGAGGGCGATGATGACGATGATGAAGAACTACGTGATGGATCCCCCTCCGGTGGAGCTCCGGAACAGGCTCCAAGATGGGATCTCGCGGGAACAGAAGGTTACGACGATGGAATTAGGGTTTTCTCTATGTTGTCGAAGGTTTCGGGGTACGTAGACTTATATAAGAAGAAGGAGGACACCGGGGGGTGCTCGGGGGCCCCACGAGGCAGGGGCACACCCAGGGAAGGGGGGCGCGCTCCCATCCTCGTGGGCAGCCCCTTGATCCCCTGACGTGGTTCTCAAGTCCCTCGTGCGTGAATTTCTCCAAAAATATCTCTCGCGTAGGTTTCATTCCGTTTGGACTCCATTTGATATTCTTTTCTGCAAAACCCTGAAAAAGGCAAAAAACAGCAATCTGGACTCGGCCTTTGGGTTAGTAGGTTAGTCCCAAAAATGATATAAAAGTGTATGATAAAGCCCATTAAACATCCAAGACTTCATAAATAATAGCATGGAACAATAAAAAATTATACATACGCTGGAGACGTATCAAGCATCCCCAAGCTTAATTCCTGCTCGTCCTCGAGTAGGTAAATGATAAAGAAAGAATTTCTGATGTGGAATGCTAACCAATATAGTTTTTTCAATGTAATTCTCTTAATTGTGGCATGAATGTTCAGATCTGAAAGATTCAAGATAAAAGTCTATATTGACATAAGAAACAATAATACTTCAAGCATACTAACAAAGCAATCATGTCTTCTCAAAATACTATGGCTAAAGAAAGTTATCCCTACAAATTCATATAGTCTGGCTATGCTCCCTCTTCATCACACAAAATATTCATATCATGCACAACCCCGATTTTAGCCAAGCACTTGTTTTCATACTCTATTCTTTCAAACCTTTCAACTTTCACGCAATACATGAGTGTGAGCCATGGACATAGCACTATGGGTGGAATAGAGGTGGTTGTGGAGAAGACAAAAAGAGAGGAAGATAGTCTCACATCAACTAGGCGTATCAACGGGCTATGGAGATGCCCATCAATAGATAACAATGTGAGTGAGTAGGGATTGCCTTGCAACAGATGCACTAGAGCTAAATATGTATGAAAGCTCAACAAAAGAAACTAGTGGGTGTGTGTCGGTGTACTAAGGTAGGGGTACCTCAGTACCCCAACTGGTGCACGGACAGTAGCAGCTTCCCGCGGTAGGGTTTACCACGCGCTTGTCGGATACCTTCCTGCTCCATGTAAAACCATTCAAAAACAAAGTATACAAGACAGAAGATCGAGACCCCGGCAAGTGGAGCTTGCCGGGAAGGCCGTTCCAGGCTCAAGATTACCTCACCCACGCAAGGCCCTGGCAAGAGGGGCTTGCCAGGAAGACTAGAAGATTTCATTAAGAAGACACGCCTCGGCGCAACATGCGCCCCGGCAGGGCCCAGGGAGCGACAAGCTTCAGAGCCCGGCAAGCTCCCGGGCCCGGCAAGGTCAAGACCCCGGCAAGGTGCTTGCCGGGAGAGTTGCGCTGTGTGCCCGCGCTCCAGCTCATCGGCCCACGCGTCGCCCTGGGGCCTCTCTTGGGACGCGTGGCGGATGGCTGTGCAGCCTGGGGGACACGGTGGCACTCCACGGTGGTAAAGCCATCGCCGTGGCAAACGGAGACGCAAGGGCGGGCGCTTTTGGGGTCGACGGCGACGGGCATTAAATGCCCTTGTCCCCCACTGTCAAAGTAGGTAGCGACCACTGTTCACGCACTGTAGCCCCACTATTCTCGCACTGTTACAACTACCACCTCTTTTACACTTTTACCCCTTTCTCCTACGTTGACACCTGTCGGTGACCCCTTGCACTATAAAAGGAGGCCCATGCACAACGTAGAAGGGGTTCGGAACCTAGATCGCTCATACGCTCGGTATAGCTGGTTCTTCAAGCTCCCGAGCTCTCCAACTCAATACACAACTAAGCAGGAGTAGGGTTTTACGCGTCCATCGCGGCCCGAACCTGGGTAAACTGCCCGCGTGTTCACTACGATCTGCTCTTTGTGCTCCCTCCGCCCTCTTACCGCACAAACAAGGGGCTCCGGTCCCATAGGTGTTGGTGGCGGACAGTTTCCCCCGACATCTTTGGCGCGCCAGGTAGGGGGCGTCGAGGTTGTGCGAATCTGATCCGGCGGTCACGCGGGCGCATTCTTCATCAACCTCTCCAGTTTCATCAGCAACTTCATCAGCAACAGCATCATGGCCCCGAAGAAGAAGGCTTCGGAGGTCGGAGGCCCGTCTGCGTCTCATCCGCCGCCGCCGGAACCAACGGTGGGCGGGGGAGACGCCGTCGGAAGGGTGGTTGCCGGCGAGGACACTCGCGGCGCCACCAAATCCAAGGACAGGACGGACGACCGAGCCTCGGTCTCCGTGGACGCTCCGCGTCCATCTCAGCACACGACAACCCAGCAGCGCCATACCACAGGAGGTGGTATCCGCTTGCTGGGACAAGGGCAAACCGGAGGCTCGCGGGACGCTCCGGGCCATCGCCCTGGCACGAGCAAAGCGCGGTCGCCGGGGCTGGACCCTGCTCCTTCTAACGCCGTTAGGAGTCCGAGCATGTCCCGCTCCTCGCGCCGCTCGCCCCCGCTCCCCTCAACTCCAGCAGAAGCGCTCGCAAGGGTGCAACTGCTCCTCGATTTCCCTCCAGCGGCAGACAAGGCCGAAGACTGGAGGGCCACCATCCAGAGCCTGATCGCCTTCGCCAACAACGACTCTCCACAGCAGCCGGCGACGTCGCGGCCGCGGCAAGCCGAGAAGACGAAGGCCGACGGCGACAAGACCGCCGGGGGTGCAACCACCGTGCACTCCCCGCCGCGGAAGCAGAAGACGCCGCCCCGCCGGAACAACGCCGACGACGGCTCCACAGCGTCGTCGGATCCGCGGGCTCGTCGGGACCAGCGCCAGGTCCTCGACGACCGGCGACAAGAAGACGCTCGAACAACGATCGAGCGCCGCCGAGAAGCCCGGCGACAATCAGACCAGAGGGCTGGGAACGCTGTCGACGCGCGCGCGCCCGGTGAACTAGGCGACTTGCCGTACGCGGCAGGCTGCCCTGCGTTCACCCGCGAGCTGCGGCGCGTCCAGTGGCCCAGCATGAAGAATTTCAAGCCCGACGTACCGGAGAAGTACGACGGCAAGACGCACCCCTCGGAATTCCTCAGCATCTACACCATCGCGGTGCAAGCTGCCGGGGGGCGCGACGAGAAGATTTTGGCGAACTACTTCCCGCTCGTGCTTAAGCCGAACGTTCGTTCGTGGCTTATGCACTTGCCGGAAGGCTCCATTTCTTCTTGGGCAGACCTTTGCCACCAGTTTGTTGGCGCCTTCACCGGCGGCCACAAACCCCACGGCCAGGAGAGCGATCTCCACATTCTGGCCCAGAAGGAAGGAGAATCCCTGCGCAAGTACATCCAACGCTTCAGCCGTGTACAGCACAACATCCCCGACGTCCACCCTGCCGCGGTTATCAGCGCGTTCCACCAGAACGTGCGTAACCGCCGCATGCGTGAAGAAATGGCGATGACCAAGATTCGGGATGTCAACGAGCTCTATGCTCTGGCTGATAAGTGCGCACGTGCTGAAGAGGGGAGGAGACTCCCCGGCGAGGATGCTGGCGCAGGAGGAAGCGACAGCGACGACGCCGCCCCGGCAAAGAAGAGCCGGCGGCGGAATAACAGAAGGAAAAACAAGAAGGAGGTGCTTGCCGTCGAGAAGTCCGGCAAGGAGGCTCCCGCCAAGCAAACACAGTCTGGCGGCTCCGGCAAGGAGCCTGCCCCTGTAGCGGCAGCCGACAAGCAGGACGGCTCCGACAAGCAGTACTGCAAGATCCACCGCACCAAGGGCCACGACCTCTCCAACTGCAAGCGCGTCGAGTACCTCGTCGAGCAGCAGAAAGCTGAGTACGAGAGGCGCGACAAGGAGAAGGCCCAAGGTGGCGGGGGAGAGCCAAGCAAGAAGCGGCCATTCAATGGCCGGGGAGGACGCCGCGGCAAGGCCAAGCAGCGGCAAGGTGATCGACCTCCCCGGGGCCGCGACAAGGATGAAGAGGACGACGACGAAGACATGGAGGACGAAGATAACAGCGAGCAGGAGTTCCAGAAGGCCACGGAGGTCCTGTGCGTCGACGGTGGCGCCTCTCTGCACACCTCCCACCGCCAACTCAAGCAGTGGGTGCGTGAGGTGAATGCAGCAGAGCCGCCCGTGGAGTTGCGCAGGCTCCTCAAATGGTCCAGCACGCCCATCATTTTTGATCTTGAGGATCACCCTGACCGCACCACTGCGGTCGGGTGCTTGCCGATGCTGGTCTCACCCACCATCCGCAACCTCAAGGTCACCAAAATGTTGGTTGACGGCGGGGCCGGGCTGAACTTGATCTCCTCTACTGTGATCAAGAAACTCCAAATCCCAGATGGCGAGCTCGAAGAGACCGGTTCTTTCCAAGGAATCAACCCAGGAAGGAGCAAGCCCAAGGGGAAGATCACTCTGCCGGTGACCTTTGGCGGGGAGCTCAACTTCAGAACTGAGCGCATCACTTTCGACGTCGCTGATATTCCGTTGCCATACAACGGAATACTCGGCCGTCCCGCCCTCGCCAAGTTCATGGCAGCTTCCCACTATGCTTACAACGTACTCAAGATGCCGGGGCCGATAAGCGTCATCACTGTCCACGGCGACAAGAAAGATGCGCTTGTCTGCGCCGACAAGATCTACCGGGATGCGGCAGCTGCGGCAGAGAAGGATACACTTGCCGCTGAAGCTCTCGGGGGGAAGAAGACGAAGACCAAGTCCGGCAAGTGCTCTGGGGCCCACTCCGGCAACCGCACCTCTTCGGAGTGCTGCGTCGCCGTCGAGGACGTCCCATCGAGCTCCACCGGCAAGTGTAAGAAGGGAATGGCCGCTCCTCCGGCAACCAAGAAGGTGTCCGCCAAGGAGGACGGCACTGGTGGTACCTTCACCATCAGTGCCACGCTTGACAGCAAATAGGAAAGCGCGCTCGTTGCCTTCCTGCGGGCGAATGTCGATGTGTTTGCATGGCAGCCATCTGACATCCCCGGTGTTCCCAGGAAGGTAATTGAGCACAAGCTTGCTGTTTGTCCTCATGCGCGGCCCGTCAAGCAGAAAGTGAGGAAGCAAGCCGTGGAGTGCCAAGAGTTCATCAACGAAGAGATCAAGAAGCTAGAGGCAGCGGGCCTAGTTAGAGGTGTGATCCATCCGACATGGTTAGCAAACCCAGTCGTCGTGCGCAAGGCCAACGGGAAGTGGAGACTGTGTATAGACTTCACCGATGTGAATAAAGCATGTCCCAAGGATCCATTCCCTTTGCCGCGCATTGACCAGATCGTTGACTCCACTGCCGGATGTGAGCTACTCTCTTTTCTTGATGCATATTCAAGCTACCACCAGATCTTTATGGCCAAAGAGGATGAAGAGAAGACCGCAGTTATCACTCCATGTGGCACTTATTGCTTCATACGCATGCCATTTGGACTGAAGAATGCGGGATCAACATTTGCAAGGGTAGTGCACACTGCTTTCGAGCCACAGATCCACAGAAATGTAGAGGCTTACATGGATGACATCGTGGTGAAGAGTAAGAGCAAGGAAACCCTGATCCAAGATTTGGAAGAAACATTTCGGAACCTGCACAGGATACAGCTCAAGTTGAACCCCGAGAAGTGCGTCTTTGGAGTCCCCTCCGGCAAGCTTCTCGGGTTCTTTGTGTCACAGAGGGGTATTGAAGCCAACCCCGACAAGATTAAAGCCATTGAGCAGATCGAAGCCCCGAAGCGCGTCAAGGATGTCAGAAGGCTTGCAGGTTGTGTGGCCGCCCTCAGTAGGTTCATTTCGAAATCTGCAGAACGCGCCCTACCTTTCTTCAAAATCCTGAAGAAGGCAGGTCCCATGAAGTGGACTCCGGAAGCGGAGGCAGCGCTGCAGGATTTGAAACAGTACCTATCCTCCACTCCAATACTTGTCGCACCTAGACCACAGGAAAAGTTGTTGCTATACCTAGCAGCAACCAACCAGGTGGTTAGTGCTGCGTTAGTAGCGGAAAGGGAGGCCAACGAGGAGTCTGCACCACCGGCAAGTGAATCCGGCGACAAGCAGGGGGCTGCTCCGGCAAGCTCTGGCCCCGACAAGAACAACTCCGCGCAGGAACAAGATGAAGTGCGGAAGAAGATGGTGCAGCGCCCAGTGTATTTTGTAAGTTCCCTTCTCCAGGGGGCTAGATCAAGGTACTCTGGTGTGCAAAAGTTGCTTTTCGGCCTCCTCATGGCCTCGAGAAAGCTGCGCCATTACTTCCAGGCACATGAGATAACAGTGGTCACTCGCTTTCCGCTGAAGAGGATATTGCACAATCCAGAAGCAACAGGCAGGATCGTAGAGTGGGCACTGGAGCTGTCGAGCTTTGGACTCAAGTTTGAAAGTACTTCAACCATACAGAGCCGAGCTTTGGCAGAATTTCATAGCTGAGTGGACCCCAACGCCCGATGAAGAAGTCCAAGAAACAAGTGCACCCGTACAAGAAGCAACAAGTGAATGGGTAATGTATTTTGACGGTGCCTTCTCGCTGCAAGGCGCCGGTGCTGGCGTGGTACTCATCGCGCCCACCGGAGAGCACCTCAAATATGTTATCCAGATGCACTTTCCCAGGGAGCAAGCAACAAACAACACTGCTGAATATGAAGGCTTGCTTGCCGGCCTCAGGATTGCGGCCGAACTTGGGATCAAGAAGCTGATTGTGCGGGGAGATTCTCAGTTGGTGGTCCGACAAGTTAACAAGAGTTATCAGAGCCCTTTGATGGAAGCTTATGTAGATGAAGTGAGGAAGCTTGAGGAGCACTTTGAAGGTCTGCAGATGGAGCACGTCCCGAGAGCTCAGAATGACATTGCAGATGGCCTTTCAAAGTGTGCTTCGATGAAGTTACCTGTGGAACCAGGGACCTTCTTGCTCAAGCTGACTCAGCCGTCCGTTACACCATCAATTGGGCAGTCCAAGAAGAGGAAGTTGGTCTCCGGCGACTACTTGCCGGCGGATCTTCCTGAAACCGCCGCCAAGGCCCCCAAGATCAACAACCAGAACGCTGTGGAACAGTTTGCTCCTGCAGATCCTCGGGTTTGTACAGTTGAAGCAAGCGTTCCCGACAAGCCTCGCCCCGGCAAGCTTGCCGGGGGACCATCAGCTCCGGCAGAGCCAGAGGTTCTTGCCGTAGAAGCTGAGGTCCCCGCAGCGGCCCTCATGCCTTTAGTCCTTGCCGTTGAACCTCGAGCTCCGGCATGGGCGCAGCAGATCGTCCGTTTCCTGCAAACTGGAGAACTTCCCGACGACCCAGAAGAAATAGAGAAGATAACCAGGCAGTCAAGTATGTACCAGTTCGTGGATAACGAGCTGTACAGAAGAAGGCTCAATGGTGTCAGACTGAAGTGCATCTCCAGGGAAGATGGACAGAAGCTGTTGGCAGAGATACACGGAGGCATATGCGGCAACCACATTGGCGCAAGGGCGCTTGCCGGGAAAGCTTTCCGGCAAGGGTTCTTTTGGCAAGAAGCCCTCCAAGATGCAACTGCACTAGTAACCAAGTGTGAAGCGTGCCAGTTCCATGCAAAGCAAATTCATCAGCCAGCTCAAGCTCTCCAAACGATTCCTTTGTCCTGGCCCTTCTCGGTCTGGGGGCTCGATATCCTCGGCCCCTTCCCCCGAGCCGTCGGGGGCTTTGAGTACTTGTACGTGGCGATCGACAAGTTCACAAAGTGGCCAGAAGTGGAGCCAGTGAGAAAGGTGACAGCACAGTCAGCAGTCAGGTTCTTCAGGTCAATTGTTTGCCGTTTCGGAATCCCCAACAGGATCATCACCGACAACGGTACACAATTTACTAGTCGCACCTTCATGCAATACGTCCAAGACCTTGGCGCCAAGGTCTGTTTCGCTTCTGTTGCTCACCCGAGGAGCAACGGTCAAGCGGAGAGGGCTAATAATGAAGTGCTGCGCGGACTCAAGACAAGGACCTTTGACAGGCTGCGCAAGTGCGGAAGAAATTGGATAGAGGAGCTACCGGCGGCTCTTTGGTCAATCAGAACGACACCAAGTCGAGCCACCGGACAGACACCCTTTGCTCTAGTCTATGGAGCAGAGGCAGTTCTCCCCACAGAACTCGTATACGGATCTCCTCGAGTGCTCGCTTATGATGAGCTCGAGCAGGAGCAAGTGCGACAAGATGATGCATTGCTCCTCGAGGAGGGACGTCTCCAGGCTGCTGTACGAGCTGCTCGATACCAGCAAGCCTTGCGCCGCTATCATAGCCGCAAGGTCAAGGCCAGGAGTCTCGAGGAAGGCGACCTTGTTCTTCGGCGTGTTCAGTCCGCCAAGAATTCCAACAAGTTGACGCCGAAGTGGGAAGGCCCTTATCGGGTGAGACAAGTCACAAGGCCCGGTGCTGTCCGCCTTGAGACCGAAGAAGGCTTACCGGTGAGCAACTCCTGGAACATAGAGCATCTTCGCAAGTTTCACCCATAAGGCGCGGTTGCCGTGATCCGCTCCGGCAACCACCTTTTGTACAAGCTTTGCCGCTGTTGCATGTAACCCTTTGTACAAAGCCGGGCGCAGACCCCGTGCATCAGTAAAGATTTTGTGTTTTGCGCTATTTGCCTTTTGCATGCTTTTCCCCGCTATTTGCATGCGTTATTTGGCATCTTGTGCAACATACACATCCGGTAAGCATTAGAACGCCGAAAGGCCATATACTTGTTTCCCTCTTCTTTTCCTTTGCCTCTTAAGCAGAAGGAACGTTCCTCGCGCACAAGTTTGCCGGGGGGGGAAGGAGATGGAAGAGGAACCAAGTACTGTTCAAGAAAGAGAAGCCTTACCAAGAAGCAAACAATATATGAAAGCTAAGTTATTAGAATTTGACCAGTTCAAATTTTAACTTTTAGTTGTCTTCCTTGAACAATCACACTTTGTATGGAAAACCTGTGCGCGGAGGAACCTACCCGTAGCTAGCCGCACCCTTGTCTTGTTTTCGAGTACACTCAACGATTCAAGTGAGCTGCGACAAGTGTCGCGCCCTTGCCTCGTTTTCGAGTTCACTCAGCAAGCTAAGTGCGCTGCGACTAGCTGCGGCAAGGTTGCTTGCCGGTGAGACCTTGGCCAGCAGGCTGCTCAGAGTCCAGCACTCAGCGCTCGTGGCAAAGGCCCCTTACCGGCAAGCTCCCCGGGAGCGTACGGTGAAAGGCATACAAAGTAAAGGACCATGACAAGGAAGATAACATTGCACGGATTGATCAAAATAAGATAAATATCTTACAAAGGATAACTTGTCGCAATGAATTAATGAGTTCATAACACCCTATGCAGCAACAAAAAGAGATAAAGATAAAGGAGGCCTAGTCTACGCGGTCGCCCTCAATCCTGGAGATCTTGTTCACCTTGGCGATGATGTGGGCGACCTGCTCCTTCAGCGCCTCCATGTTCGCGTCGGCCGGCAAGCTGCGAAGAACGTTGGTGAGGTTTATGCCGGGATTGCGGTATACAATCTTCGTCAGCACACGCTCCAAGGTTCCCGTGCAGAGCCGGCGCGACTCCTCGGCCAGTTGCACGGGGATCTTCTTCCGCAGATCTGCAAGGGCCGGTGCGATCCCCCTGAAGAAGAGGCTGAGCTTGGCGCTGTGAGGAAGGTTTGGGTCCGGGGAGTAGATGAGATGCTCCAACTTCAGCGCCAGCAGCTCCTGGTCGATGTTGGACGCAGAAGATACCAAGTCCTCGGTCCATACCTCAACGGTACGGCGTAAGTTCTCGGCCGCTTTGTTGGCGCTGTCCACCAAGGTTCGCTCCTTGCGGAGATCCTCCTTCAGCTTGGTTTCCCGATCCCGGACGGCGTCAAGCGAGTCCTTCAGCGTGGAAACCTTCAGCTCCAGATCCTGGATGGAGTCCTTGGCGGCCTTCAGCTCGTCGCCCTTCTCAGAAAGACGCACCTGGAGTTCTGAGTTGGTGTGGGCGTCCTTCTCGCGCTCTGTGTTGAGCGCGTCGACCCTCTCCATGCTCGCCTTCCGCGACTCCTCCAGCTGCGCGACCTTGGCGGCAAGCTCCTCCTTGGCGGTCTCCGCGGTAGCCGCGGCGGCTTTCGCCTCCTTCAGCTCCCCGCCAAGGGCCTGCTCCCGAGCGGCGAGGTCTTCCTCGTGGGAGTCGAGGTTGACCTTCCGCTGGGCGAGCTCTCCTTCTCGCCGGGACAGCTCCACCCCGGCGAGCCGCTGCTGCTCTTCGGCCTCGGCCTTCTCCAGCAGCCCCTCTTGGTATTCCCCGGCGAGCCGCTCGCGCTCCACCGCCACCTCGCGGAGGGCAGCCTGGTTGGCGGCGCTGAGCTCCGCCGCGCGCTTCTCCATCTCAGCGGCGGCCTTGGCGGCGAGGGCCTCCCGAGAAGCAAGCTTCGCCTGCCTGGCCCGGTAAAGGGACAGAAGCTGGTGAAGCAGCTTCTCCTCCTCAGGCCCGTCGCTTCCGCCGGGCGCCTCGACGATCTTCAAGCCCGCGGAGGCGAGGACCTCCCCATCAAAGGCCTCGCCCTCCGTGGGGGCTCGCGACGAAGAACCCCACGACACTTGGATAAATACGCCGTTGGGGGCTTCAAGGTAGTAGCCGGCCTGCTCCTTTCCGGCGGAGGGGTCGGCGGCCGGCGCAGCACTTGATGCTCCTGTCGCCTCCGGGCCGGCAGTGCGGTCGCCGTCCCCCTCCCCGGCCGCTGCGTCCGCAGCCGGAGCGGTCTCTTGCGCAGCCGGCTCGGCGGCTCCCGCCGTGTCCTCAGCGACAGGGGCATCGCCGCCGCCGCCCTGCGCGCCCTCCTCCTCAATGACGATGACTTCCGTCTCCATCTGCTCGGGGGGAGGAGGATCTAGAAGAAGAAGAAGCAAAAGAAGTTCAAGCAAATATCCAAAAAGAGACGACTCCAAGAAGACAAAGTTACAAAACCTACCTTGGCGGACGTCGTCAGCGGCGGGCTCCCTCGCCGGGGAGCTCTGCCTTGGCGGAGTGGCCGCCCTCACCGGGCTGCTCGCCCTTGGCGGAGTACCCGCCCTTGGCGGAGCGCTCTCCCTTGCCGGGGAGTTCGGCCTTGGCGGGGACGGCGGGGCCTGCGGCTCCTCGGGGGCGACCTCCAGACGCTCCTGCGGCTGCGGCTCCACCTCTGCACAAGTCAAGACAAAAGCATCAAGATGTTAGAACAAGACAAAATCTCAAGCACACCCGACAAATGAAAGTACGGAACCCCAGGCTTACGCTGGGGGCTGCGCTGGGGGCTGCTCCTCGGAGCAGCGCTCGGGTCCGGCAGGCTTGGCTCCGGCACGTCCCCAGTCGCCGCGGCGGGCGAGTCGTCCGCGACTTCGACCACAGGCACCTTGGCCTTCTTCGTCGCCCGCTGAGCCAAGGTTCTGAAATCAAAGCGAAAGCAAGATCAACATCAAAAAAAAATCAAGACGAAGTTAAAGAAGACGCAAAACCACAAGTACTTACTCCTGTTCCTCCTCGTCGTCGTCGTCGCTCAGGGAGGAGAAGTCAAACTCCACCTGAGGCGCGTCCGCGCGGGGAGCAGGAGGCGAAGACTCCCTCGGGCGCTTGGCGGTCCCCGAGGCTGGGGGCTGCGAAGACCCAGCCCCTGTGGTAGCCGGGGCCCGGGGAGCGGGCGGAGCCGCCGCTCCGCTCCGTGAAGACTCCTGTCCGCTCGGCGCCTGCTTGCGGGGCGCCTCTGCTGTGGCCTGCTTGCGGGGCGCCTCTGCTGTGGCCTGCGTGCGGGCTGCCTCCGCCGTGGCTGGCGCGCCGGGCGCCCCCGTCGCGGCTTGACTCCCCCAGGGAGCTCGCGCTGCCCGGCGAGTTGGCTGTTGCCGGGGCGCCTGCGCCTTCGCCCCCGTCGCCGTCTTGCGGAGACGCTTCAGTGGAGAACGCCTAGGGCTTGCCCGGGGCGGGGAGGTCTCCGACGACGAGGAGAGGTCGTCGGCGTAGAGCCCCAGGGATCCGTCGGAGTCCTCGGCGGCCTCGGCGTCGTCCTCCTCCTCCTCCTCCCCGGCTGGCTTGCTGGGCCCAGCGCCCTGCGCTGCGGCCTCTTTCCCTCCGGCGCCTCCACTCCCTCCGGCGCCTCCGCTCCCTGCGGCGCCCCTGTTCCCTCCGGCGGCGTTGCCTCTCGCCGCGGCCTCCGTCTGGATTCCGATGATCCCGGAGTGCCTCAAGGACGGGACCCCGGCGAGCTCGTCGGGAGGCAGCTTCAGTAGCCTGCGGATCTCCGCCTCCTCTGCTTGGCAGGACGCTTCCGCAGCATCTGCCTCCTCGGGCGTGTAGCCGAATTCTCCTGCCGCTGCGGCTGCAGCGGCCTCTTCAACCCGAGAAGCTATGTATGCTATCTCTTGGTCGGTGGTGTCCCGTGTGAGCTCCCGGGTCTCGTTCTTGTTCTTCGCCACCTCCACCAGGTTGTCGAAGAGGTTCAAGACGACTGCGAAAGAATTCAGAAAAAGGAGGGCAAAGACCGCAGTGGAAGAAGGCTGCGAAGAAATAGTACCCGTCGGGGTAGTTGTCCTTGGCGGCGGCCGGATAAGCTCGAGTGCGGGGGTGCGCCTTGGTTCCCTTGGACCAGAACAAGTAATACTTGTTCCAGAGCTCCCGCGCGCTGAGCCTCGGCGGGAAGACGAGGTTCCGCTTCCGATACGCGGTAAGCCTCGCCGCTTGCTCCGATTTCTCCTTCTTGGCCTTCTCCGCCTTCGCCTTCTCGGTCTTCGGGGCCATGGCGGAGGCGGCGGAGGAAGGGGGACGAAGAGCCCGGCGGCGCCGGAGATGCGAAAGACGGCGGAAGGGCTGTGGAGGCGGAGCGCAAAGGGGATCTCTGGAGATGGAAGAAGAGGCAATGAAGGCGTAGGAGGGGAACCGCTCCTGCTTCCTCTGCTTTTATGGGGAAGTGGGGGGGCGTTTCGCTCTTTCCATTAAAAGAACGTGGCCACGTCCCATCCCACGACGCCGCAATCGACGTGTGCCGTTACGGGGGGACGCGGCGGATGCGGAAGTGGGTTCGGCGCGCTGTGGGCCGCGTGTGTCTGTGCACTATTCTGGGCCTGTCCCAACAGCGCTCGGCACCGTGTGTGGCCCAGGCCCGGGGGCTCCTGTCGGTGTACTAAGGTAGGGGTACCTCAGTACCCCAACTGGTGCACGGACAGTAGCAGCTTCCCGCGGTAGGGTTTACCACGCGCTCGTCGGATACCTTCCTGCTCCATGTAAAACCATTCAAAAACAAAGTATACAAGACAGAAGATCGAGACCCCGGCAAGTGGAGCTTGCCGGGAAGGCCGTTCCAGGCTCAAGATTACCTCACCCACGCAAGGCCCTGGCAAGAGGGGCTTGCCAGGAAGACTAGAAGATTTCATTACAGAAGACACGCCTCGGCGCAACATGCGCCCCGGTAGGGCCCGGGGAGCGACAAGCTTCAGAGCCCGGCAAGCTCCCGGGCCCGGCAAGGTCAAGACCCCGGCAAGGTGCTTGCCGGGAGAGTTGCGCTATGTGCCCGCGCTCCAGCTCATCGGCCCACGCATCGCCCTGGGGCCTCTCCTGGGACGCATGGCGGATGGCTGTGCAGCCTGGGGGACACGGTGGCACTCCACGGTGGTAAAGCCATCGCCGTGGCAAACGGAGACGCAAGGGCGGGCGCTTTTGGGGTCGACGGCGACGGGCATTAAATGCCCTTGTCCCCCACTGTCAAAGTAGGTAGCGACCACTGTTCACGCACTGTAGCCCCACTATTCTCGCACTGTTACAACTACCACCTCTTTTACATTTTTACCCCTTTCTCCTACGTTGACACCTGTCGGTGACCCCTTGCACTATAAAAGGAGGCCCATGCACAACGTAGAAGGGGTTCGGAACCTAGATCGCTCATACGCTCGGTGTAGCTGGTTCTTCAAGCTCCCGAGCTCTCCAACTCAATACACAACTAAGCAGGAGTAGGGTTTTACGCGTCCATCGCGGCCCGAACCTGGGTAAACTGCCCGCGTGTTCACTACGATCTGCTCTTCGTGCTCCCTCCGCCCTCTTACCGCACAAACAAGGGGCTCCGGTCCCATAGGTGTTGGTGGCGGACAGTTTCCCCCGACAGTGTGCATCCAACTTGCTTGCTCACACAGACCTAGGGCATTTGAGGAAGCCCATCATTGAAATATACAAACCAAGTTCTATAACGAAAATTCCCACTAGTATATGAAAGTGGCTAAACATGAGACTCTCTACAATGAAGAACATGGTGCTACTTTGAAGCACAACTGTGGAAAAAAAGATAGTAGCAATTGTCCCTTTTTTTTGGGCCTTTATTTTTTCTTTGGCCTTTCCTTTTTTTGCGGGGGGGCTTTATAAATTTAGCCATTCCTCGCATGGGACAATGCTCTAATAATGATGATCATCACACTTTCATTACACATCGATATTACAACTCGATACTACAACAACAAAGTATGACTATATGAATGCCTCCGATGGTGTACCGGTATGTTTAATGACACAAGAGCGACATGTATAAAAATTATGCATGGTGGCCTTGCCACAAATACGATGTCAACTACATGATCATGCATGGCAATATGACAATATGATGCTTGTCATATGAACGGAATGGTGGAAAGTTGCATGGCAATATATCTCGGAATGGCTATGGAAATGCCATGATAGGTAGGTATGGTGGCTGTTTTGAGGAATAATATGGTGGCTGTTATGAGGAAGGATATATAATGGTTTTATGGCACCAGCGAAAGTTGCGCGGTACGAGAGAGGCTAGGAATGGTGGAAGGGTGAGAGTGCGCATAATCCATGGAATCAACATTAGTAATAAGAACTCATATACTTATTACAAAAATCTACGAGTCATCAAAACAAAGAAATGAACGCATGCTCCTAGTGGGGAGGTTGGTAGGAGTTAACCATCGCGTGCCCCCGACCTCCACACAAAGGTTGGCACTCTACAAATACCTCATGCTCTAACTTCGTCACATAACGGTTCAATATACGTGCATGCTACGAGAATCACTAACCTTAACACGAGTATTTCCAATTTCATAATAACTCCACTAGCATGACTCTAATATCATTATCCTCATATCTCAAAACAATTATCAAGCGTCCAACATCTCATTCTATTCAATGCACATGGTGTGATTTTTTTACTACATTGACATTGGATGTCTATCATGTGAAGACTGGGTTCTTTAGCCTAAACACATTACCATGCTGTTTTTATAGACTCTCAAAATGATATAAGTGAAGCATGATAGTTCAACAATTTCTACAAAATATTACCAGCACCGTGCTCTAAAAGATATAAGTGAAGCACTAGAGCAAAAAATATTCAACTCAAAAGATATAAGTGAAGCACATAGAGTGTTCTAACAATTTCTAGGCCATATTTAACTCTCTCAAATAGGTGTGTCCATCAAGGATGGTTGTGAAAAACTAACTAGCAAAGACTCAAATTATACAAGACGCTCCAAGCAAAACACATAACATGTTGCGAATAAAAATATAGCTCCAAGTATAGTTACCGATGGATGAAGACGAAAGAGGGGATGTCTTCCTAGGGCATCCCCAAGCTTAGACTTTTGATTATCTTGAATTTACTTGGGGTGCCATGTTCATCCCCAAGCTTAGGCCTTTGCTACACCTTGTTCCATAGTCCATCAAAGCGACACTCAAAACTTGAAAACTTCACAACACAAAACATTGACAAAAATTCTCGTGAGCTTCGTTAGTATAAGAAAGCAAACCACTACTCAAAGGTGCAGCAATGAATTAATTCTTTGTTTATATTGGTGTTCAACCTACTGTATTCCAACTTCTCTATGGTTCATATCCTCCAATACTACTCATAGAAGCATTGAAATAAACAAACAACACACGAAAAACAAAATCTGTCAAAAACAGAACAGTATGTAGTAATCTGCAGGTTTCGCCTACTTCTGGAACTCCAAAAAATTCAAACTAAACTGGTAAATTCTAGGAATTTGTCTAATAATCATGTTCAAAAAGAATCAAATAAATAGCACGCTCCAGTAAAATCTGACGACCACTTTAGCGAGCGTTAACGATTCTGTTTTTCACAGCAAGATCATATAAACTTCACACAAGTCTTCCCAAAGGTCCTACTTGGCACAAACACTAAACAAAACATGAAACCACATCTAATCAGAGGCTAGATGCAATATTTATTCCCTAACAGCAACGAAAACAAAAAATATAAAGTTGGGTTGCCTCCCAACAAGCGCTATCGTTTTACGCCCTAGCTAGGCACGATACAAGATAAATCTAGGTATTACCATCTTCGGAAGGCAATCCATAAGTGGCTCTCATGATAGATTCATATGGTAATTTGTTTTATTTCTAGGAAAGTGTTCCATGCCTTTCCTTAATGGAAATTGGAATCTAATATTTCCTTCCGTCATATCAATAATTGCACCAATCGTTCTAAGGAAAGGTCTACCAAGAATAATAGGACATGAAGGATTGCAATCTATATCAATAACAATGAAATCTACGGGCACATAATTTATATTGGCAACGATAAGAACATCATTAATTCTTCCCATAGGTTTCTTAATAGTGGAATCCGCAATATGAAAATTTAAAGAACAATCATCAAGCTCATGGAACCCTAGCAAATCACACAAAGTTTTTGGGATAGTGGAGACACTTGCACCCAAATCACACAAAGCATAGCATTCATGATCTTTTATTTTTATTTTAATAGTGGGTTCCCATTCATCATAGAGCTTTCTAGGGATAGAAACTGCTAATTCAAGTTTTTCTTCATAAGATTGCATCAAAGCATCAACTATGTGTTTGGTGAAAGCTTTATTTTGACTATAAGCATGCGGAGAATTTAGCACGGATTGCAACAAGGAAATACAATCAATCAAAGAGCAATTGTCATAATTGAATCCCTTGAAATCCAAAGTAGTGGGTTCATCACTATGCAAAGATTTAATCTCTTCACTCCCACTTTTAACAATTTTAGCATCAAGATATAAAAACTCCGAATCATTGGGACACCTTAAAGCAGAATCATCTCCAATCCTATCTTCATCAAGATTTATACTAGAAAACAAGGATCTAATAGGACACACATCAATAACTTTCATATCTTCATCTTTATTTTTATAATAACTAGAAGAACACGCTTTAATATAATCTTCTCTTTTAGCACGCATGCTAGCGGTTCTTTCTTCGCATTCATCAATGGAAATTCTCATGGATTTGAGAGACTCATTGATATCATGCTTAGGTGGGATAGATCTAAGTTTCAAAGAATCAACATCAAGAGTAATTCTATCCACAGTTCTAGCCAATTCATCAACCTTAAGCAATTTCTCTTCAAGCATAGCATTGAAATTCTTTTGCGAGATCATAAACTCCTTAACACTAGTTTCAAATTCAGAAGGCATCTTTCCATAAGAGTTGTTGTAGGAATTACCATAATTATTAAAGGAATTACTAGGAAAAGGCATGGGATTAAAATTACCTCTATAAGTATTGTTACCAAAATTATTCCTACCAACAAAATTCATATGCAAAGATTCATTGCTATTTTCAATCAAACTGGACAAAGACATATCATTAGGATCAGAAGAAGCACTCTTAGCAGCAAATAATTTCGTAAGTTCATCCATCTTTCCACTCAAAACACTAATTTCTTTGATAACATGCACTTTTTTACTAGTAGATCTTTCGGTGTGGCATTGAGTATAATTAACCATAATATTATCTAGGAGTTTGGTAGCTTCTCCTAAGGTAGTTTCAATGAAAGTGCCTCCCGCGGCCGAGTCTAAAAGATTTCTAGAAGAAAAATTTAAGCCAGCATAAAAGTTCTGAATAATCATCCATAGATTCAAACCATGTGTAGGGCAATTACATATCATAAATTTCATTCTCTCCCAAGCTTGTGCAGCATGCTGATGATCTAGTTGCTTAAAATTCATAATCTCGTTTCTAAGAGAGATGATGTTAGTAGGAGGGAAATACTTAGGGATAAAAGCATCTTTGCACTTATTCCACGAATCAATACTATTTCTAGGCAAAGAGGAAAACCAAGTTTTAGCACGATCTCTAAGTGAAAACGGAAATAACTTCAATTGAACAATATTGTTATCCGTATCCCTTTTCTTTTGCATATCACACAAATCAACAAAGTTGTTTATATGGGTAGCGGCATCTTCACTAGGAAGGTCGTAGAATTGATCTTTCATGACAAGATTCAACAAAGCAACATTGATTTCACAAGATTCAGCATCGGTAATAGGAGCAATCAGAGTGCTAATAAAATCATTGTTGTTGGTATTGGAGAAGTCACACAATTTGGTATTGTTATGAGCCATAGTGACAAGAAAGCAATCCAACACACACAAGCAAACAAGAAGCAAGCGAACGATAAACACACGGAGGAAGAAGGGCAAATAAAACGGCAAGAGTGAAGTGGGGGAGAGGAAAACGAGAGGCAAATAAATGTAATGCGAAGGATAAGGGTTTGTGATAGGTACTTGGTATATGACTTTTGCGTAAGCCTCCCCGGCAACGGCGCCATAAATTCTTCTTGCTACTTCTCGAGCTTGTGTTGTATTCCCTCGAAGAGGAAAGGGAGATGCAGCACAGTAGCGTAAGTATTTCCCTCGGTTTTTGAGAACCAAGGTATCAATCCAGTAGGAGACCACGCGCGAGTCCCTCGCACCTGCACAAACAAATAAGAACTTCACAGCCAATGCGATAAGGGGTTGTCAATCCCTTTACGATCACTTACGAAAGTGAGATCTGATAGAGATGATAGTTTATATTTTTGGTTTATAAGAACAACAAAGTAAAGTAGATGTAGATTGATATGTTGAGAATAGACCCAGGGGCCATAGTGTTCTCTAGTGGCTTCTCTCATGATAGCGATATTCTACGGCGGGTAAACAAATTACTGTCAAGCAATTGATAGGAAAGCGAATAATTATGAGACTATCTAGGCATGATCATTGTATATAGGCATCACGTCTGAGACAAGTAGACCGAAACGATTCTGCATATACTACTATTACTCCACACATCGACCGCTATCCAGCATGCATCTAGTGTATTGAGTTCATAAGAACAGAGTAACGCCTTAAGCAAGATGACATGATGTAGAGGGGCTAACTCAAGCAATATGATATAAACCCCATCTGTTTATCCTCGATGGAAACAATACAATATGTGCCTTGCTGCCCCTACTATCACTGGGAAAGGACACCGCAAGGTTGAACCCAAAGCCAAGCACGTCACCCATTGCGAGAACTATAGATCTAGAGGCCAAACCAAACCAATAATTCGAAGAGACTTGCAAGGATATTATGAGCACACATAAAAAGTTCAGAGAAGAACCAAATATATTTCATAGATAACCTTGATCACAAACTCACAATTCATCGGATCTCAACAAACACATCGCAAAAAGAGATTACATCGAATAGATCTCCTCGAAGACCGAGGAGAACTTTGTATTGAGATCCCGAGAAAGAGAGAACAAGCCATCTAGATACTAGCTATGGACCCGAAGGTCTGTGGTAAACTACTCACAACTCATGGTGAGAGCGATGATGATGATGATGAAGAACTCCGTGATGGATCCCCCTCCGGTGGAGCTCCGGAACAGGCTCCAAGATGGGATCTCACGGGAAAAGAAGGTTACGACAGTGGAATTAGGGTTTTCTCTCTGTTGTCAAAGGTTTCGGGGTACATAGACTTATATAGGAAGAAGGAGGACACCGGGGCGTGCTCGGGGGCCCCACGAGGCAGGGGGCGCGCCCTGGGAAGGGGGGCACACCCCCACCCTCGTGGGCAGCCCCTTGATCCCCTGACGTGGTTCTCAAGTCCCTCGTGCGTGATTTTCTCCAAAAATATCTCTCGCGAAGGTTTCATTCCGTTTGGACTCCGTTTGATATTCTTTTTCTGCCAAACCCTAAAACAGGCAAAAAAAAGCAATCTGGACTGGGCCTTTGGGTTAGTAGGTTAGTCCCAAGAATGATATAAAAGTGTATGATAAAGCCCATTAAACATCCAAGACTTCATAATTAATAGCATGGAACAATAAAAAAATATAGATACGTTGGAGACGTATCAGTCATCTCGTTCCGCGAGCAGTGATAGTTTTTCTTTATGTTGTTGTTTTTATGGATCTTTTGCTGTGTAAAAACATATATTTATGCAAGTTGCCTGACTTTCATCATTTGGGTCAGTCGACCATTTAAGGCAGGTGGATGAATATCCCACGTCTCCTGACCCTTCTTCTTCCTCAACATGTGGTTGGATGAACATATTATATAGACGGAAATTATGTGTCAACGGTAGGATGGTTGAGTTTGGTTTGATCACATGTGGTCGCACGTGTTAGTGAGGGTGCGTTCCCTTGGTTGGGTTTGTGGCGTGCAGGAGCAACTGTGTGAGGGTGCGGTGTGATTGCAACATCCGTGCGCAAGTGTACCTCCTTTTCATTTTGAAAAACTTTAGGCAAGCTTGGCAAAAATTTGTGGCAAAGTACGACAATGCAAGGCCTAGACCCAAACATGATACTGCAAGTACATACTACTTGTGTTAAAAAAGAAAGGTGGAATTTTCCTTCACGGGATTGATCGATACAAATCCTCATTTGGCCTGTCAATTAATGCATATTTTTTCTCCAACGCCAAAAGAGCTAACCATTGATAACCCACAAGTATAGGGGATCGCTACTGTTTTCGAGGGTAGAGTATTCAACCCAAATTTATTGATTCGACACAAGGGGGGCCAAGAAATATTCTCAAGTATTAGCAGCTGAGTTGTCAATTCAACCACACCTAGAAATACTTAGTTTCTGCAGCAAATTATTTAGTAGCAATGTAATATGATAGTAGCGGTAACAGTGGAAAAAGTAACTGTAGAAGTTCTGTAGTGATGGTGATAGCAGCAGTAATAAACGTAGTAAAGCAAGGATCAATAAGAAACGAACTTGTAGGCAATGGATCGGTAATGATAGGTGTCGGATGATATTCATCATGTAGCAGTTATAACCTAGGGTGACACAGAACTAGCTCCAATTCATCAATATAATGTAGGCATGTATTCCATATATAGTCATACATGCTTAGGGAAAAGAACTTGCATGCCATCTTTTATCCTACCCCCCCTTGGCAGTGGGGTCCTAATGGAAACTAAGGGAAATTAAGGCATCCTTCTAATAGAGAACCGGAACAAAGCGTTACCACTAGGTGAATACATGAACTCCTCAAACTACGACAATCACCAGAAAGAATCCCAATTATTGTCACCTTGGGGTATGCGGATCATAATTCGTAATAGGTGTCTACAACTTGCAAGATTGGATCAAGAACACATGTATATTCACGAACATAATAGGTTCAGATCTGAAATCATTGCACACGGGCCCTAGTGACAAGCATTAAGCATAGCAAAGTCATAACAACATCAATCTCAAAACATAGTGTGTACTAGGGATCAAACCCTAACAAAACTAACTCGATTACATGATAAATATCATCCAACACATCACCGTACAGCAAGCCTACGATGGAATTACTCACACACAGTGGTGAGCACCATGAAATTGGTGATGGAGGAAGGTTAATCATGATGACGGCGACGAATTCCACTCTCCGAAGCCCGGAACGGACTCCAGATCTGGTCTCCCGAGGAAGAACATGGGTGACGGAGGCTCTGTATCATAATGAATCCTTTTGTTTGATTTTTTTCTCCATGAACGTGAATATATGGAGTTGGCGTTGAGGTCGGTGGAGCCTCGTGGGATCCAGAAGGCAGGGGGCGTGCCGGCGCGCTCCACCCTTGTGGACAGCCTGTGGGTCCCCTATGGTTGATTCTTTCGCTAATATTTTTTATATTTTCTAAAAATAATCTCCGTAAATTTTCAGGTCATTCCAGAACTTTTATTTCTGCACAAAAATAACACCAAGGCAATTCTGCTGAAAACAGCATCAGACCGGGTTAGTTTCATTCAAATCATGCAAATTAGAATCCAAAACAAGGGCAAAAGAGTTTGGAAAAGTAGATACGATGGAGACGTATCAACTCCCCCAAGCTTAACCCATTGCTTGTCCTCAAGCAATTCACTTGGTAAACTAAAAGTGACAAAGAAAAACTTGTACAAACTCTGTTTGATCTTGTTGTTGCAAATATGTAAAGCCAGCATTCAAGTTTTCAGCAAATATTATGAACTAACCATATTCTAAATAACATTTAGGTCTCACATTTACTCATATCAATGACACAATCAACTAGCGAGCATTAATAATAAACCTCGGATGACAACACCTTTTCAAAACAGTCATGATATAATATGACAAAGTGGTATCTAGCTTGCCCTTTCTGAGACAGCAAAACATAAATGCAGAGCACCTGAGAATATCAAGGACCGACTTGACATTATAATTCATGATAAAAGAGATCCGGTCACACTCATACTCAATATAAATTAAAAACAAAGCATATAAACGACATTGGTGCTCTCTAGCGGGTGCTTTTTATAAGAGGATGATGACTCAGCAATAAAAGTAAATAGATAGGCCCTTCACAGAGGGAATCAGGGATTTGCAGAGGTGCTAGAGCTCAAGCTTTTAGAACAGAGATAAATATAATTTTGAGTGGTATGCTTTCATTGTCAACACAACGACCAAGAGTTCTCAATATCTTCCATGCTAAATACATTATAGGAGGTTCCCAAACGGAATGGTAAACTTTTTACTCCCCCTCCACCATCTCACACACTCCACAGCTTATCTGAAACAACGGGTGCCGTCCATACCAACAACAGTCCAGGGGGAGTTTTGTTTATTTATATTTTGTTTGGATTTGAGCATGGGATTGGGCATCCCGATTACCTGCCATTTTCTCATGAATGACAAGCAGAGTCCACTCATCGTGAGAACAACCCACCTATCATGGAAGAGAAAGACAACCCCCAGTCACCACAGGTGCGATTCAGGCATACACAACATATTATTATTTGAAGGTTTAGAGTTTGGCACATGCTAATTTACTTGGAACGACGGGAAAATATTGTATATAGGTAGGTATGGTGGAATCATATGGAATAACTTTGGGTTTATGGAAGTGGATGCACAAGCAGAATTCCCGCTTAGTACAGGTGAAAGCTAGAAAGAGACTGGGAAGTGACCAACTAGAGAGCGACAACAGTCATAAACATGCATTGAGATTAACCAACATTGAGTGCAAGCATGAGTAGGATGTAAATCACCATGAACATAAATATCCTGGAAGCTATGTTTATTTTGTTTCAACTACATGCGTGAACATGTGCCAAGTTAAGCCACTTGAGTCATTCAAAGGAGGATACCATCCTATCATACTACATCACAACCATTTTAAAATCATGTTGGCACACAAGGTAAACCATTGTACACTCCTAACTAATTAAGCATGGCATGAGTAACTATAATATCTCACTGTCATTGCAAACATGTCTCATTCATAATAGGCTGAATCAAGAACGACTACCTAATCATATTTATAAAAACAAAATAGGTCGAGTTCATACTAGGTTTTCTCCATCTGAATCATGTCATCATATATCGTCATTATTGCCTTTCACTTTCACGACCGAACAGTGTCGATAATAATAATAGTGCATGTGCATTGAACTAAGCTGGAATCTGCAAACATTCATTCAAAGGAGAAGACAAAGTAATATGGGATCTTTGTTAGATCATCAGTAATGCATCTGAGAGCCACTCAAAATTGACATCATGGTCTTCTCCTCTCGACCCCAAAAGAAAAGAAAAAAGAATCTCAAAGAAACACACTGAAATGTTTTTGGATTTTTTGTTTTTCTAAAGAAAGTAAAACAAGAACGAGAAAAACTATTTACACGGGAAAGCTCCCGACATACAAAAGAAGAACAAGAAATCTCTTTGGGTTTTCTTTTAATACTACGAGCTACTAGAAGAACAAGCAAGAAAGAAAAAAAATAAGCAAGAAATATTTTTGGTTTTCCAAAGTTTTTCAAACACACAAGAAGAAAACAAGAAGAATAAACTAACATGGATGATACAATGAAAAAGTATGTGGTCTTGGCACATCTTGGACGGTTCCAGTCTATGTACTCAATGGCAGAAACCCAAGTCAGGGTCTTGTTGGGGACGAAGAAGCACCTCCTCCTATGGGAGCATCCCCACACCCTAATCATCTTCCCTTCCTGAATGCTATGCAGCAGCATCACCATGAAGCACAAGTTTGGCAGTTGCAGAATGCGGCAAACGCATGGGAGGCTGCTCCTCCTCCTCCCCCACAACAGGGTTGGGGGGAGTGGCCAGTACTGCCGCCAGTTCCACCAGCTTATCGTGGTTTCAGTTTCAGAGCCTATACTGGTTATGAGGGTCCTTCTATGATGGATGGTATTCAAACAGCGGACTCTGGCTTTGATGATGGCTCGAGGGTTTGGAATGAACATGTGCATATGATTGAAGAGGCTGCCGAGCGACTTATGCAAGGCTCTCCACAGGGAGACTTGAACTTTGTCCAGCTGAATGAGCATGTCACATCTATGGAAGTACCAGAGACAGAAGATAATTGGTTCAATTTCGTACTCTGCTTCTATTGTACTGTATTTACACCCAGGATTGGATGGAAGTCTGTCGATGGGATTGTTGATGGAACGTGGTCCAATTTTGCCGAAGGGTTTCAGAATGTGCTGGTGGGCCTTGTTGGTAGAGCTTGTTTCTCTCTATTCCCTTTCTCGCCTTTCCACCCGGGAACTACTACAATTCTCTTTCCAGCAACAGCATGGTCCCTCTGCTCTGAGTTCTTCTCTGCACATTTACACCAGCTATGCTTAAGCGTGGGTGCTGTGGATAGGACTGCGGATTGAGCAGGGCAGTGGCTCATTGATCTGCAATCACAGCCTATGGAGGTTGAAGTCTGTACCAACAAGAGGAAACGTAATGTCTTCACACCACTTGATGTGTCTGAAGTTCGCCGAAGTGTGCGCTCAACTCGATACCAGGGTTTCAAACCACCATCGATGGCGGACGCTAAGCGCAAACCATCTTAAGTCAAGCCACGGAGGGACCCTGCCCTTCTTCAACTGAAGCATAACACCCCCTCGGCGGGCTCATCTTCCTCTGCCTCTATTCCTGCCCACACTCCAATTGCAACACTGCAGCGGCTAGGAACTTCACTTTGTGTGATTCCTGCAGAAGAACTCAGTGAAGATAAACTGCTTGCGCCCCTGGGTGGAAGCAAGCAGAATGAAGCTTGAAGACTTTCTCTTTAAGTTATTTTATTTTCTGATCGCACTGTTCTAAGTTTCTTTCGCTCGCTATCCGTACAATCTGTGATGGTCGCTTTAATGTGGAATATTTTGTGCTGGAATATTCGTGGTTTAAATGCTACTTCTAAGTGTGATGCCCTACGTAACAAGATTTTGATCATTCCTTCCTTCGGAAGTGCTGCCCCAGGCGTTTTGATAAATTTGAATTTGTTCCATCTGAAGGAGCCTCGGGGGGTCTTCTCATAGCTTGGTGTAGTAGTCAGTTCTCTGGGCAACTCATACATCAACTCCCTTTTGCTATAACTCTGAAAATGACTTCGATTCAATCTAATGACAGTTGGTTCTTATCTAACATATATGGACCTTGTGATGGACCAACAAGAGTTGTTTTCATCGAATGGCTTGACAATATATCATTTGAACCTGAAGATCTTTGGTTATTCATGGGGGACTTCAACTTCATGCGCTCGCTGGAAAACAGAAACCTACCTGGAGGAAATATAGAAGATGTGCTAAAATTTAACGAGATCATTAGTCATATTGGTTTACTTGAGATACCTATCAAGGGCCGCAGATTTACATGGAGTAATATGCAGGAGCACCCTCTTCTAGAACAACTTGACTGGTTTTTTTCTTCACCTGAATGGACTCTGAAGTTCCCTAATACCACTGTTAAGCCTCTTGCTCGCCCGATTTCTGACCATGTTCCGTGTGTCTTATCAGTGGAGACGGCGATCCCTAGGTCTAAAATATTCAGGTTTGAAAATTTCTGGGCCTCTCATCCTGGGTTTTTGGATGTGGTTAAAACTTCTTGGAATGCTCCACTCAAAGCATCCTCAAGTGCTACTTTGATTTCTGCTAAGCTAAAAAGACTCAGATACGCACTGAAGAAATGGAGCAAGTCACTTTCCAAATTAAAAATGTTGATTGACAATTGTAACCAACTTATGTTACAGCTGGATAATTTGGAAGATATCCGACCACTGTCGATTCCAGAAGCGAATTTCAGAAACATTTTAAAAGCTCATGTCCTGCGATTACTGAAATATCAAAGTGATTATTGGAAACAACGCTATACAGTCAGATGGGCGGTTAAGGGGGAAGAGAATACTAAGTACTTCCAAGCGCGTGCTACCAAAAGATTAAGGAGAAACTCTATTGCTAATTTGGTTTTGGCAGATGGCCAGGTGATCGAAAATCATGATGAAAAAGCGAGTGCCTTTCTTACCTGCTTCAAGAGCCGGATGGGAGTTTCCATGCCCCCGATCTATGACTTCGAGCTTGCTGACATTGTTCTTAAGTGCCCCGATCTGGAGGACTTATCTTTGCCTTTTTCAAGGGAGGAGGTAGATCATATAATCAAAATCATGCCAGCTGATCGAGCGCCTGGTCCGGATGGTTTCAACGGTTTATTCCTAAAAATATCCTGGGATATTATAAAAGAGGACTTCTATAAGCTGACAGAGGAATTTTGGGCTGGAGGACTCAATCTACAATGCATCAATACCTCCCTAATTACTCTGATCCCCAAAAAGCTAGTACCCGAATCGGTGAATGATTATAGGCCCATTTCTTTGATGAATTGCGTGCTAAAAGTGCTTACTAAAATTCTTGCTGAACGATTACAACGGCGGATCCTCCAAGTAGTACACAGAAATCAGTATGGTTTCATCAAAACAAGAACCATACAAGATTGCCTGGGTTGGGCTTTTGAATACTTGCATCAATGCAAACATTCGGGCAAAGAGATTGTAATCCTGAAACTAGACTTTGAGAAGGCGTTTGATACAATGGACCATTCTTTCATCTTGAAAATGCTCCAATGTAAAGGCTTTGATGATCGGTGGTGTATGTGGATACAAAATATCCTACAGTCTGGATCATCATCTATTCTCCTAAATGGGATTCCTGGTACAGAGTTTAAATGTAAATGTGGGGTAAAACAAGGAGATCCGGTGTCGCCCCTGCTTTTTGTGCTGGCGGCAGATCTGCTTCAATCTATGATCAATAAAGCCTGGAGGGAAGGTCACATCACACTCCCCATATCTCAACCTGACTCTGAGGATTACCCTGTGATTCAATACGCGGATGACACTTTGATCGTGCTGTCGGCGGAACCGCGGGAGTTGAATACTGTCAAGCAGATTTTGGATTCGTATGCCCGAGCGACAGGACTGAAAATCAACTACTCCAAATCGCAGTTAATGCCAATAAATGTAAGTATGCGTAAAACAGCGGAGTTAGCCCGTGATTTGGGTTGTCAGGTGGGTTCGATGCCTTTTACTTATCTAGGGCTGCCGCTTGGTACCACCAGGCCAACTGTCAGGGATCTAATGCCTCTTGTGGACAGGATTGAGCGGAGATTGACAGCGACTGCCATCTGGTTATCCTATGGTGAGAGGGTACAGCTCATTAACTCGGCTCTGTCGTCGCTGTTATCCTCTGCGATGTGTGTGCTCAAGCTACCGCTGAAGCTGATCGACATTTTTGATCGTGCGAGGAGGCACTGTCTTTGGAGAAAAGAGATCGATCGAGATGCAAGAACCAATTCTTTGGCGGCTTGGGATATGGTCTGTAGACCAAAAAAGAAAGGAGGATTGGGGATCCTTGACCTAAAGATTCAAAATAAAGCACTGTTGCTCAAATACATACATAAATTCATTCATAAGCATGACACTCCCTGGGTTTTGCTGGTTTGGAATGCTTACTACGAGGAAACACCCCCACATGCTAGGCCACCATGTGGATCGTTTTGGTGGCGTGATGTATTTTCACTAATGGACATTTACAGAGGTATCACCACTTGTGTGCCAGCTGCGGGTGACACGATTCTGCTCGGGAAGGATGTGTGGATCAATGAGAGACCTTTGGCAGAAACTCACGATCATCTTTTCTCGTTTCCACTTGATGAAGACGTCTCTTTGGCTCAATTCTACCATAATGATACGGCTGTGGATAACTTTAAGCTCCCTCTATCGTTGGAAGCCCGAGAAGAACTGAACGATTTGCATCAGGTGTTAGCTGGTATGGCTTTGAATCCAATGGAAACTGATGAATGGATCATGTGCTGGGGTGATCCGAAATTCAAACCGAAGAAGTTTTATGCCTATGTTTTCAGAAACATAACGGTCCCACAATACATCACCTCCATATGGAAAACGAAATGCATCATGAGGCACAAGGTTTTCGCGTGGTTGATGCTGAATGATCGGGTAAACACTAGAGACCTCCTGCAACGGCGGCATTGTGACATTGGGGATGATCATAATTGTCCCATGTGCAACTCGGGGGTGGTTGAAACGAACAAACATTTATTCTTTGACTGCCCGTTCGCAGTGACATGCTGGGATGTTGTGGGTATAAACTGGGGTGATCACCAAGACTTGCAACAAAATTTTGACACGGCAAAGGCTGGGTGGCACGGACCTCTTTTCAAGGATATAACCATATTGGCAGCTTGGAACATTTGGAAACAAAGGAATAATAAGGTCTTCGAAGGGGTGGTTGCCACACATGTAGACTGGTTGAGGAGATTAAAGGAGGACTTGGTAATTTTAGGTTATAGGATCACCCCTCAAAACCTAGCTTTCTTGAGGGACTTTAGTAACTCTCTCTCTATCTAGCACCTTTCTTCTGTCTGAGTTCCCTTAGGCTGGTGACAGCCCCCCTGTCTTATAAAATGTAAATTCTAGCTATTGGGTGCCAATTTTCTGTTAGCACCCATGGCATATATAATGGAAAAGCAACAGTAGGAGACTCTCCTGCTGTTTTTGGTGTGTCAAAAAAAAGTATGAACATCGACAACTGGAATGAATGTGTGAACATGAATGTAATGTCGGTGAGAAATACGTACTCCCCGAAGCTTAGGCTTTTGCCCAAGTTGGTATATGGACACGGTTGAAAGTAACCCTCTCCAATGTACAGAGGAGGATCCTGGAGATTCCACTGGTTAGCGAGCTCCTGTGGCTCCCACTGATAAATAGGCTCCTGATATGGACTAAGGACCGGTGCTGGCTCAGGTATTGGGGATCGCATCTGTTCCCAGTATGCATAAATGTACGTGAGCATAACGGTGTACCTGCCTGAATGAATATTGAACAAAGAAGGTGCAGGCAAGGTAATAATCTCAACTAGGTTGTAGAGGAGTCTCTTATCCTTATCTTTCTTAATATAATCAGGTGCTACCATACTGTTATAATATAAGTACATGGTGGGTAGTAGCTTCTCCTCTCTCTCGTCGCGCCTAATGGGTATCTCGAAACGCCTAGTAAGACGGGAAGCATAGATACCTCCAAAGATAGTACCCTTCGAATGGTTTAGACTCAACCGACAAGCAACCATAGCGTCCAAACTAAAAGTTCTATCATGAAGTAAGGCATGTCGCAAAATATCAAGGTCAAGGGCACTAAGGCCTCCATTCTCTTCGCGACCAATTAAACATCTCCTTGCAAATAATGAGTAATAGCGTAAAACAGAAAAATGTAAACTTGCCACTTTCGCCTTTGACACCACTCTCCCTTCCCCTACCATAACTTCACCAATAAAATCCTCCACATCTCTAGGACTTAGTTCATCAACGCTGCCCTCATAAGGTAATTTGCGAACCTCACAAGTCATAATGCGTCATCTCCTTAGGCTCATCATAAAAATAAAATTGTACCGTGGGTGGTGATTTCTTAGCATGAAAATGAAAATTCTGCATGAAGGTATTAGTGAGTAGGAGGTGCTGATCACACTTATCATGGAGGAAGTCGGTGATGCCTGCATTCTCTGCCAAATAATAAAAATCCTCATAAATTTTGGCTACCCTCAATAATGCATCGCTTGGCCATTCACACGACCGAACCTCTGCGATGCGGGGAAGATTGTACTTGGGCTTGTTCTTCTCATTTTCATTTTCCTTTGAACCCCGGCTCGAAGAGCCTCTCAACAATCTCGTCATCATTTTCTTCCTCTGAAAAATTCTGAAATTTTTAGTGACTCAAAATAAAAGTGAACCAAACTCAACAAAATTGATAGCAACTACTCCTACAAGTGTCTAGAGGCTATATCATGCATCAAAACTACTTTGGACCATATAAATTTGACATGCAAGCTCAAGAACAAGGTCACCACAACAGCAAAAAATTGCAATAAATAAAGCACTAGAACAAAAACTAATTGGACCATTGGAGGAGTCACATATCGTAGAACAATCCCCCAAAACAGTTTTGCGAATGATGATTTGAGCAAGGAGATCCAAAATGGCAGCAAGATGAGCTAGAGCACATGTTTGAGCAATGGGATGATTTTTTCTGGAGGAAGACGAAGTGGATGGGTGCTGGGATAAGTGAGGGGGGCCTACGTAATACCCACAAGGTAGGGGCGCCCAGGGGGGTGAGGGAGTCCTGGATTATGGGGTCCTCGGGCGTCCGCGTTATTTAACGTGGGTCGGACTAATGGGCCACGAAGATACAAGATGGAAGACTTTCCCCCGTGTCCGGATGGGACTCTCCTTGGCGTGGAAGGTAATATTGGCGTGCGGATATGAAGATTCATTTCTGTATAAACTGACTCTGTACAACCCTAGCCCCCTTCGGTGTCTCTATAAATCGGAGGGTTTAGTCCGTAGGGACATTCATAATCATACAGACTAGACATCTAGGGTTTAGTGATTATGATCTCGAGGTAGATCAACTTTTGTAACCCCTATATTCATCATAGTCAATCAAGTAGGAAGTAGGGTATTACCTCCATTAAGAGGGCCCGAACCTGGGTAAACATCATGTCCCCTGCCTCCTGTTTCCTTCGATCCTTAGACGCATAGTTCGGGACCCCCTACCCGATATCTGCAGGTTTTGACATCGACATTGGTGCTTTCATTGAGAGTACCACTGTGCCATCGTCGAAACGCTTGATGGCTTCTTCGATCATCTACAACAATGCCACTGGGAAGCAAATTTTTCTCCTCGGCCAGATCTTTGTGTTCAGCGGCTTCGCGCTGCGTGCCAACTCGCTTGGTCACCTGGAGCAGATCGACATCTATGTCCCTGGTCACCAGATCAGTTTCGGAAACCTGAACTATGTCGCGGATATCGAAGGAGACTTGATCTTCCAAGGGTTCAGGGCTCCAATCACCGCTTCGGCCTTAGATCCGGAGAGTGTCACCCAGTCCAAAGACGGGAGTCTCGAGCCCACCGGACTATCTGCGACCATGAGGATCAACGCTGGAGAACCAGAGCGGAAAGTGTCGCCGATAGTTATCACAAAGCCGGACTATTCTCCGAACAGTAGCTTCGGACCCTCGGAATCCACATCTTGTGAGCTCGGCCAGGGAATTTCAGTCCCCATCCAAACCTCACTCTTGAACGAGGCTCTGGACTTAATGCGATCCCTCGCCATCAAAGTGGAACCGCTCCTGAATTGCACTCAGCCCGGACTAGGGGCTGAAAGCAGGGAACTTTACTTCCCACCCACCACCCACTTTATATCCACCGTCGAGTATTAACTGACATGCTCGACTATGCCTCCGAGGACATCTACGGTATAGACGACGATGCTAGAGAGGAGCATGCCAACAACCCGCTATTCATCGGAAACTGGACGGCTACTTCCTCATACAACCGAAGCATTGACGTCAGTGGCGCCGCTCCAAATCGCCCCGCGGAAAGGACAGCTACACCGGCACTAGAGAAAATGATACTCCGGAACACTCTGAAGAACAAGAAGACCCCATTGAACCAACATCCGAATAGGATGATCGGGAGGAGGGGCAAGTCAACCCTGACGTTCAAGCAGGGAGCAAAGACTCGGAAGATAGCAGTTATCTACCAATATACGAGGACGACGCAAGCCTCGGCAATGAAGATTTTATCGTCCCAGAGGAACTCCTTGAACAAGAGCGCTTTAAGCGCCGGCTAATAGCTATGGAAAGAAGCCTAAAAGAGAAGCAGCGGTAGCTTCCAGCGGACCAAGAACTCCTCAATGACAGATGAACTGATGTCCTAGAAGGCGAAGAGTACGACCTCGAATGCCCAACAAAGAGTTATCTGAAGCGTAAGCTGCTACCCCAATTCGATGACGAAGCGTCGAAGCCCATACCACCAGCACATAATGCGGCTGACGAACCTGACCGACCACCACGTGGCCGGGACAGAACGGCAACTCAAGCCGTACACCAGCCTGCACCACCTCATCGTAAGAGCAGAGAAACAACAACTCTGGGATACACATACGACCTATGATAGGACCTGGAAAATAGAGCAGGTCTGACCAGATCCATTTACGGATCGTGGGCGCGTGCACCGGCACGAGAGGACGGTTACCAATTGATACGTCCATTTTGAATCATGCTTTTATATTGATGCTTATTACATTACGGGCTGTTATTACACATTATGTCACAATACTTATGCCTTTTCTCTCTTATTTTCTCAAGGTTTACATGAAGAGGGAGAATGCCGGCAACTGGAATTATAGGCTGGAAAAGGAGCAAATATTGGAGACCTATTCTGCACAACTAAAAAAGCCCTGAAACTCAACGAAAGTCAGTTTTGGAATAAAAAAGTATCGGGCAAAGAAAGCACCAGAGGGGGGTCACCCATCGTCCACGAGGGTTGGGGTTGCGCCCCCTTCCTCGTGGGCCACCCAGCAGCCCCCCGATGCCCATCTTCTGGTATAAGGTGTCTTCTACCCTAGAAAAAATCATAAGGAGGTTTTCGGGACGAAGTGCCGCCGTCTTGAGGCGGAACCTTGGTGGAACCAATATAGGGCTCCGGCGGAGCTGTTCTGCCGGGGAAACATCCCTCCGGGAGGTGGAAATCGTCACCATCGTCATCATTATGGATCCTCTCATAGGGAGGTGGTCAATCTTCATCAACATCTTCACCAGCACCATCTCCTCTCAAACCCTAGTTCATCTCTTGTATCAAATCTTTGTATCAAAACCTCAGATTTGTACCTGTGGGTTACTAGTATTGTTGATTACTCCTTGTAGTTGATGCTAGTTGGTTTATCCGGTGGAAGATCGTATGTTCAGGTCCTTTATGCATATTAATATCCCTCTGATTATGAACATGAATATGATTTGTGAGTAGTTACGTTTGTTCCTGAGGACATGGGAGAAGTCTTGCTATAAGTAGTCATGTGAATTTGGTATTCGTTCGATATTTTGATGAGATGTATGTTGTCTTTCCTCTAGTGGTGTCATCTGAACATCAACTACATGACACTTCACCATTGTTTGGGCCTAGAGGAAGACATTGGGTAGTAATAAGTAGATGATGGGTTGCTAGAGTGATAGAAGCTTAAACCATAGTTTATGCGTTGCTTCGTAAGGGGCTGATTTGGATCCATATGTTTCATGCTATGGTTAGGTTTAACTTAATACTTCTTTTGTAGTTACGGATGCTTGCAATAGAGGTTAATCATAAGTGGGATGCTGTTCGCACACGAACACGTCACCGTGTACCCTCGACGCCAGGGGTGATGCACCGCAGCTCACGTCGAAGGAGACCCGTCCGGAAGCGCGGTACGCAAGCAATCCGGCGGGCGCTTTTGAAGACCCGAAACCCCACGCGCCCGGGAGGGACCCCGTCTGGACGCGCGGTGGCTATGGCATGCCCTAGGTCGGCCTGACCGCCCCTAGGGCCTCGAGGTTCGCCGCCCTGCAACAAGAAGAACAGACGAAGAACGCGGAAGAAGAAGAACTAGGGTTAAGAAGAAAATATAAAAGACAAAAAGTGGTAGATGATTTGATCGATTGTGTGTTGTTCGATCGGCCGTCACCCCTTAGGTATATAAGAGGCGGCTGGACTTGCCGTGCAAGGAAAATACTTGGATTCACGTCCAAAACCCTAGCCAAATTCGGATTGGTTTTATCCGAACTTTCCAAAACTGTTCGGTTTAAACTGGCTGTATCTTGCGGGTAATTCTTGAGGTGGTAAACGACCTCGGATGGAAAAGAGCCCAAAAGCAATCTTGACCGTTTTGACGATACGAACAACTTTCATGTTGAACGTTTTTCGGTTTAAAGCCATCTTCTAGGCCAAAACGGTCATGCAATACAGGCTGTTATTCGCGCTACCCATCAGACACGTGGCTGGTGGGGCGCGCCACTTATAGCTCTGTGACAGGGCTGTGTTCGGATGACTGTAACTTTTGCATACGAACACGGATTGGGACGATTTTTATATCAAAATCGACCGTTTCGACGAGACGCACAACTTTCATGTTGAAACATTTTCCATTTGAGGTCATCTTAATTGGGTTTCAAGCCATTTTTTAATCTGGTGTCATCATGAGCATCTCTGAACTTGTCATAACTTTTGCATCCGGACTTCGTTTTAGACCACTTTCATATCCATCTTGATCTTCTCAAAGAAATCCATCTCATGGTGACTTCCAATCATAAGTTTGAAGTAATCTTGACATAGATTAAAGCAACTTTTACGATTGTGTCACTTTTGAGCGTCAACACATGCCCCCCTGTTTTTCGGCAAAGCAAGCGTGCCGAAAAATAATTTGTACCATGTTGGTTCTAAGGACGATGTCAACACCCCATCGGCCATTTACATGCTTAGGACGATAATTATATATCGGCCATTATTGTTCTTGAACCCTTGATGCAAACTTGGGCGAAACCTTCTCAACTTCGTTAACAATCCGATGATAAAGTTCCATAGATATGTATCTCAAGGTCATCCTCCGGACCATATTGTTCCCCCTTTTGCTAGGATTTTGTAGATAATCAATAAACTCTCTCCAATCCTTAGTATCACCTGCATAAAAATTCATTAGTGGCCGAAGCTGTGAACTTCGGTTCGGCCTTACCTATGTTGACGAGACGAAGCATCGGCTATTGAGAGAAATGCAATACACCATGATTAACATAGTAGCTGGATGCTTGTTGTGCCAAGTCTTTTGAATTGTCATGTCTAAATATAAGAACAATTTTAAAGCAACCCAAGGTAAATTTTGCATCTAGACATATCTCAAGATAAACTATAAGTGATTCGTCAAAACATTGATAACCCTTGGATATTTGTTGCACTACTCATAACGAATCACCGAAAGCCTCAAGATGTATATCACCTTGTCTTGCTCTCCATTCGAACTAAGGACGATGCTAGAATACTACACCGGCCATGCATTGACATATTCTTAGGACGATAGATAAATATCGGCCATTACCATGTAAACTTCATTCAAAGCACATATAGCCGAAACTAATAAATGAAATGACAAACTAAGTATTTCGGCCCTTTGGATCAGCAACAAAAATTGTAACTAATCAAATGTATAGTGACTTGGTAATGCCCTTTCATGATGTAAGAAATTATATGGCATCCATGGATTAAAATAAGCCCATTGAGGTTTACCAATCATACCTGATGACGAATTCCATGACATGGGCGTTAATGGCATAGTTGAAGAATATGGATAATGTGTAGACCGAAGATGCTGAAACCTTCGGCTTCGTCCTTCATAGTTTTCACTCTTTTCCTTCTTCACCTTTGCCGCACTTCTTGTAATGGAAGCTTGCACATAATTCTTATTTTGATCACTTCCTTTGGGAACCCATGCCATGTTTCTTTCTTCAAGTTCTTGTGCACTAAGTTTTTGTAATTTCTTCTTTTGCCAATATGATAAGCCGAGTGGGCACCCCGGCTGCGATTTTGTCTTAGCCAATGGCAATCCTTTTTTGGCCTTGTGCACTCTCAACTTCTTTTCTTCAGATTTGGCACTTTGACTCTCAATAATTGGTTGCTTCATCTCATTGCCTTTAGTAGCCAATGTCAACACTTTAATTGGCTCTTTTTCATTTGAGATCAAATCTGAAGTTGCACTCTTACGACCATCTCTTTTAACACGGTAAACTTGCTTGACCACCTCTTTCTTCTTCCTTGAGCTCCGGACCGATTCCTTATGATTGAAACGGTCTTTAACATGTGATTGTTCAAATGTTGATCTTCTCGGAGCTGCATAATATTGGTGAGATGGTCTAAAATAAGATGGATAATGCGCCCTTGTATCATACATGTCCCATGATGGATATGGATCTACTTGAGCATAGGGAGGCATCCACGTCATTGGCATTGGCGGCCCAAAATAAGGATATGAATATGTTGCATAAAAATTGTCACTTTGCCAATACCGATCCTCATACTTGCGCCTTGGGGGTGTTCTTGGTTTCTTTGTATGATTTGGCCGATAAGCATTCTTCTCTTCACTCTTCTTTTGATACTTATCCAATAGTTCAGCGAAAGTGATTTTTGATCTCTTACACTTGCGCTTATTTTGGCCTTTGCTTTCTTTTGGTTTGCTTTCATCGATCATTGGATTTGCTTGTTGCCCCCCAGTCCTTGGCGTCTCCATTGTAGCTTCGATGGAATTCTTGCCCTCAAGATTATGTTCATTATGCTCTTCAACAACTTCTTTACTTGAAAGCTTGATCCCATCACCTGCAGTTTTTATCTTCTCTTTAAATGGATCGGCTTGAAGCAGCCGATGCAAAAACTTTCTGCCATCGGGACCAATCGGAATAGACTGGTCATCTCTTGGTGTTTCAGCAAATTTCAATCGTCCTTTTTCAATGGCCGATTTAACTATTTGACGAAACATATTGCAATCCTCAAAATTATGTTTGAACGAATGATGCAACCTACAATACATTCGTCCTTGAATTGATAGATTGACATGGTGATCAAGAATTCTTATGTAATTATTTTTCAGCAACAGATCAAATATTTGATCACACATCCTTGAATTGAAGGTAAACTTTTTATTCTCTAGCCGATCTTGCTGTTTGAACGGCTTTGGAGATAAGCAAACGAATGGTTCAGATTTGTAGTCTCCCCATTCGGCTATGCATTATTTTTTCCACTCTATCTCCGATGTCTTTCGATAAGATATTATATTAGCATCAGTTTTCTCAATAGAATTTAACCTTGACTTTAAATTTCTGAAATGAAGATATTTAGAACATACATGTCTCAGTTGAGACCAAGTGCAAGCAAAGTATGAAATAAGCAAAGCTATCCAACTAGATATGAACTTTACATAAAGCAACGGGGAAAGCTTTGGCTGTAACAATAAGTCAATATCGGTCTTTATAAATGGCGTAATGGGTTGACCGATATGTTCCATAACAAGTCTATTGCTAACAAGTAAATTACCCTTCTTCATTGGTCTTTCAAAATTACTTATGAGAATATTTCTTATAGATGCATCAATAATGATGTCGCAACAAAATCTGAATGTAGGTAAATTACTCTCTATGCATACCTCTTCAAATATGTTGGGAGAACATGATGGTGGTGTCACCTGAAGAACATCTTGCTCCGTCTTTGGATGGCTCCCCAACACCTTTTCATCATCTTTTTCTTGATTCCGTGCATCATTGCTTTGAAGATCCATGTGAGCCGAACTTTGTTCGGCTACTTGTTTTTGTCCTTGAGGCTTGTCAATTTCTATGCATGGAACTCATAGGGCAGGAAGTAGGTTCCATTGACTTCGGAAAAATCAAATATGACTGTTTTGCTATGCTTTCCATGCCCTTTCTCAATAATGCTTGCCTCTTTGGATTTGATGGACTCAGAATATATACTACTTGATTCGGCTTTTCTAATAACCGAATTTTCTTTGTTACCTGAATCAACAACTTTATCTTTTTGAATTTGCAAGGCTTCTCGCTCTCGTCTAATTTTATCCCACATCTCAGCTTGGCGAGCTTTAAACTTTTTCATCTCAATTTCCATCCACTCGTCATGAGACTGCCTCCCAATACTTTGAGACTCTTTCGGCAATGAGGTGCCGAAACTTTGCGATTGTTTTGGTGGTACACTGGATGGTACAACACTGGGCAACTGCATCATTTGCACAACTCTAGCTTTTACAGCAGCAAAATCATGAGGCTTCCCGCCTTCTATTAGTTCCTGGCGAATAGAGTTGCACAAATCCCAAGAGAATGTAAGCTTGTTCTCAATTACCCAATCTGGATATGGTTGCCCCCCAATGCTTTTAGACTCTTTCGGCAATGAGATGTTGCCGAAATTCTGTAATTGTGTAGGGGGGACATGATATGCCACGGTAGTAGGTGAAGGCATTTGTGCACCTGCAGAAGTTTCACTTATTCGGTCATGACCATTAAGGTGCGGAGCCGAATTATGGACATCAACAGTTGCGTATGGTGCCAAAAATTTAGTAGCATGAGGTGTAGCATATGATGTTTGAGGGTAATTGGCCGAATAACTAGTAGTAGCATGGCCAATTCCCCTATCCACCAGCATGTTTGGATTAACATGTTGCAAATTAGTTGCCGATGAATAAAAAGATGAAACACTATGTTGCATGCCATTGAAAGATCCTACATGGGGTGTTTCAAATTTATTAACCGAACTCATCATGTTGTTCATCGGCATATGCATTTGTGGGGTTGCCGATGCATGGGAGTTGGGATACATATGTTGCATGTTGCTAAAATTATATGAAGTAGAATCATGAAGATTTTGTTGCATCGGCCCTTGCACATAATTAGATGCATGATTGATAAAGCTAGGGCTAGCCGATACATTATGCTCATTAGATGATCTAGCAACAACATATGTATTATTTGCATCTACATATGTGAATTGGGTATTCATATTACCTTTGTAGATTGCAAACCCTAGATGACGATCTATTCGTAGCAAGAACGGGCCGGAGACCGTTCAAAGCTTCGTCCCCAGCGGAGTCGCCAAAAAGTGTGTTCGCACACGAACACGTCACCGTGTACCCTCGACGCCGGGGGTGATGCACCGCAGCTCACGTCGAAGGAGACCCGTCCGGAAGCGCGGTACGCAAGCAATCCGGCGGGCGCTTTTGAAGACCCGAAACCCCACGCGCCCGGGAGGGACCCCGTCTGGACGCGCGGTGGCTATGAGATGCCCTAGGTCGGCCTGACCGCCCCTAGGGCCTCGAGGTTCGCCGCCCTGCAACAAGAAGAACAGATGAAGAACGAGGAAGAAGAAGAACTAGGGTTAAGAAGAAAATATAAAAGATAAAAAGTGGTAGATGATTTGATCGATTGTGTGTTGTTCAATCGGCCGTCACCCCTTAGGTATATAAGAGGCGGCTGGACTTGCCGTGCAAGGAAAAGACTTGGATTCACGTCCAAAACCCTAGCCAAATTCGGATTGGTTTTATTCGAACTTTCCAAAACTGTTCGGTTTAAACTGGCTGTATCTTTCGGGTAATTCTTGAGGTGGTAAACGACCTCGGATGGAAAAGAGCCTAAAAGCAATCTTGACCGTTTCGACGATACGAACAACTTTCATGTTGAACGTTTTTCGATTTGAAGCCATCTTCTAGGCCAAAACGGGCACGCAATACAGGCTGTTATTCGCGCTACCCATCAGACACGTGGCTGGTGGGGCGCGCCACTTATAGCTCTGTGACAGGGCTGTGTTCGGATGGCTGTAACTTTTGCATACGAACTCGGATTGGGACGATTTTTATATCAAAATCGACCGTTTCGACGAGACGCACAACTTTCATGTTGAAACTTTTTCCATTAGAGGTCCTATTAACTGGGTTTCAAGCCATTCTTTAATCTGGTGTCATCATGAGCATCTCTGAACTTGTCATAACTTTTGCATCCGGACTCCGTTTTAGACCACTTTCATATCCATCTTGATCTTCTCAAAGAAAGCCATCTCATGGTGACTTCCAATCATAAGTTTGAAGTAATCTTGACATAGATTAAAGCAACTTTTACGATTGTGTCACTTTTGAGCGTCAACAGATGCTTGTCCAAGTAAGGGCAGTACCCAAGAACCGGTCCACCCACATATCAAATTATCAAAGTAAAGAATGTGAATCATATGAGCATGATGAAAACTAGCTTGACGATAATTCCCATGTGTCCTGGAAAGCGCTTTGCTTTATATAAGAGTTTGTATACGCTTGTCCTTCGCTACGAAAAGGATTGGTCCATATTGCTGCACCTTATTTACTTTTACCACTTGTTACTTGTTACCAATTACCTTATCACAAAACTATCTGTTACTTATAATTTCAGTGCTTGCAGAGAATACCTTACTCAAAACTATCTATCATTTCCTTCTGCTCCTCGTTGGGTTCGACACTCTTACTTATCGAAAGGACTACGATAGATCCCCAACACTTGTGGGTCATCAAGAATCTTTTCTGGTGCCGTTGCCGGGGAGTGAAGCGCCTTTGGTAAGGAAAAATGTATATAGTGTGCTGAAATTTCCTGTCACTTGTTACTATGGAACATAATCCTTCGAGGGGGTTGTTTGGGGTATCTTTACTCCGACCAGTAGAGCAAAGAGTTGCTCCTAAACCTACTGAAAATGTTTACTTTGAAATTTCTTTGGGTATGATAGAGAAACTGCTAGCTAATCCCTTTACAAGAGATGGAACATTGCATCCCGATTTGCACCTAATGTATGTGGATGAAGTTTGTGGATTATTTAAGCTTGCATTTATGCCCGAAGAAGTGATCAAGAAGAAGGTCTTCCATTTATATTTGAAGGGAAAGACATTGACATGGTTTAGGCTATGCGATGATATTGGATCCAAGAACTACAACTGATTGAAATTGGAATTTCATCAGAAGTTCTATCCTATGCATGAGGTTCATCGTGATCGTAATTATATATATAATTTTATGCCTCGCGAAGGATAAAGTATCGCTCAAGCTTGGGGGAAGCTTAAGTCAACGTTATATTCATGCCCCAATCATGATCTTTCAAGAGAAATTATTATTCAAAAAATTTATGCTCGACTTTCTCTCCATAATCGCTCCATGCTCGATACTTCTTGCATAGGTTCATTTATGATGAAGACTATTGAATTCAAATGGGATTTATTGGAAAGAATTAAACGCAACTCTGAATATTGGGATCTTGATGAAGGTAAGGAGTCAGGTATAACACCTAAGTTTGATTGTGTTAAATCTTTTATGGATACTGATGTCTTCTGTGAATTTAGCACTAAATATGGACTTGACTCTGAGATAGTAGCTTCTTTCTATGAATCATTTTCTACTCATGTTGATCTCCCTAAGGAGAAGTGGTTTAAATATCATCCTCCAATTGAAGTAAAAGTAGTTGAACCTGTTAAAGTTGAAGAAAAGACTACTACTTGTAATGTTAATCCTATTGTTCCTACTGCTTATATTGAGAAACCACCCTTCCCTGCTAGAATAAAGGATCATGCTAAAGCTTCAACTGTGGTCCATAAGAGTAATACTAGAACACCTACACCCTCTGAGCAAATTAAAGTTGAACCTAGTGTTGCTATGGTTAAGGATCTCTTGGTCGATGATATTGATGGGCATGTTATTTACTTCTGTGATGAAGCTGCTAGAATTGCTAGACCCGATACTAAGAATAAGCATAGATCTATTGTAGGCATGCCTGTTATTTATGTTAAAATAGGAGGTCATTGCTATCATGGCTTATGTGACATGGGTTCTAGTGCTAGTGCAATACCTCATTCCTTATACAAAGAAATTATGCACGATATTGCACCTGCTGAGCTAGAAGGTATTGATGTTACTATTAAGCTTGCCAATAGAGACACTATTTCACCAGTAGGGATTGTTAGAGATGTTGAAGTCTTGTGTGGGAAAGTTAAATACCATACTGAATTTCATGTTCTTGGTTACCCACAAGATGACTTTTGCCCCATTATATTTGGTAGACCCTTCTTGAATACTGTTAATGCTAAGATAGACTACTAAAAGGATGTTGTTACTATTGGTTTAGGGAATATGTCTCATGATTTTAACATTGCTAAATTTCATAGACAACCCCATGATAAAGAATTGCCTAGTAAGGATGAAATTATTGGTCTTGCTTCTATTGCCGTGCCTCCTAACGACCCTTTAGAACAAAATCTACTAGACCATGAAAATGATATGTATATGAATGAGAGGGGGGAAATAGATGAAATATTCTTTAAACAGGGACCTTTATTGAAACACAACTTGCATGTTGAAATTGTAGGGGATCCTCCTTCACCCAAGGGTGATCCCGTGTTTGAACTCAAACCATTACTTGATACTCTTAAATATGCTTATCTTGATGAAAAGAAGATATATCTTGTTATTATCAGTGCTAACCTTTCAGAGCAAGAAGAAGAGAAATTATTAAAAACTCTGAAGAAGCACCAGGCTGCTATTGGATATACTCTTGATGATCTTAAGGGCATTAGTCCCACTCTATGCCAGCATAACATAAAACTAGAGAAGGACGCTAAACCAATTGTTGATCACCAACGACGGTTAAATACTAGGATGAAAGAAGTGGTTAGGAAAAAAATACTAAAGCTTCTATAGGCAGGTATAATTTATCCAGTTGCTGATAGTCAGTGGGTAAGTCCCGCATTGTGTTCCTAAGAAGGGAGGTATTACTGTTGTTCCTAATGATAAAGATTAATTGGTCCCACAAAGAATTGTTACAGGCTATAGAATGGTAATTGATTTCCCTAAATTAAATAAACGTTCTAAGAAGGATCATTACCCTCTACCTTTTATTGATCAAATGCTAGAAAGATTATCCAAACATACTCATTTTTGCTTTCTAGATGGCTATTCTGGTTTCTCTCAAATACCTCTGTCAAAAGAGGATCAAGAAAAGACCACTTTTACTTGCCCTTTCGGTACCTTTGCTAATAGACGTATGCCTTTTGGTTCATGTAATGCACCTTCTACCTTTCAAAGATGAATGATGGCTATATTCTCTAATTTTTGTGAAAAGATTGTTGAGGTTTTCGTGGATGATTTTTATGTTTATGGAACTTCTTTTGATGATTGCTTGAGCAACCTTGATCGAGTTTTGCAGAGATGGGAAGAAACTAATCTTGTCTTGAATTGGGAAAAGTACCACTTTATGGTTAATGAAGGTATTGTCTTGGGGCATAAAATTTATGAAAGATGTATTGAAGTTGCTAAAGCTAAAGTTGATGCTATTGAAAAGATGACGTGTCCCAAGGATCAAAGGTATAAGAAGTTTCCTTGGTCATGCCGGGCTTTATAGGAGGTTCATTAAGGACTTCTCAAAAATCTCTAGGCCTCTGACTAACCTCTTACAAAACGATGTTCCTTTTGTTTTTGATGATGATTGTGTAGAAGCATTTGAAATACTTAGGAAAGCATTGATTTCTGCACCTATTGTCCAGGCTCCTGACTGGAATTTACCCTTTCAAATTATGTGCGATGCTAGTGATTATGCTGTAGGTGATGTTTTAGGACAAAGAGTTGATAAGAAATTAAATGTTATCCAATATGCTAGTAAAACTCTAGACAATGCCTAGAGAAATTATGCCACTACTGAAAAAGAATTTTTAGCTGTTGTATTTGCTTGTGATAAGTTCAGACCTTATATTGTTGATTCTAAAGTAACTGTTCACACTGATCATGCTGCTGTTAAATATCTTATGTAAAAGAAAGATGCTAAACCTAGACTTATTAGATGGGTTCTCTTGCTACAAGAATTTGATTTGCATATTACTCATAGAAAGGGAGCTGAGAACACCGTTGCAGACAACTTGTCTAGGTTAGAGAATGTTCTTGATGACCCACTACCTATTGATGATAGCTTTCTTGATGAACAATTAGCTATCATAAATGCTTCTCGTACTGCTCCATGGTATGTTGATTATGCTAATTACATTGTTGCTAAATTTATACCGCCTAGTTTCACATACCAGCAAAAGAAAAAGTTTTTCTATGATTTAAGACATTACTTCTGGGATGACCCACACCTTTATAAAGAAGGAGTAGATGGTATTATTAGACGTTGTGTACCTGAGCATGAACAGGAACAGATCGTACGCAAGTGTCACTCCGCTTATGGAGGACACCATGTTGGATATAGAACTGCACATAAGGTACTGCAATCTGGTTGTTATTTGCCTACTCTCTTCAAGGATGCTCGTAAGTTTGTCTTGTCTTGTGATGAATTTCAAACAATTGGTAATATTAGTAGACGTCAAGAAATGCCTATGAACTATTCACTTGTTATTGAACCATTTGATGTATGGGGCTTTGATTATATGGGATCATTTCCTTTCTCTAATGGGTATACACATATTTTAGTTGTTGTTGATTACATTACTAAGTGGGTAGAAGCTATTCCAACTAGTAGTGCGGATCACAACACCTCTATTAAGATGCTTAGAGAAGTTATTTTTCTGAGGTTTGGAGTCCCTAGATACTTAATGATTGATGGTGGTTCACATTTTATTCGTGGTGCTTTCCGCAAAATGCTTGCTAAGTATGATGTTAATCATAGAATTGCATCCCCATACCACCCACAGTCTAGTGGTCAAGTAGAACTAAGTAATAGAGAGCTGAAATTAATTTTGCAAAAGACTGTTAATACATCTAGAAAGAATTGGTCCAAGAAACTTGATGATGCATTATGGTCTTATAGAACTGCATATAAAAATCCTATGGGCTTGTCTCCGTATAAAATGGTTTATGGAAAAGCTTGTCACTTACCTCTCGAAGTGCGTTCTACGGAGCACACCATTGAGGGAGACCATGGTAAGTCGTTCGCAAGTGCCGCCTACAAGCTGATACAACCGCCTTCTTTGCATCCAGGAAGTCTGTTGAACCAAAGGAGGCGTAAATGTACTAGTACTACACAATAGCTTCGTCCGTCCAGCTTAGTGCGGTAAGGTGGTTTCTCGAAGAAGACGATGGAGAAGCGGAGTCATCGAAGAGTGAAATAATGGTTGCTTCATCTATGCATTATGATTTGATGCCTCATTGATTTGTGATTTGGGATAGAAGGGACATGGGAGTAGACTATGTGCTCTATACGTACTGTACATGCGTCCAAGCATGGTATAAAGAGGAGAGAGGTTGCATTTTCTATTCCTTTAATCAATCAATTAAGGAGCTTTGGTTCCCTCTTTTTGGCTTTGGAAGCACCTTCCACAATGGTGCCCATTGCTGCCAAAAGCTATTTTCACATTTGGCTACACATTGTGGATGCCCATAACTGTACCAATTGGTTTTGTTCCTGTGTGCTATCTATACAAATCTTGATTATATTGATCTAAAAATTATATCATGATTAGTACAAAGGAGGTGATTTTGCTGCATGGAAGGCGGATGAGGTATCTTATTTTTAGAGGACATTGGTCTGGCAGTTTGCTAACATGCGGTCCCACGTGTCAGTGATTTACCAAGCCGACCCACATCCCACATGAGGTAGAACAACGGTAGAAGCAACACGTGGTTAACTTGGAGAAGATGAGGGGGAAGCGGATTCAGCAACGAGTGAAATGATGGTTGCTTTGGCCCTCCAACTTCTTTTTCTAGCATCACTTCGTCCCTCCAACTTAACTACACGAAAGGTGTAGCTTTGTGATTTGACGCCTCATTGGTTATTACTACGCTGGTGCCATGACCGGGGTGCTTCACCCCTGCTGCTCTGCATTGTTATTTTGGTATGACACGTGGACCCGGTTGCTTGATGTCCCACATGTCGGCGAAAGGGACTAGAACATTTATGAAAGCGAGCGCTCCACTCTTGGGACGGAGGAGTACACGACACGGTGGCCCAATGAAGTGTTACTTGTACTGTAGTACTACTATAGTTTTGTTGTTTCGAACGATCCATCGATACAAACCCGATTAAACAGGCAAGGGCGGGATTTTTCCCGCGTGGTAGATGATAGTACTAGCCATACATTTCAAAGGCAATTTTAATGTATGCAAACTGAAGAATTATGTAACAATGTGAGATCTAGTAAAACTAAAAACACATATGATTTATTGTGTTAGAGTGTAGTAGTAGTGATGCATTGCATAGCTGTTAGATGTAACATGCGAGAACGTGTAGAGATGTATTTTTGGAGGGCCTGCACAGAGAAATTGGGCATAAAGTGGATTCAAATATTTGCATTCGTCTTCATAACATATGTAACTCATACTGTATCTACAGTTTGTACTATAGAAGTGAATGCTTGTTTGCTCTTACAAAACCAGTACATCAATAACAGAGTGATGTGCGCCAATTTAGGCACTGGCACGTTGGCCTACTCGGCTCCACAGAGAGAGAGAGAGAAGAAATAAATACACTGGCGGTCAGTGTATTTCAAGCGAAAAGCGTAATACGGTCAACGAAGTTCAGAATATGCTCATTACGGTCACTATATACGTTTCACTGTGTTATACGGTCACTTGCTCACTGTTCACCATCGGATTGCACTCTATTGACCGGCCAAATAGTCTGCGTGGCACTATGTTGGCATGTTAAATTGACCATGTTCCTGGTGGGCCCCACCTGTCCTTCGCATAGGATAAAAGTAAGATAAACACAAATTTACGCAGGCGCGAGAAGAGTCCAACCCGAGCGCGGGAACCACCTGGTTGTGTATGTGTATGTCAGGGCCTCATGTGTGCGCATGCACGTGTAGGTTGAGCACTTGAGCATGAGCGTGTGTTGGTCTTGTGGTGTGTGCATGCATGCGTGTGTGTGCGTGTGAGGGTTGTGTGCGTGCGGGGCTGCATGGGTACGTATGAGTGTTGCATGCATGCAGTTCGTGTGCATGCGTGCGTGTGTGTATAATCACCAAACGAGCTCCTATTTGTTAAAACAAACAGCTCGGCATACCAATACAAGGCCACGTTGTCCGTTATGCCCGTGGTCATGACTTCGAACCACCGTCCAATCTTTTTTTATCATTTGTTTTCATTCTTATACACGCCGACAAGTGAGCCCAATGGCAGTGAGATAATGTGATGCAATACTGGAGGTGCCACATGGAGCGTTTAACTGGTCAACTAGTCGTGTCTTGAACAAATATTGAATTGTACGATGAGCCTGTGACTGTATAATAACCACAAAATGTTAATGGTGACCGTAATGAGTGGATTCTGAAGTCCAATGTACATATCGTGCTTTAGCCTCAAATACAATGATCGTCACTATGTATATCGCGAGAGAAAGATGAAACATGTGTGAATGTGTTGGGGCGTACTTTTAGAGGACCCAAAGATAGTTTGTGTGCATACGTGAATGGGGCGTAGAGGGGGTGTGTGCGATGGAGAGAGAGATGCTCTTCGTTTCTCTCTATTATGACTAACTTTATATATAGTATAAAAATAAACAAATTCACAGTGCGGAATAAATATCATTGGGTGCACCATGCAATGCGAACTAAATTTCATACTCCATATAACTTTGTAATGTTGTATATATGTACAAATTCTACAAAAAAATATTGGCCACACTTTGTGTGGTTTTATTCAAAAGGAATGTTGTACGTGAAGTAAATGTGAAGAGAGGGATTTTTAGATCAATGGGGTACGTGATAAGATACACTACAAAAATAAGACACATCCGTGACATTTTGGGCCAAACAATTTTTTCTGTCATGCTTATGACACTTCTATGACGATAATTGTGACAAAAACCCGTATCATCATAGATGTGGCGGGATCCTACTCCTATGACAAAAAAATCATGACATAAAATGGGATTTTCGTCCTGGGCGGGCCGGAGACGCAGCTGCATGACATTCTTTGGGCCGTCCATGATGGAAAAAAACATGGTAGAAGCAAGGGCGAGGAAATTTCAGGGAGTTCCCGGTTACGGTGGGTGGTCGGGGCGGAGCGATGCATGGAGGCTTACGAGTTTCTCTCGTACATGTTACATGTATGGGAGAGGCGTTGGGCTCTAACTGAACCCGAGCGAGGCGTTCTCTTACTGAACCCGATCGATTGCACTAGCTACGTTACTGAACCCGAGTGATCGATCCCTTGGCTGCTAACTGAACCCGAGCGATTCCTTCTCTACCGTTGCTAACTGAACCCGATCGATCGCTGCTGCTGCTTACTGAAGCCGATCAAACCTGCTGCCTCTTGCTGAATAGTGAACGTGGGGTTAGTTGAACGAGTCGAGACGTATGTGGTTGGAGTTGGATAAACAGGACCCCTCGATGAACATGTCACGTGTATGGGAGAGGCGTTGGGCTCTAACTGAACCCGAGCGAGGCATGGAGGTTTACGAGTTTCTCTCGTACATGTCACATGTATGGGAGAGGTGTTGGGCTCTAACTGAACCCGAGCGAGGCGTTGGACGTTGTGGTTGCCGCTGGATGAACATGACCCCGAGACGAGGCCGCCACAGCCGAGGTGTTGGGGGTGGATGAATAGGATCCCGTGGAGGGCTGGTTGAACAGTAGTCAGTGGAGGGTTGGTAGGATGACCGAGACCCCGTGGAGGGCTGCATGAACATGACCCCATGGAGGTAGAGGAAGACGCGGTGGATGAATAGTGAAGCTGGAGGCTGGAGGAAGTCGACGGTGGGTGAATAGTAGCCCAGGACCCCCGTTTCGACCATAAGAGGTCGAAGAGAAGTCTGATTCCTAAGTTTTGCGGTACGCCACACCCCTCCGGATCAACGGGACCCCGTTTTGACCGTAGGAGCTCGAACACAAGTCTGTTTCCTCTGTTGTGCTATACGCCAGACCCTTCTCGATGAACAGGACCCCGTTTTGACCGTGCGCGCTCGAATAGAAGGCCGTTTTCCTCTGTTTTGCGGTACGCTAGACCCCGTTCCGGCTGTTCCATCCAAGCCGGTTGGCTCCCATTGAACACGACGCGTTCCCACCCAGTGGCTTCGCTCCCGATGAACATGATGTTGTTTCTCTGTTCTGACCAAGCCGCTTGGCTGCCGATGAACAGGACTCCATTGCTGCCGTCTGTTGCCTCTCCATGTACACATGCTATGGCCATACGTATGCGCGAGCAGCTACGCATTCAATACCCCGTCCGTATATACGTATGTGACCGTATTTGTGGGCATCTGGTTGTACGTACGTGTACCCGGTTTAGACTGGACTGCCTGAACTGCTACGTCACGGGCTCTACTACTACACGTGCCGCTGCTTGCTCGGCCACGGTTCATCATTGCAGAGAGACCGACCGACTAGTATGTACGTACACATTCGCGACCAGAATGACAACGCTACGTACGCTTCGACCAGGTAGGTCCCGAATATCATGGAGGATATGGAAGCACTTCCTTACATGCGAAGTTATTGATGGTGGGTCCCAGCAGTCAGGGGGGGGAATCATTTTTTTTGCCCGTAATGTGGACGCACTTCCTTGCGTGCGAAGATGTAGCTAGTGGGTCCCAGATGTCAGAGGGGAAACATTTTTGAGGCCCATCCGGTTGGTCCCGCTGTCAGGTGGAGGAATCATTATTTTGCGCGTAATAAGGAGGCACTTCCTTGCTGCGGCTATGGACCCAGCTGTCAGCCTCTCCACGTAAAGTACTCTTCCTATGGAAGTCTTTTCTTGACCACGTTGACCACGCCGCGCGGACAACACTAGGCGGTGGACGACGGTGAGGTGGGGAACGACGTGGAGCTTGGGATCACGCGGAGGGTAGTACGAGGGTTGACTGGTTCGGCTACGTTGCGAGGTTGTCGTCCCCGCAGAATAACAGGGGGTGTGAGTGAGTAGAGGGATGGCCAGGCCAGCGGTGGGAATAGTAGGGGCAGTTAGTCCTGCGCGGCAACATAGCCGGCCACGTGAGGCAGGAGCACGCAGGAACAGGCAATCCCGCCGGCTCTGAATTTGGCGGCTGGAGCAAGAAGATCAGAGATTGAAGAAGCACGACGGCCGTTGGATTGACATCCAACGGTCACGTCTGCAAGAATCATTTGTTGACGTATATAATAAGTACAAAAATCTTGCATATGCGTGAACTTAATAGGCCCACAAGCCAGACCATTCCCTATTTTTTTTAATTTACAACTCATTGCAACTTCTTATGCAATTTATTGAGTCTGTTTTTAAGGCCAGGGCCAGGGTAAAAAATATAAACGAAATTTTGCATAGTTTTGTGTGGTCCAAATTATTTTTAATACCAAAATGTTGAGCCATATTTAAAGTACTTTGAAGATATATTTAAATTAGGTTAAAGCCCAGTGAAATTGGAATCTGAAAATGTGAAAATATTCAGAACTTTCTAAGTAATTGCCAATTTGTCATCTATTTCTTATATTTACAGCCAATTTCATATTACTTTCAAGATTTGCAGCCGTCTTGAAAGAGTTGCAGCCCAGCAGGGCGTAGAAAAATAAGTAGGCCTGGATTGGGTATTCTTCAGAAAACATAAACTCGGCTCATTTTCACGAAGAAAAAATAGTTGGGTTGGTCATGTGGAGAACGCAAAATAGAAGCCTGGACTAGACGGGCCACAGCCCAGGTGAAACCCTGCTCCGTCTGAACAATAACAGAAAAAAATACTGCTCGAGCAGCTATGTCCCAGGTGTCAGCCGATCTTGTTATGTTCTCTTCTCTATTGACTATACGCTCACAATGTCGTGGGTCCGAGATGTCAGCAAACCAATAGGAGGAAGCCTTTTCTTTTTCTATACGCTGACAATGGAGTATATATAACAAAAAATGAGGAACTTGCTTGCGTACGGCCATGGACATGGTGGGCCCCTAGTGTTACCCTCTCTACATGGTGGGCCCCAAGTGTCATCCTCTCTCCATGGTCGCCCCCTGGTGTTATCCTCTCCATGTTGACAACGCGAGAGGGAAACGCCACGGCGAGCGCACCAAAGCGCGCGGAGGATGACGGTGAGGCCTCGAACGTCGGTGTTAATGATTTAGGAGACAAAGGGGCGGTGATGTGTGCGCTGAGGCGCAGCGAGCCATGGGAGCCGAAAGCAGGCGGCCCCGCTGGTGCTGGTTTGGTTTGGGAGGCTAGAGGAAGACGTGACTGAAGAAACATGAGAGACTGTAAAAGCAGCAGGAGTACTTAACAACATTAACTAAAACCAGTAGGGGCACTTAACAACCATAGCTGAAAGCAGTATGAGTACTTATACAGGTTCAACCGAACAAAGCACGCCTTGAACAGTGCTACTTTGCTTATAGTTAACCAAGGTGAGGCCACCAAGCCCCATGACAAGCCCAGGCGCCACCCCGTGCATCCACAACCTTCTGAAAGCGGCTTCATCTCTGAATGTAGTCAATAAATAGGATATTCGCTCCAGAGCCACGGAAAAGCATGAGCATAACCTTCTGTCCTATTCTCCAAGATGGACGGGCCTTCATTATTTGAGACCACCCAGGAATAAGTATCTTTTCACCTCCAAGGGAAATGGAGTAGGTCGACATAAACATCATGTTGTGACCAAGGGCAAGTCTGACCCGACCATGGTCATGCATCTATATAGGAACAATAGAAGTGGGCAATTTCTGTTTCAAGAAGATCACAGTTGTAAAACTTTGTATAAGCAAGAGTTTATGAACAACATATATAACAGAAAACAGCTCGTACCATAAGTTTGTCGACACAGTTGGACCTGTTCAACATGTGCAGCAGTGGCACACATATCCCATGTGGCCTTCCACCATTGAAACACCCCACAAGGACCTCAAGACGATCAATAAAGTGTAGGAACTGGTGGATGTCGTCCCAGGCAACTTCAGTGCCATCAGTAACAGTCGAGTTCTTATAGAATAACAAACAAGTAGCGTGCTTAACTTTCAAATAACCTACATGTGCCACCAATTATAAGAAATAGTTGTTAGAAGTAGCATCTTCGTGAGAGAAGGGAATCAAAAATCATTGCTACTTCTAAAGTTAAATTGGGATTAGTTAGACAGAATAGGTGGATTATGATGTAATCGAGGCAACATGGAAGAACCAGATACAAAACCAACATGGATGAAGTACTGGAAAAACGTCGGGCTGGAAGATCACAGTGAAGATGAGACCAGGTTCTGCTATTGCCATCAACATTTGTGCACCAACTTTCAGTCTGTAACACTTGAGAAAGTTTATCCAAGTTCGGCCATAAAAAATCAGCGATCTTCTTGGTTCATAAACCCAACTCGGAACTTATATCCATGGCTTATCTTCAATGTGACAATTAAACTGGTGCATTCACTTGTGGCAAGGCCGACCATCTTGAGTACATGTGTTCTCGCAGAGCAAGGAATGCGATGTAAGGAAAATAATACGAGAACCCAATGTATTCGCTGTCCAAATCTAGAAATAATTTTCTCCTTCACGTTAGTGTTGACCATGGTACTAGTACCTTTTATCCAAATATAACAATCCAAATTTCCAAATTAGTCGACAACATGTTCGGAAACCCCCACCCTCCTGGATAGAAAAGAGGATTCTAGGAACATACTGTGCGCGTTTTAAAATCTAGTTTTATGATGAGAAGGAACAAGTGTGGCATCTCGTTGAGGGCGCAGAAAACTATAGGATCCTTGCACTTGGGGCACTACAAATGAGACACACAAGATTCAATAGGAAGAAAAATGCATCAACGGCGACGGCTACGATCCTAGGATTAACCGCGACCAAGGAACTTGGATTTATCGGGGGTGAATGAAGAATTCGTACCAGGTTCTCCATGTGAAAACCCTATGCAATCGTCGAGAGGGTGTTTTCTCTGAACAAGCAGAGGAGGGAGAAGGGGATTCATGCCCAGTGAAATATTGTTGCTTCGTTCGTCCAGCTTACTTCCTGGAAAGGATTTTTTTGGGGATTTGATGGCTCACTGGCATTACTGCGGCGCTACGACTGGGGTGAGTCTACCGTGCAGTTGTGCACTCTAATTTAGTGCATGGCACGTGGACCCCATTGCCGGATGCCCCACATATCAATGAAAGGAGGTAGAAAGGCAGGAGTAACTAGTTACACATAAAATTTTTTTTTTGACAGAGAGATACTCCCTCTGTAAAGAAATATAAAAATCTTTTATATCACAACTTTATACTTACATAAGAAAAATCAAGGGGAAATATGGGTGTTCGACTGAGAAAATAATACTCAGACAGGCTCACGTTTCTAGACGTTGGGCCACAGACCGAAGGGCCTGCATGTTTGGGGGCCCATATGTTCTAACTCCGCGCATTTCATATTGCAAGGGATAGGTACGGTGCTAGTTTTAGATGTTGTCCCAAGGCGAATACACAAAATTAAATAAAGAACGATAGCTGTTAGAATGAAATCGAACGACACTTCCTAACCAGGAATCAGAGTTGCAATTCTTTCACGATATCCTACATGATGAATAATATTGACTTACTACTTATACACACAGGACACTTGTTTCACCATGCCATATAATTACATCAAAAGCTCTCGGAGGATAGATCAGTTTGGCAGTTGCGTGCTGCTACTAAAGAATTTCGTAGTTGATTTGGACCAGCTATCCTTACCGAGAAAGTTCGATTTTGACATCATCCCCAACTGCAAGATTTGATAGAGTTTTGAACCTTGGCCATCCTTTAGCATCAATCATCGTGCGACCATCCTTTGTACTTACAGTATATTGAGCAGGTTCATTCACACCTAAGCTGCTGATAGTAAGAGAAACTTGGCCACGGTTGCCTGGATTATTGAATGACTCCCTCGTTGCTCTAGGAATCGTCTATTTGCAAACAAGAAGACATACACAAACAGTTAGATCAACACAGTGAAAACTGTGAAACAATATGGAAAGAAAAAAGAACGGAGCACTTGGGATGCCAATGCTTACCAAGAAGGTGGAGATGTCGGTGTTTGTAAGGACTTGTTGGTGCTGGTGCCGGAGCCATTGCTGGTGCCCTTGCCGGTGCGACTGGTAGTGCTGTTGCTGCCGCTGGAGATGGTGCTCCTTGTGGAGCTGGTGTCAGTGTCAGAGCAGGTGCCCGATCCTCCGGAAAACCAGCCTGATCTGTTCATGCGGCCGGTGCCCAATTCTCTGGTGGATCAGACTGAGTTGTTTCCGCTGTCAATGCTAGAGCTAGTGCCGTCAGAGCAGGTGCCGGTGCTCGATCCGATGCTGAAGGTAGTACCGATGTGCGAGACCGCAGCGATCGTCTCTGGTCTGCTATGATTTGGTAATTCAGCTTTCTAACTTTGCTAGGCTTCGTGACCTGGATCTTGTCTTTTACTTCACTTCTTTTAATCGCAAGAAGGACTAATTGTGGCGTGTTTGTTAAAACAAATTGTTGTTCATCACAGGGATTTAGATTGTACTCAGAAAACAGACTGACCCAATTGTGTCCAGTAATATAAGTGATGGATAGTGCCTTCATTACTGACATGTCATAAGAAGTGGAACCTGCTAAGATAACCATCATAGAGCAAACCAAACGGTCTATTCTATAACGAATGTGACATGGCAAAACCTGCATTGCAAAATTGCAGAAAAAGTAAGAAAACATGAGAGTAAGTCAATAAGATTGACTTGATGTGACACGAGTCAACCCTTACCAGGATATCACTATGTTCAAGTTCTAAATAAAAGGTTGATTGTCCTATTAGGGGTGGCATGCAGGGCCCCCACTTACTCCCCCAAGTAGGTCAATCCAAAGGCCGTGACAACTCGTTTGGACCGAACACCCATGGGACTAGAAATCGTGGTGGGCGCGATAAACACTACAATGCATACAGATATTGGAGTGTAACCATAATTGACAAACCGTCATCACAAAAAATATATGATATGGATACTTCAAAATATATAGACTGAATTGAGTGGACAAACATTAACATAGACTGTTCTCAGGACTCACCATACAACAAAAGCGGCAGTACTATACAATAGATGGTTCACACACACAAATCAAGTACTGAACAACTAGTGCTTACTATAGAGAAGCAAAATTGCACTAATTAAACTCTGCGGACTATTTGTTGCCACCGACCTACGGGATGTACCCCACATAACTGACTAGGCCATGGACTTCGTGAGAGATGTGTACTGGCATCATTGCGATCTGGTCAACCTTGCAGAACCTAACAAAGTAGTCTTTCCACTCATAAACATGACCATGAAGATAGTTCGCATCAGATTTGTTGTCGGTGTACAAAAGTATGGGCGCTCTTTTTTACCCCTTACTTGTGCACGCCTAGTCAGAGCCACGCCTGTGGCCAAACATAGCGGAGTAGAAGGGGGAAGCCAGGAACGCGGAGTTACAAAAACAACGCCAAGATAGAGGCACGAGAAAACCAAGAAAGGAGACATGCTCTCCCCCGGCAAGGACTCTTGCCGTGGCGGCCTGCGCGCCCCGGCAAGGGCTCTTGCCTGGGCGATCCACTCAAACGCCTCCGTCGCAGCCACCCTTGAAGCCTATGGGCTCCAACGGTATCAACAACATTGGAGCCAAGGCTCGGGAAGCTCCCACGTGAAGACAAAGATCTATGACTCCTGAGATAAGAACCAAAAGACATGGCGATCGCAAGGCTCCTTGCCGAGGACGCCCACGAGGCCCCGGCAAGGCTCCTTGACGAAGACACCCCGGAGACCCGGCTAGCCTCTTGCCGCAGGATACTCACGGAGGCCCCGGCAAGACTCTTGTCGGGAACAGAAGCAAGTCTGCGGCAAGTCCTTGCTGCCCCGTCGCCACCCCAGCTCGGCGGCCAACCCGCTGGCTCAGGCAGGCACCCACGTGGCGATACGTGGTTCCTGGGCCAGCAAGTCAACCACCTGCGTGGTGCCATGAAGATCTTCGTGAAGGCCCTACCACGACGCCACCTCAGCTGCCTGCCTCGCTGGCCTAGACGCACGTCACAACCAGACAGAGCGGCCATGGACGGGATGGGCCTCTTTTCCGTCCCCGATAAAGTAAATAGACACCTTAGCAGTGCATTTAATGCGCCTTGTCCCATAATGGCATGGGATAAACCTATACAATGTACACCTTTCCACCTCCTGTGTGCCACTATGGCAGCCCCTTTAGACTATAAAAGGAGGCCCGCGGCATACTGGAGGGGGATTCGGATCCAAGAAAGCTGGATAGGCACCATAGCTAGTTCAAGAACACTCAATATACACCAAACCAGGACTAGGGTATTACGCATCCTCGCGGCGCGAACATGGGTAAACGATTGCTGTGCGGACTCTTAGACCTGCTCTTTGTACAACCTCGCGCCTGCCAACCGTAGAAGGGGTTCCAGTGATCCCATAGGTGCCGCTTCGTACCGACATCTGTGGCGCGCCAGGTAGGGGACACAGTTGTGAAAATCTGGTCTAGTAGTTAGTGTAGCAATTCCTCATCGCCATGGCTCCTAAGAAGAAGACGATCGCGGTGCTCGGTTTGTCTGCAGCCGAATGGCCCGTGCCGGCGCAGGCTGGCGACGGGGTGGTCGCGGATGGGAGCCGAGGCGCGATCCGTGAACACCCGCGCCGTTCCAGCAGCCGAAGCCTGGCAAGCGACGTCGTCCGTGCGCGAGATGACGAGCCACTCGCCACCAAGTCCAAGGTTGGAGCCCCCCCCCCCCCCCCCCCCG
>LR738714.1:105835773-105863101 GCA_902687465.1 Secale cereale | reverse complement strand
CGCAGGCGGCGCGGGGCCCTCCAAGAGCGGTGTCATACCCTAGACGGGTGATGTGGCGAATTCCAAGATGCCCACGGCAGCGCCCACAGTGTGTTCCTCCCAGGTCATGCGCGATGAGCAGCATCGCCGCGCGAAGGACCCTAGGCACCGCCGCGGAAAGAGCCCCGCGCATTAGTCACGAGATGCAAACGATCAGCACGCTCACTGAGGCACTGGCGAGGATGGCGTGCAGCTGCAGGACCGTGAAACAGCTCCTTCTAACATGGTTAGAAGTCGCGGCGCGTCTCGATCCACGCAGCTCTCCCTGCCGCCCACTCCAGTGGAAGCCTGAGCGCGCGTGCAGTTGCTCCTCGACTTAACTCCTGCTGCGGAGAAGCTCATTGAGTGGAGAGCTACCATTCGTAGCCTCATTGCCATCGCCAACAAGAACGAACCTCGGCCGGCGGGGCATTCGGGCCGATGCTCTGCCGAGCCACCACACGCCAGTGGTGACAGGACCAAAGGCGCCACAGCGACGGTGCATTTTCCTCCTCCTCGCCAGCTACCACGTGTGCCGGACCGTCGGGATGATTCTTGCGACGATGTATCCATAGCGTCATCCGGCCCATGGACCCACCGTGAGCAGCGCCAAGTTCTTCGAGAGCGTGCCACGAGGACGCTCGAACCACCATGGAGCACCGGCGCGAGGCACGCCACCAGTCGGATAGGCGAGCAGGGCCCACTATGGACAACCCAGCACCGGGAGGATCTGGAGGCTTACCTTACGAGATAGGCTGTCGGGTCTTTACCCGTGAGCTGCGGCGTTTCTAGTGGCCCACCCACCGCACCTTCAAGCCCGACGTCGGCGAGAAGTACAATGGCAAGACTCACCCATCAGAGTTCCTCAACATCTACACCATCGTGATGCAGGCTGCTGGGGCGCGTGCTGACAAGGTGCTTGCCAATATTTCCCGTTGGCACTTAAACCCCATGTCATGTAATGGTTGATGCACTTGCCGGCGGATTCCATTTCTTCCTGGTCAGATTTGTGCCATGAGTTTGTTGGCACTTTTACAGGAGGCCACCAGGGTCATCGCTAAGCGAGCGATTTGCATGTCATCCCCCAGAAGGAAGGTGAAAGCCTACACAAGTACATACAGAGCTTCAGCCGAGTGCAGTACAACATCCCAGACGTTCATCCTGCCGCCATCATTAGCGCATTCCACCAGAACGTGCGCAACCGCAAGATGCGAGAGGAGCTAGCGATGAATAAAGTCAAGGATGTGGCCAAACTCTACGTTCTAGCCGACAGATGCGCCCAGGCTGAAGAGGGAAGGAAGTACCCCGGCGAAGACGCCGGTGTGGATACCGGTTCCTCGGACGAAGACACCATCGCCCGGATGAAAAAGAGTCTACGCCGTAACAGGAAATGCAAGCGCAAAGCTGTGCTTGCCGTCGAGGTATCGGACGACGCCGGCGTCGCCAAGATAACAAAGGCAGACGACCCCGGCAAGGAAATCGCCAGATGTGTCGCGTGCCGGGCCTTGGCGGCCGCCGACAAGCTAGGAAGCTCCGACAAGGAGTACTGCAAGATCCACCGAACCAAAGGCCATGACCCCAGAACTGCCGACATGTCAAGAAGCTCGCAGAGAAGCAAAAGGCCGAGTACGAGAGGCGAGACAAGGAGAAAGGCCAAGATGGTGCTGAAGGATCCGGCAAGAAACGTGGCGGCCAGCCTGGCCGCCACGGCAAAGATAACCAACCAGAACGACCCGCCTGGAGCCGTGACAAGAAGCGAGAAGATGATGATCGTGAAGAGGACGACAAGTCCGGCAAGCAAGAGTGCCAGAAGGCCACGGAGGCCATGTGCGTCGATGGCGGTGCTTCCCTGCACACCTCCCACCGCCAACTTAAACAGTGGGCACGTGAGATCACAGCAGCAGAGCCATCGTTCGATGCCCAGAAGCCGCTGTGGTGGTCTAGCACTCCTATCATCTTTGATGCCGAGGATCCCTGACCGCACGACTGTGGTCGAGTGTTTTCCATTGTTGGTCTCACCAATAATACGCAACCTCAAGGTGACGAAGATGTTGGTTGATGGTGGGGCCGGCCTGAACTTAATCTCGCCCGCCGTGATCAAAAGGCTGCAAATCCCTGATGAATACCTTGAGGAGATGGGCACGTTTCAAGGAGTCAACCCAAGAAGAAGTCAGCCCAAGGGTAAAGTCATGCTGCCCATCACATTCGGGGGCGATCTAAACTAGAGGACGGCGAGGATTGTTTTTTATGTAGCCGAGATCCCCTTGCCTTACAACGGGATCCTCGGCCGCCAGCATTGGCCAAATTCATGGCGGCGTCGCACTACGCCTACAACACGCTCATGATGCCAGGGCCGATGCCCATCATTACCGTCCCCTCTGACAAGAAGGATGCGCTGATCTGCGCTGATCAACTTTATCGGGAGGTAGTTGCAGCAACTGCCGCTAAGGCGCTTGCTCCTGCCACTGAAGCCCCGGGAGGAAAGAAGACCGGTAAGGTGTAACACTCCAAACTTTTGGATTTGGTTTTCCTCCAAACTTGTGGTCTTTTGGAAGGGGGATACTTGATCTTCCCTTGAAAACCCTTTCTAAAATCTTTTCTGACCAAAGTTTGTGTGTTCTTCTGAAACTTGATTCTGGTCTTGAAAGTTTTCTTCTTGTGTTAGCTCAACACAAGTTGTTTTTTCTCATTAAGGTTTGTTTGATTCTTTTCCTTCCATGAATATCCATCATATAAGAATCTTGGACTTGTCTTCCCCTTTCAAACCTTTTCTTGCCATGGCACCTAATGAAAATATTTCTCTCCAAGACCTACTCTTCACCTTGAAACAAGTCTCTCATCAATTCCAGTAAGTTTCAACCTTATTGGAATTTTTCTTCTAATTATTTTGCACCAAAAACAATTTATGTCCTTTGAAATGAACCATGGTGATTTACAAAGGAACCACCATGTTCATTTTGATATTTGACTCCAAACCAACTCCCCTGGATAGTCCTTAGTACCCACAACCTAGATCCATCTTGTTTCACTGGTCCACAGTTCAAAATTTTCAAATTTCACTTGCTGCAAGTTTGGACCAGATTTGCAAATTTTGGTGGAATTCATACTTTTCTTCTGCCTAAAAATCTGTGAAAATTCATGCAGCCTCTAGATGCATCAAGAGACCACTCCTCCAAATATCAGCTCCAGAAAGATTTTCCACATGCCAAAATCATTTCGTCAAACACCTGGCATGCACTGTTTCTGTGAGTTTCAGAAAAGTTAACTGAAGTTAACAGGCGACAGTGCAGCTTCGCCAGTTTCGTCAGAGAACATTTGTCAATCTCACCAGTGCCGCTTTGGATCGTTGCTGCACTGCACCTCGCTCTTATCCAAAGCACCGCACGCGCACTTGGCTGGTTCCTGGCGTCGGTGGCACCCTGGCCCGCTTGCGCCGGTGTCTTCCGCGGCAGCAGAGCCACCCGTGGCGGCCGACAGGAGGCACCCTGCGGCACAACGCCGTTCGGAACTGCCCAAGTTGCCTGGAAGCTCCGCGTGGCCACCTCCTTGCCAGCGCATGCCTGCAGCACCGTCGCTGTGGCCTGGCATGAACAGGGCACGCTCTGTGCCGCCGACGTGCCGCACGGCCGTTTAGTTGGGGACAGGCCGTAACCGCCCCTACCTTGCTGAGTTAGGCACCAAAATGGAATCAGTGCACCTCCTAGTCGATGCTCAAGCACCTAAACCAACAATCCAGCCACAGCGTCGCCGTAATCGATCGCCGGACTTATCCCGTTCACGGCAACCGCCTCGGACCGGCTATATATAGCGCCTCCGAACTCGCTCTCGACCTGGCACATCTCCACCATGTCACCAGACCCCGCCAAGCCACTGGGAGAGCCTCGAGGGGCCCTTCTTCCTCAACTTCGGCCACCTCCGTCCACCTCGGGTTCCAGCAACGTTTTCTCTGGTGAGAGCTTCTCTACCGCCCTGGACTCGTTTGTAGCCTCCTGACACCTCTAGAAGACTAGCCCCCACTCCAATTTGACCCCAGCAACTCTCTCTGACGAGGCCCACGACCACCCGAGCCACCGTCCGCCGGATATAGGGTCGCCGTCGACGTGGGGCTCGCCGACGCTCAACTCCACCACCCACCGACGCGGAAGAACACCAGGAACCCATAGGTTCCACTCCCTCCCTCTACCTCGCCGTGGATCAGCGCCGGCAACCACCGCAGCCTTCTGGCGTCGGCGCGACTCTGTTCTGTTTTCAAACCTGACGAGTGGGACCCCCTCGTCAGCCTCTCAGTCTCTTCTGGAAGGCGCCTTCGGGCAAAGTACGTTTTCCTTATTCGGCTGGCATACTGCGTACCGAATCGTTTTCTGTTTTTTATATTCTAGCCCGTGGAAACTTTCTGTTTCATTACAAACAAGTCCCTAGACAGAAACTTGAATAACTTTTAAAGAAAGGATGATTTTAAGTTTATTCTTTTTCTGTCCTCTTTAGTTTTCTGTCTAGTTTTTTGTCATATTTATTTGAAAAATATTTGGGACAACTTTTATGCACGCGCGGTATTTATGTTAGTATTCGTTTTGTTTGAATACGTAGATACCGAAGGACGTGACGGAGCCGCGAACTTCACCGAGTTAGACTCCGACTACTCCGAACCAGGCAAGCATGTTTGAACCTTTGATATGATGAGTGTGTTGCATGTTTGCTCGAGTAGTTCTTCTTCGTAGCATGGTCATATAAGCATATGTGGATGATTATATTTCATGCAAGCAAGCTTCAGGTGAACCCGAATGATGATGACTGAAACATCCCGATCATGTGGTGACATGATGGGTTGTGTACTGGTATTGTTGGAGCATGCCAGTCTATGGTTAACTCTAGTATCAACATGGATCAAGTCATGATTTCGTTCATCTCCTTTTTGGTACTGTCATATGCCGTCTGCTAAGATTACGGTTTAGTCAGTTGCAAACCTCTTTTCGTGTACACACCAAGTAGAGGGGCCAGGATGAGGGTTCCATGGCCCTGGATTAAAGCCCGTCATCCGGTCAGGGGGCATGGGTGTTTCCGGTTGGGACCAAGAGTGGGGCACCCCTTAGAGCGCGCATGTATAAATTTGATCCCATGCTATTCGAGGTTGTAGCCCCCGTCTTAAAGTTTTTCGTGAATGTTGTCACGGGTGATTTCGGACAACAGGATGTGAAATGGGTGTGTACTGGTGAGTTGTGTTTCTGCTAAAACACCGTAGACGGAACTAGTCCCTGTGGCTAGTGGAATCCGTTGGCTGTGATTTAAGAGTACAAGCTCTGCAGAGTCAAAGTCTTCCGAGTAGCCATGTTTATGGCCTAGATTCAATCTTCGTGTCAACCTCGGTGACCGTCTCTAGTAATTTATGATAGTAACAAGAGTGGTGATTTTTTTCAAGGTTCATTTTGGGTAGATGAACTAACCCATTATCTCTGCACCGATTTATCTCTTGAAGTATTTTTACAGTTATATCATTGATTTGTTATAAGCCCTTTATGAGATGTCGCTCAAACGTCCGACTGTGGCATTCTTGTTATTTACTTTGGTTATAAGCCCTTTATGAGATGTCGCTCAGACGTCCGACTGTGGCATTCTTGTTATTTAGTTTTGTTATAAGCCCTTTATGAGATGTCGCTCAGACGTCCGACTGTGGCATTCTTGATATTTACTTTCATTATAAGCCCTTTATGTGATGTCGCTCAGACGTCCGACTGTGGCATTCTTGTTATTTATTTTTGTTATAAGCCCTTTATGTCATGTCGCTCAGACGTCCGACTGTGGCATGTTTTTACTCATTTTCCCTCACGAGGCATTGCCCAGACACTCGTTTGGTTTTCTTTTATTTATCTTATGGTTTTCGGGAGGACTACCGCCCGACTTCCATTTTTACATGCATCGCAGAAATTATATTATTCGGATACATGTTGCTAGAATACTCACATGCTTCATGTTTATATTTATTAGATCTTATGTCCGAACTGTCTTGCGAGTACATTCAAAGTACTCACCTAGCTTGTTGATTTGGCCAGATGTTGACGAAGGCGATCTCATGGATGAAGAGTTGGATAGCGAGTCCGACGTCCAGTGGAGTCCCAGTCAGTCTCTTGCGATCCTGGAGTTGATCACTGTTTTATAACCTCTTCCGCCACCCACCAAATAAATTTATCGGGTCTCACTCCGACACTCGATGAACTGTAAGATATTGGAGTCACGTCACCCACTACACTGTGACATATCCACCACCTCTTTCTATTACGAGTTAGTAGCTATGCCACCCTACCATTGTGTCATATCCGCCCTTATGTATTATATCAGCGTAATTGTAATAAATTGTTGAGCAACCTCAGCTCAACCATGTATAATATTAAGTACTCTGGAATTCTGTATCAATGATTTTTCTACCAGTAAGAAGTATTCTTGTGTGCTGGTTCGATTAAAAGGTCGGTTCTCTCGGTAATTATTTTACTGGAAAACCGGTCCTGACAACCTTGGTATCAGAGCCAGGCTGACTGTAGGAAGCCACTAGGTGCGATCGCTAATCGGTTATTAGCATATTATGTGTTATTTCGGCATTTGTGCATTTGTAGCAATTTTCTGTTAGTCATCATAAATTTATGACTTGACTATTCGGAATTTTTGTCTACTTTTGTAGATGGCCAGCGGCGACTGCGATTCACAAGTATTCGCCAACATTCCTGAGGGGTTTATCAAGATCCTCGTCGCCATCACCAAGGTCGCGATAGGGCCATCGACCCATCCAGAGTTTACACTCTACTGTCACAAGATCAGCGACAGCGTGTCGATGCACCAGGCCACGGTGCAATTCAAGGGAGGGCGTTCTAAAGCACGCCGCTTCCGATTTGTGGGCAAGGCCATGCCTACGGAGAGGCATGCCATGCAAATGGCTGCCCGTGAGGCGATAGCTCGTCTCCGGGATGCTCTTCCTTCAATGAAGACTCGTCGCTACCGTTACCTCCCATGCCACGTGCCTTACCCGTGCCACTATGCGTTTGCTTGCGCAAGGGGAGAATGTGATGAAGCCATCGAATCATTGGTTGAGTACCTCAAGGCTCTTGAGGCAGCCTTTGATAACCTTGTGGACGACTTGGTGGCTGCTCGTATGGACTTAGTCCAAAGCGGTTCCGCCAACAGGAGGGAGCTTCTCCATACTTCACCACCACTGACATTTGTCTCGTCCTCTGCATCTTATGCACCTGCCATCTTAGCCACCGCTCGCCGCCTACCTACCACTGAGGAGTTTGACCAGGTCATTGCTCCTACCCCAGTCAGAGCTGCACCACCTGCCGCGCCCACATCAACTCCTCGTACCAGTACTCCACGCATGGAGCCTATTAGTGAGGAGGAAGTTGAGTCTCCATCACCATTGGGCCTTACCCTTGGCAGGCCAAGGGAAGTCTTCAACATCTCCGACTAGTGCGCCTGTCCGCGACGCGATGTGCTCGCTTGTATGATATGTGTTATATGTAAAATAGGTTGATGGAAGTAGTCTGTTTGCGCATCATGTAGGAACTTGGAGAAGTGCACTAGCATAAGTAACATGTCAGGAATGTGTACGCGCATCCTGAGTGACGTATGTATAATTACGACTCGCGTGTAAGATGTGTAGTAAGCGGTCCTTCTACGTGCGCAATCAAGTTTTTATTTTAAAAATCTTTGGAGCTTGTGTTTTGCTGCTTTTGCAAATCTTGGTTTATTTTTGCCGCCCAATTCTTCTCATGATTTCTGCAATGATACACCAGAGTGAAAAATGACTCGTTCTTGGACACGTTCCATGCCAAGTCCGCCAGAGGAAAATTATGGCACACAGACAGGTAACAATTTCACGAAGGGACAGTCAAGTCAGCAGGGCAGCGAGACAGCATTTTCTCAAGTATGTCGTCTTTACGAGCAAAGCCATCAACATCATCAGGAAATGATGAACCATGTCATTAATATGGGGAATCACCGTGAGCCACACCAGCAGCATGCTAAATTGTCTGAATTACACAAGACACGTCCGCCAACATTTTCCCACACTGACAGACCACTTGAGGCCGAGGATTGGCTTCGAGACATTGAAAGAAAATTGATTGTGGCACAATGCTCAGATCGTGAAAAGGTACTTTATGCACCGCATTATCTTACTGGAGCAGCCGCGTCATGGTGGGAGAATTTTCTGCACATGCACCCCAATGAAAATGATATCACCTGGGAGGATTTTAAAGAAGGCTTTCGTGGGGCGCACATCCCTAGAAGCATTATGAAGATCAAGAAAAGAGAGTTTGATGACCTCAAGCAAAGGGGCATGACAGTAACTGAGTACAACAGCCAGTTTACTCAATTATCTCGTTATGCCAACAAAGAGCGTATGACTGAAAACAAGAAGATGGAAAAATTCCTGGACGGTCTGGCACCACCACTTAAATGCCAGTTATTCATACACACATTTCCAGATTTCTAGACACTTGTGGACAAGGCTATTACTTTGGAAAATGAGCGTCGCAGTCTGGAAGACATTCGCAAGCGAAAAAGGGATCAGACCAACCACACTCGCAACAACAGGAATAAGATAAATTTTCAGAAAAATGGGGCGAAGAAATCCATGACAAATGACACATGTCCAAAAAAAATAATTCATGCAAGGGACAAGGATTTCACGTATCGCCCAAGTGTTACTTGCTACGCTTGTGGAGAAGAGGGACACTATGCTAAACAGTGCCCAAAGCCAAGGAACTCAGCACCGAAGACAAACAACAACGGAAACAATTCAACAACTTCAACCCCAATAACAACCACAAGAAAGGCTACCTGAACCATGTGACCAAGGAGCAAGCACAGGATGCCCCGGATATTGTACTCGGTACGTTCCCTGTCAACACAATACCTGCCACGGTTTTGTTTGTTTCTGGAGCTTCTCATTCGTTCATTCCGAGGAGTTTTCCTTTGCAACATGATTTTTCGATGCTACCCTTGGGAAAATCAATGACCATCAAGTCCCCCGGAAGTAAGCAGATCACTCAAAATTAATGCCAAGGTATAACCATTGAAATTGAAGGGTTAAAGTTTCACGCAAACCTCATCGTGTTGGAAAACAAGGGACTGGATGTTATCCTGGGTATGGACTGGCTAACCACCAACAAAGGATTTATCGACTGCTTCAACCGAACTGTGATTCTTACTCATCATCACGGAAAGACGATAAGAGTCGTAGCTCAAGAAAGACCAGTCTCGCGGCAACCAAAATTAAACAAGGTAGACACTTCTGAATTAAGAAAAGTTCCAGTAGTATGTGAGTTTCCGGACGTATTTCCCGAAGAACTGCCAGGCATGCCACCAGACAGAGAAATAGAATTCATCATTGAACTAGCACCTGGAACCACCCCCATTTACAAGAAACCATACAGAATGGCACCGTCCGAATTGGTTGAACTAAAGAAGCAAATAAAGGAATTACTGGACAAAGGATTTACACGGGCCAGCTCCTCACCTTGGGGTCCGCCGGTATTATTTGCCAAAAATAAAGATGGGACTATGAGATTGTGTATAGACTATCGAGCGCTCAACATGGTCACTATCAAGAACAAATATCCGATGCCACAGATAAATGGTTTATTTGACCAGCTCGCTCAAGCCAAGGTTTCCTCAAAAATTTATTTGAGGTCGGGTTATCATCAATTAAAAGTACGGACAGAAGATATCCCGAAACAAGCATTCACCTCCAGATACAGACTATATGAATTTATAGTAATGCCGTTTGGACTGACCAACGCCCCCGCATATTTTGTCCACCTCATGAACAAAGTGTTTATGAAATTTATGGACAAATTTGTGGTGGTATTTATTGATGATATCTTGGTATATTCAAAGACACCTGAAGAGCATGCTGAACATCTCTGTATTGTACTAGGAGAATTAAGGAAACATCAACTCTACGCCAAATTCAGCAAATGTGAATTTTGGTTAAGATAGGTTGGTTTTTTAGGCCACGTATTGACACAAGAAGGAGCTGCTGTGGACCCGAAAAAAGTCAAGGATGTACTTGGTTGGAAGCCACCGGCCAATGTAACAGATGTACGAAGTTTCCTCGGAATGGATGGATATTACCGGAGGTTTATTGAGGGATTTTCCACCATAGCCAAACCAATGACACAGTTACTCAAGAAGGATAAGAAATTCGTATGGACTGAAGCTTGTGAGAAAAGCTTCTAGGAACTCAAAAAGAAATTAACAACAACCCCAGTATTGGTTGTACCATACATACACAAAAGTTTTGAAGTATATTGCGACGCATCCCGGAAGGGCCTCGGATGCTTACTGATGCAAGAAGGCAAGGTAGTCGCCTACGCTTCCCGGCAACTACGGAAACATGAAGAAAATTATCCTACCCATGACTTGGAATTGGCAGCAGTCATTCATGAACTCAAAGAGTGGAGGCACTTTTTGCTTGGGAATCGTTGTGAAATATATACGGACCATAAGAGCCTCAGATATATTTTCACACAACCAAAGCTCAACTTACGACAATGACGCAGGTTGGAATTGGTGAAAGATTACGACGTTGGCATCCACTATCACCCAGGAAAGGCAACCGTAGTAGCAGATGCTCTCAGCCGTAAGCCTAGCTCGGACAACGGCAGCCTACAAAACTTGAGACCTGAGTTTCAGCAGGAATTCGCCAAACTCAACTTAATGATGGTCACTGAAGGCGAAGTGTCAAATATGGAAATACGGCCTACGCTAATAGAACAAATTAAGAAGGCTCATCATGGACACCCCAGCATTGAAGGCATAAAAAGAAAAGTGAGTCAGGACAAGGCCTCAGAGTTTACCATAGATAGTGAGGGAATATTATGGTTTGGAGACAGGCTTTGCGTACCCAATAACGAAGACCTCAAACAGCAAATTCTAGCAGAGAGCCACACCGCTCCATATTCAGTCCACCCTGGAGGGACCAAAATGTACAAGGACATTCAGGAAAGATTTTGGTGGCACGGTATGAAGAGGGATATATCCACATACATTGCATGTTGTGATTCATGTCAACGCATTAAAGCCGAGCACCAAAAACCCGCAGGACTGTTATAGCCAAACAAGATACCTGAGTGGAAATGGGACGATATTGGGACGGATTTTATTGTTGGACTGCCACTGTCACAGCACGGAAATGATGCCATATGGGTCATCACAGATACACTGACTAAGGTGGCACACTTCATTCCAGTCAAGACAACCCACACCACCCAATAGCTTGCCAAGCTTTACCTCGCCCGTATAGTATGCCTGCATGGAGTTTCTAAGACTATAATATCCGACAGAGGCACTCTGTTCGTCTCCAAATTTTGGGTTCATTTACAGCAACCCCTAGGAACGCAACTAGTATTCAGTACAGCCTATCACCCCCAGATTGGAGGACAAACGGAACGAGTAAATCAAATACGAGAAGACATGCTGAGGGCATGTGTCCTCACCTATGGGACCAGTTGGGAGGCAAGCTTACCGTATGCCCAGTTCGCATACAACAATAGTTACCAAGCCAGCCTGAAAATGGCACCTTTCGAAGCCTTGTACGGACGAAGATGCCGTACTCCATTAAACTGGTCAAAAACAGGGGATAGTCATATCTTCGGCCCAGACATGTTAAAAGAAGCTGAGGAAAAAGTTAGAATAATACGGGATCGACTCAAGATAGCCCAAAGTCGACAGAAGAGTTACTATGATCAAAAGCACCGGGGAGTAAGTTTTGAACCCGGTGAAAACGTGTACCTACGTGTATCTCCTATGAGGGGACTGCAACGGTTCAAGGTCAAAGGAAAGCTAGCACCACGATTTATCGGACCCTTTCGTATAGTTGCACGGAGAGGCAAAGTGGCCTACCAGTTGGAACTTCCCAAAGAACTATCAGACGTCCATGACGTATTCCACGTTTCGCGGCTACGGAAATGTGTAAGCAACCCGGAGAAGCATGTGTCACATGAAAATCTAGATGTGCAACCAGACCTCACCTACCGGGAACGCCCAATAAAAATATTAGAAGAGTTTGAAAGAAGAACCCGTCAAAAGGCAATTAAATTTCTCAAGGTTCAGTGGAGCAATCACACCAAGGATGAGGCAACGTGGGAAAGGGAAGATTTCCTTCGGACAAAGTACCCACACCTATTTGAGGATCAGCAGAAATCTCGGGGACGAGATTTTCCCTAAGGGGGTAGGTGTTGTAACACTCCAAATTTTTGGATTTGGTTTTCCTCCAAACTTGTGGTCTTTTGGAAGGGGGATACTTGATCTTCTCTTAAAAACCCTTTCTAAAATATTTTCTGACCAAAGTTTGTGTGTTCTTCTCAAACTTGATTCTAGTCTTGAAGGTTTTCTTCTTGTATTAGCTCAACACAAGTTGTTTTTCTCATTAAGGTTTGTTTGATTCTTTTCCCTCCATGAATATCCATCATATAAGAATCTTGGACTTGTCTTCCCCTTTCAAACCTTTTCTTGCCATGGCACCTAATGAAAATATTTCTCTCCAAGACCTCCTCTTCACCTTGAAACAAGTCTCTCATCAATTCCAGTAAGTTTCAACCTTATTGGAATTTTTCTTCTAATTATTTTGCAGTCCTTTGAAATGAACCATGGTGATTTACAAAGGAACCACCATGTTCATTTTGATATTTGACTCCAAACCAACTCCTCTGGATAGTCCTTAGTACTCACAACCTAGATCCATCTTGTTTCACTGGACCACAGTTCAAAATTTTCAAATTTCACTTGCTGCAAGTTTGGACCAGATTTGCTAATTTTGGTGAAATTCATACTTTTCTTCTTCCTAAAAATCTGTGAAAATTCAGGCAGCCTCTAGATGCATCAAGAGACCACTCCTCCAAATATCAGCTCCAGAAAGATTTTCCACATGCCAAAATCATTTCGTCAAACACCTGGCGTGCACTGTTTCTGTCAGTTTCAGAAAAGTTAACTGAAGTTAACAGGCGACAGTGCAGCTTCGTCAGTTTCGTCAGAGAACATTCGTCAATCTCACCAGTGCTGCTTTGGATCGTTGCTGCACTGCACCTCGCTCTTATCCAGAGCGTCGCACGCGCACTTGGCTGGTTCCTCGCGTCGGTGGCACCCTGGCCCGCCTGCGCTCGTGTCTTCCGCGGTGGCAGAGCCACCCGTGGCAGCCGACGGGAGGTACCCTGCGGCACAACGCCGTTCGGCACCGCCCAAGTCGCCTGGAAGCTCCGCGTGTCCACCTCCTTGAAAGCGCACGCCTGCAGCACCGTCGCCGTGGCCTGGCACGCACAGGGCGTGCTCTCTGCCACCGACGTGCCGCACGACCGTTCAGTTGGGGACAGGCCGTAACCGCCCCTACCTTGCTGAGTTAGGCACCGAAATGGAATCAGTGCACCTCCTAGTCGATGCTCAAGCACCTAAACCAACCGTCCAGCCACAGCGCCACCATAATCGATCGTTGGGCTTATCCCGTTCACGGCAACCGCCTCGGGCCGGCTATATATAGCGCCTCCGAGCTCGCTCTCGACCTGCCACATCTCCACCATCTCACCAGACCCCGCCCAGCCACTGGGAGAGCCTCGAGGGGCCCTTCTTCCTCAACTCCGGCCACCTCCGTCCACCTCGGGTACCAGCAACGTTTTCTCTGGTGAGAGCTTCTCTACCGCCCTGGACTCGATCGTAGCCTCCTAACACCTCTAGGAGACTAACCCCCACTCCAATTTGACCACAGCAACTGTCTCTAGTAATTTATGATAGTAATAAGAGTGCTGATTTTTGTCAAGGTTCATTTTGGGTAGATGAACTAACCAGTTATCTCTGCACCGATTTATCTCTTGAAGTATTTTACCGTTATACCATTGATTTGTTATAAGCCCTCTATGAGATGTCGCTCAAACGTCCGACTGTGGCATTCTTGTTATTTACTTTGGTTATAAGCCCTTTATGAGATGTCGCTCAGACGTCCGACTGTGGCATTCTTGTTATTTACTTTTGTTATAAGCCCTTTATGAGATGTCGCTCAGACGTCCGATTGTGGCATTCTTGTTATTTACTTTCATTATAAGCCCTTTATGTGATGTCGCTCAGACGTCCGACTGTGGCATTCTTGTTATTTATTTTTTGTTATAATCCCTTTATGTGATGTCGCTCAGACGTCCGACTGTGGCATCTTTTTATTCACGAGGCGTCGCCCAGACACTCGTTTGGTTTTCTTTTATTTATCTTATGGTTTTCGGGAGGACTACCGCCCGACTTCCATTTTTACATGCAGCGCAGAAATTATATTATTCGGATACATATTGCTAGAATACTCACATGCTTCATGTTTGCATTTATTATATCTTATGTCCGAACTATCTTGCGAGTACATTCAAAGTACTCACCTGGTTTGCTGATTTGGCCAGATGTTGACGAAGGCGATCTCATGGATGAAGAGTTCGATAGCGAGTCCGACGTCTAGTGGAGTCCCAGGCAGTCTCTTGCGATCCTGGAGTTGATCACTGTTTTATAACCGCTTCCGCCACCCACCAAATAAATTCATCGGGTCTCACTCCGACACTTGATGAACTGTAAGATATTGGAGTCACGTCACCCACTACACTGTGACATATCCACCACCTCTTTCTATTACGAGTTAGTAGCTATGCCACCCTACCATTGTGTCATATCCACCCTTATGTATTATATCGGTGTACTTGTAATAAATTGTTGAGCAACCTCAGCTTAACCATGTATAATATTCAGTACTCTGGAATTCTGTATCAAGGATTTTTCTACCAGTAAGAAGTATTCTTCTCTGATGGTTCGATAAAAAGGTCGGTTCTCTCGGTAATTATTTTACTGGAAAACCGGTCCTGACATAAGGCCTCTCGCGCCTACTCCGGCAAGCGCTCCTCTTCGGAGTGTAGCGTTCCCGTCGAGCACACGCCAGAGAGCTCCACCGGCAAGAGCAAGAAATCCAGAGCCGCTCCACCAGAAACCAAGCGAGTGTCCGTCGAGGAGGATGGCACAGGAGGGGCTTTCACCATAAGCTCCGCCCTAGACAGCAAATAGGAAGACGCGCTCGTCAGCTTCCTGCAGGCGAATGTCGACATGTTTGCATGGCAAGCATCTGACATCCCCGGCGTTCCCAGGGAGGTGATTGAGCACCATCTTGCTGTCTTCCCTTATGCGCGACCCGTCAAGCAGAAGGTCGGGAAGCAAGCTCTGGAGCAGAAAGAGTTCATTAGAGAGGAGATCAGGAAGTTAGAGGCAGCCGGCTTAGTCAGAGGAGTGCTCCATCCAACGTGGTTGGCCAATCCGATGGTAGTTCGTAAGGCAAAATGGAAGTGGAGGTTGTGTATCGATTACGCAGACATTAATAAGGCTTGTCCAAAAGGCCCTTTCCCATTGCCACGCATCGACCAGACTATGGACTCCATAGCCGGATGTGACTTGTTATCATTCCTTGATGCTTACTTAGGCTACCATCAGATCTTCATGACGAGAGAAGATGAGGAGAAGACAACATTCATCACCCCATGTGGTACGTATTGCTTTATACGAATGCCTTTCAGATTGAAGAGTGTTGGCTCAACTTTTGCAAGGGCAGTCCAGATTGTTTTTGAGCCTCAGCTATGTCGGTGTACTAAAGTAGGGGTACCTTAGTATCCCAACTTGTGCACGGGCAGTAGCAGCGTCCCGTGGCAGGGTTTGCCACGCGCCCGCCGAGGACCACTATGGTTCCTTTGGAGCCATTCGAGAACAAAGTATTCAAGTTAAAGAAACAAGACCCCGGCTAGAGGAGCTTGCCGGGAAGGCCGTTCCAGGCTCAAGACCACCCCTTTGGCACAAGACCCTGGCAAGAGGAGCTTGTCAGGAAGGCCAAGCATGGCATTTCAGGAGACTTGCCGCGACGCGTAGTGCGCCGCGGCAAGGCCCGGAGAGCGACAAGCTTCCGGGCGCGACAAGGTAGCGGCCGTGGCAAGGCGCTTGCCGCGGCAGGCTTCCACTGTGTGCCCGCGCTCCAGCTCATCCAGCCACGCGTCGCCCTGGGGCCCTTCCAGGGGCACGTGGCGGAAGGCTGTGCAGCCTGGGGTACACGGTGGCAAGCCGCGATGACGAGGCCACCATCGTGGCGAACGGAGACGCCCGGACGGACGCTTTTTTGCACTGTTTGGGGCGACGACGACGGGCATTCAATGTCCTTATCCCCCACCGTCAGGGTTAGGTACAGAACACTGTACATACACTATTCCAACTACCACCATTTTTACGTTTTTACCCTCATCTGCGTTGCCACCTGTCGGTGACCCCTTCAACCTATAAAAGGAGGCCCATGCGCAACGGAGAGGGGGTTCCGATCTTCGATCACTCTCACGCTCGGTGTAGCTAGCAACAAATACTGTAGCTCTCATCGCTCCCGAGCCAAGAACACAATACAAACCAAGGCAGGAGTAGGGTTTTACGCATCCGTGCGGCCCGAACCTGGGTAAACTGCCCGCGTGCTCGCCTCGATCCGCTCTTCGTGCATCCTCCGCTCCCTTGCCGTACCGAAAAGGGGCTCCGGTCCCATAGGTGTTCGTGGGCGATCAGTATCCCCGACATCTTTGGCGCGCCAGGTAGGGGGCGTCGAGGTTGTGCGAACCTGATCCGGCGTTCACGCGGGCGAAATCTTCAGCAACTTCATCAACTTCATCGACATGCCGCCGAAGAAGAAGGCTTCGGAGGTAGCAGGCCCTTCCGCGTCGATCCCGCCGCCACCGGAGCCAACGGTCGGTGGGGTAGACGCCGGCGGAAGGACGGACGCCGGCGAGGAAACTCACGGCGCCGCCAAGTCCAATGACAAGACGGACGACCGGGCGCATTCCAAGACCTCGTCGTCCGTGCATGCACCACGCCCCTCTCAGGAGGTGCCGGACCGGCAGCGACGTGGTACACAAGGTACCATATGCTTGCTTGGACAAGGTCAAGCTGGCGGGTCGCGGGACGCTCAAGGCCAACGTGCTGGCACGAGCAAGGCGCGGTCGCCGGGACGAGACCCTGCTCCTTCTAACGCAGTTAGAAGTCCGAGCATATCTCGCTCCTCGCACCACTCGCCACCGCTCCCCTCCACTCCAGCAAAAGATCTAGCTCGAGCTCAGCTGCTCCTCGATTTCCCTCCAGTGGCAGACAAGGCCGAAGACTGGAGGGCCACCATCCAGAGCCTCATCGCCTTCGCCAACAACAACACGCCGCAGCAGCCGACGACGTCGCAGCCGCAGCAAGTCAGCCAGGCGCGGGCTGATGGAGACAAGACCGCAGGGGGTGCAACTACCGTGCACTCCCCGCCCCGAAGGCCGATATCGCCGACTCGCCGGATCAACATCGACGACGACTCCACGGCGTCGTCAGATCCACAAGCTTGCCGCGATCAACGGCAAGTCCTTGACGACAGACGACAAGAAGACGCTCGAACTCGCATCGAGTGTCGAAGAGAAGCGCGGCGGCAATCCGACCAGCGCGCTGGGCCCGCTGTCGACATGCACGCGCCCGGAGAACCAGGCGACCTACCGTACGCGGCGGGCTGCCCTGCGTTCACCCGTGAGCTACGGCAAGTCCAGTGTCCTAGCATGAAAAACTTCAAGCCCGACGTACCCGAGAAGTACGACGGCAAGACTCATCCGTCAGAGTTCCTCAGCATCTACACCATTGCGGTGCAGGCTGCCGGGGGACGAGACGAGAAGATACTCACGAACTACTTCCCGCTCGTGCTCAAGCCAAACGTCAGATCTTGGCTCATGCACTTGCCGGAGAACTCTATTTCTTCTTGGGCCGACCTGTGCCACCAGTTTGTCGGCGCCTTCACGGGTGGCCACAAGCCCCATGGCCAGGAGAGCGACCTTCATATACTCGCCCAGAAGGAAGGAGAGTCCCTGCGAAAGTACATCCAGAGATTCAGCCGCGTCCAGCACTACATCCCGGACGTCCACCCTGCCGCGGTTATTAGCGTGTTCCATCAGAACGTGCGTAACCGCAGGATGGGGGAGGAAATGGCGATGTGCAAGATACGAGACGTCAGTGAGCTCTATGCCCTGGCCGACAAGTGCGCGCGCGCTGAGGAGGGGAGGAGACTCCCCGGGGAGGATACTGGAGCAGGAGGAACAGATAGTGAGGATGCCGCCCCGGCAAGGAAGAACCGGCGGCGGAACAACAAGAAAAAGAAGAACAAGGAAGTACTGGTCGTTGAGCAGTCCGGCAAGGAGGCTGGCGCCAAGAAAGCTCAGGCTGGTGGCTCCGGCAAGGAAGCTACCACCGTAGTGGCCGCCGACAAGCAGGACAGCTCCGACAAGCAGTACTGCAAGATTCACCGCACCAAGGGCCACGATCTCCAGAACTGCAAGAGGGTCGTGTACCTCGTCGAACAGCAGAAGGCTGAGTACGAGCGACGCGACAAGGAGAAGGCCCAGGGAGGTGGAGGAGAGTCCGGCAAGAAGCGGCCCTTCAATGGCCGGGGAGGACGCCGCGGCAAGGCCAAGCAGCGGCAAGGAGATAGGCCTCCCCGCGGCCGCGACAAGGACGAAGACGAAGACGACGACGAAGACATGGACGACGGAGACAACAGCGAGCAGGAGTTCCAGAAGGCCACAGAGGTTCTGTGCGTCGATGGAGGTGCCTCTCTGCATACTTCCCACCGCCAACTCAAACAATGGGTGCGGGAAGTTAATGTAGCAGAGCCGCCCGTCGAGTCGCGCAAACTCCTGAAGTGGTCCAGCACGCCCATCATCTTTGACATTGAGGACCACCCTGACCGCACAACTGCGGTCGGGTGTTTGCCGATGTTGGTTTCACCAACCATCCACAACCTCAAGGTCACCAAGATGTTGGTTGACGGCGGGGCCGGCCTGAACCTGATCTCCTCTGCTGTGGTCCGGAAACTACAGATCCCCGACAGCGAGCTCGAGGAAACCGGCACGTTCCAAGGGATCAACCCGGGAAGGAGCCAGCCGAAGAGGAAGATCACACTGCCAGTGACTTTTGGTGGAGAGCTGAACTTCAGGACTGAGAGGATCACCTTTGACGTTGCCGATATCCCATTGCCTTACAATGGGATACTTGGCCGTCCGACGCTCGCCAAGTTCATGGCAGCCTCTCATTACGCCTACAACATGCTCAAGATGCCAGGCCCGATAAGCGTCATCTCTGTCTCCGGCGACAAGAAGGACGCGCTTATCTGTGCCGACAAGATTTACCGGGACGCAGCAGCTGCAGCTGATAGCAAGGCACTTGCCGCTGAAGCTCCCGGGGGGAAGAACAAGACCAAGTCTGGCAAGAGCTCTGGGGCCCACTCCGGCAAACGCACCTCCTCGGAGTGCTGCGCTGCCGTCGAGGACGCACCATCGAGCTCCACCGGCAAGTGCAAGAAGGGAATGGTAGCTCCACCTGCAACCAAGAAGGTGCCCGCCAAGGAGGACGGCACTGGTGGTACTTTCACCATCAGTGCCACACTCGATCCCAAATAGGAAAGCGCGCTCGTTGCTTTCCTGCGGGCGAATGTCGACGTGTTTGCATGGCAACCGTCTGACATCCCCGGTGTTCCCAGGAAAGTGATTGAGCACAAGCTTGCCGTTTGTCCTCACGCGCGACCCGTCAAGCAGAAGGTCAGAAAGCAAGCAGTGGAGCGCCAAGAGTTTATCGCTGAAGAAATCAAGAAGCTGGAAGCGGCAGGCCTTGTCAGAGGTGTACTTCATCCCACGTGGCTGGCCAACCCTGTTGTCGTGCGCAAAGCGAATGGGAAGTGGAGGATTTGTATAGACTTCACTGATGTGAATAAAGCTGGTCCGAAAGATCCATTTCCCTTGCCGCGCATTGACCAGATCGTTGACTCCACGGCGGGATGTGAGTTGCTTTCATTTCTTGATGCATACTCAGGATACCACCAGATATTTATGGCTGAAGAAGATGAAGAGAAGACCGCGTTCATTACTCCATGCGGCACTTACTGCTTCATACGCATGCCCTTTGGATTGAAGAATGCAGGTTCAACGTTTGCGAGGGTGGTCCACACTGCTTTTGAGCCACAGATACACAGGAATGTAGAAGCTTACATGGATGATATAGTGGTCAAGAGCAAGGATAAGGATACCCTGATTCATGATTTAGATGAAACTTTTGCGAATCTGCGCAAGATACAACTCAAGCTTAACCCCGAGAAGTGCGTGTTCGGAGTCCCCTCCGGCAAGCTTCTCGGGTTCTTTGTGTCTCAGAGGGGGATTGAAGCCAATCCCGACAAGATCAAAGCCATTGAGCGGATCGAAGCTCCGAAGCGCGTCAAGGATGTACAAAGGCTCGCCGGCTGTGTGGCTGCACTCAGCAGGTTCATTTCCAAGTCTGCAGAATGCGCCCTGCCGTTTTTCAAAATCTTGAAAAAGGCAGGTCCAATGAAATGGACTCCGGAAGCGGAGGCAGCGCTGAAAGACTTGAAAGGGTACCTGTCCTCCACTCTAATACTTGTCGCACCTAGGCCGCAAGAGAAGTTGCTGCTGTACTTAGCAGCAACCAATCAAGTGGTTAGTGCTGCGTTGGTAGCGGAAAGGGAGGCGGATGAGGAGCTCACAGCCCCGGCAGACACATCCAGTGACAAGCAGGGGGCTTCCCCCATAAGCTCTGGCCCCGACAAGGATGGATCTGCGTAGATACAAGAAGAGGTGCAGAAGAAGATGGTGCAGCGCCCAGTTTATTTTGTTAGCTCCCTCCTCCAGGGGGCTAGGTCAAGATACTATGGGGTGCAGAAGCTGCTTTTCGGCCTCCTCATGGCCTCGAGAAAGCTGCGCCATTACTTCCAAGCACACGAGATAACAGTGGTCACTCGCTTTCCGCTGAAGAGGATATTGCAAAAGCCAGAAGCAACAGGCAGGATTGTCGAGTGGGCACTGGAGCTGTCAAGCTTTGGCCTCAAGTTTGAAAGTACTTCTACTATCCAGAGCAGAGCATTGGCAGAGTTCATAGCAGAATGGACGCCAACGCCAGACGAAGAAATTCCAGAGACAAGCATCCCCGTCAAAGAAGCGAGCAAAGAATGGATAATGTACTTCGATGGTGCCTTCTCGCTGCAAGGAGCCGGCGCTGGTGTGCTGCTTGCCGCGCCCACCGGTGAGCACCTCAAGTACGTCGTCCAGATGCACTTTCCCAAGGTGCAAGCAACGAATAATACTGCAGAGTATGAAGGTTTGCTTGCCGGCCTCAGAATCGCAGCAGAACTTGGGATCAAGAAGTTGATTGTGCGGGGTGATTCGCAGTTGATACGTCCAAAACGTATCTATAATTTCTGCTTGCTCCATGCCACTTTTGGGTGATATTGCTATGATATTTATACACTTCCATACACTTTTGATCATATTTGGACTAACCTACTAATCCAGTGCACCCCAGTGCCAGTTTCTGTTTTCGACTGTTTTTGTATTTCAGGTTTTCACATTACGAGAACTGTCAGGAAAAATCCAGAAAAATTATATAAAAAATCAGCGTTCCAGAACCTACCTTGCGCCCGAAGTACAGCCGGGGGGGAGGCCACCAGGGCCCCAGGCACCCTGGCGGCGCCCCCCCCCCCGGGCCGCGCCGGGGGGCGCCTGGGCCCCCCAAGCCCCGTCTGGTGCCCCCCTTTGGCATATATTTAGAGCGTCATTCGAAACCCTCGGGAGGGGAACTCTTTTTCGCGATCTCATCTCTGTTCCCCCGCCGCCGCCGCTTCCAAGATCGGGAGCACCAGGAGAACTCTTCCCGGCACCCTGCCGGAGGGGAGGATCACCATCGGGAGCCTCTCCACCACCATGGACGCCTCTCGAATGAGTTGTGAGTAGTCTCCCTTGGACCATGAGTCCATGACCAGTAGCTATGTGATGTTCTCCTCCCGTTCTTGTGCTTCACTAATTAGTCCTCGTGAGCTGCCCTACATGATCGAGGCACATATGTAATCCTTATGCTGTTGCTATGATGAGTTTGCTGGGATCCGATGGATTATGAGATTATGTTCAGATTGTGATTGAGTAATATATTTGAGCTACCTCTTTTATATTTATGTTCATAAGTAATTCTTGCATGTTCTCCGTTGTTATTTATTGCTTTGGCCAAGTAATACGTAGTGACTCCAAGAGGGAACGTTATGCTTGATTGTGGGTTCATGCCCCTCGATGACTAGCTTGAGTGACAGAAACATGAGTCTAGGGGATGTACTGTTGCCACAAGGGGGAAAACAACGGTGCTTGTGCCCGCAGGTGCAAGGATTATTTACTTTACGCAAAGTTCTTTTAATGCAGTTCTCTGTTGCTTTGAGTTTACACTATGGGTGGGGCTCGCAACTTAATACCAGCGAGATGTTCTGGATAGATATCTCAAGGTGGATGATTAGTAGTAGATATTGATGGATTTCGGTCTACTTACTTTGGCGTACCGCCCATGCTTTGAACCTCAACCTTTCTTGCAATGTAGTCAACATTGGTTTGCGTTCGTGGTCCTGTCAATTGCCCAGCTGTAATTCGTTTACCTCACATAGCTGTTTTATCGTCTTTTGGGAGAGATACATCACTAGTGAACATCATGAGACTCCGGTCCATATCACCATCATTGATCACATCCGCTATTTACTTTTCGCTTTTACTTACTATTGCAAACATTATCTATCACTACTATCATTTGCGTTTAATCCTTTGTGAACTACAAGGCCGGAGGGATTGACAACCTCTCTGTACTCGTTGGGAGCAAAGTTATTTGTATATGTGTGCAGGTCCACGTTGATTGCTAATATCTGGCGCCGTTAGCAGTTGACACCTACTTGTTGAACCTAGGAGTCTCTGGGGATTCGATCCTTGGCATCTTTGCTAAGGGAAAAACTTCCACAACACTGCATCTCACACCTTCCACTTGGGGTAACCAACGAGGGGTTAGAGGCCCATCAACAGTTGGTTGTCCGCCAAGTGAACAAGAGCTACCAGAGCCCATTGATGGAAGCTTACGTCGACGAAGTGAGAAAGCTTGAAGAGCACTTTGAAGGCCTACAGATGGAGCATGTTCCAAGAGCTCAAAATGACGTCGCAGACGGCCTGTCAAAGTGTGCTGCACTAAAGCTACCTGTGGAACCAGGGATTTTTGTGCTCAAGTTAACTCAACCATCCGTTACACCATCAATTGGACAAAGTAAGAAGAGAAAGTTGGTCTCTGGTGACTACTTACCGGCAGAGCTTCCCGAAGCCGCCGCCAACAAGGTCCCCAAGATCCACGACAAAGGTGCTGAGGAACAGTCTGCTCCTGCAGACCCTAGGGTTTGTACAGTTGAAGCAGGCGTTCCCGACAAGTCTTGCCCCGGAAAGCTTGCCGGGGAGCGTCCAGCTCCGGCCGAGCCACAGGTTCTTGCCGTAGAAGCTGACGTTCCCGCAGCAGCACTGATGCCTTTAGTCCTTGTTGTTGAGCCTCAGGCTCCAGCATGGGCACAGCAGATTGTCCGTTTCCTTCAAACATGAGAACTTCCCGAAGAACCAGAAGAAGCAGAAAGAATAACCCGGCAGTCAAGTATGTATCAGTTTGTCAGCGATGAACTGTACAGAAGAAGACTCAACGGTGTCAAGTTGAAATGCATTTCCCGGGAAGATGGGCAAAAGCTGTTGGCAGAGATACATGGAGGCATATGTGGCCACCACATTGGCGCAAGAGCACTTGCCGGCAAAGTGTTCCGGCAAGGTTTCTTTTGGCCAGAAGCCCTCCAGGATGCAACTGCACAAGTAACCAAGTGTGAAGCGTGCCAGTTCCATGCCAAGCAGATACATCAGCCAGCTCAAGCTCCCCAGACGATCCCTTTGTCCTGGCCATTTTCGGTCTGGGGGCTCGACATCCTCGGCCCCTTTCCTCGCGCAGCCGGGGACTTTGAATACTTGTACGTCGCCATCGACAAGTTTACAAAGTGGCCGGAAGTGGAGCCAGTGAGAAAGGTGACCGCACAGTCAACAGTCAAGTTCTTCAGGTCGATTGTTTGCCGTTTCGGAATCCCTAACAGGATCATCACCGACAACGGCACACAATTCATAAGTCGCACCTTCATGCAATACGTCCAGGACCTTGGCGCCAAGGTCTGCTTCGCATCTGTTGCCCACCCGAGGAGCAACGGTCAAGCGGAGAGGGCAAACGCTGAAGTGTTGCGCGGACTCAAGACAAGAACTTTTGACAGGCTGCACAAGTGCGGAAGAAACTGGATTGAAGAGTTGCCGGCGGCTCTTTGGTCGATCAGGACGACACCAAATTGAGCCACTGGACGGACACCCTTTGCTCTTGTCTATGGAGCAGAGGCAGTTCTCCCCACGGAACTCGTATACGGGTCGCCTCAAGTGCTCGCTTACGATGAACTCGAGCAAGAGCAGCTGCGCCAAGACGACGCACTGCTCCTTGAGGAAGACCGTCTTCAGGCTGCTGTACGAGCTGCTCGATACCAGCAAGCTTTGCGCCGCTACCATAGCCGCAAAGTTAAAGCCAGAAGTCTCGAGGAAGGCGACCTTGTTCTTCGGCGCATTCAGTCTGCCAAGAATTCCAACAAGTTGACGCCGAAGTGGGAAGGCCCTTATCGGGTGAGACAAGTCACAAGGCCCGGCGCTGTCCGCCTTGAGACCGAAGAGGGCTTACCGGTGAGCAACTCCTGGAACATTGAGCACCTTCGCAAGTTTTACCCATAAGGCGCGGTTGCCGTGATCCACTCCGGCAACCACCTTTTGTACAAGTCTTGCCGCTGTAGCATGTAAACCTTTGTACAAAGCCGGGCGCAGACCCCGCGCATCAGTAAAACTTATGTGCCTCGCACAACTTGTCGTTTCATGCCTTTTCGTTTTTCTCGCATGTACTATCTGACACTTTGTGCAGAACGCGTCCCCGGTAAGCAATAACGAGCCGCAAGGCTCCATATCTAAGCTTCCTTCTTTTTTTCTCTCTCTCAAGAAGAAGAAGTTTTTCCTCGCGCACAAGTTTGCCGGGGGGAAGGAGACAGTGGTATGGACCAAGTGCCGTTCAAGAAAGCCTCGCCTTGCCGGGAAGCAGACGACACGAAAGCTAAGTTGCAAAAGTTTGAGCATTCAAATTTTTAAATTTTAAGGTTATCTTCCTTGAACGACCGCACTTTGTATGGAAAACCTGTGCGCGGAGGAACCAACTCGTGGCTAGCCGCGCCCTTACTTTGTTTCGAGCACGCTCAACGGCTTAAGCGTGCTGCGACAAGTGTCGCGCCCTTACGTCATTTTCGAGTTCGCTCAACAATCTAAGTGTGCTGCGACTAGCTGCGACAAGGTTTCTTGTCGGCGACGGCACCGCCAGCAGGCTGCTGAAGTTCCGCACTCAGCGCTCGCGGCAAGGGTCCCTTCGCTGGCAAGTTCCCCAAAAGCGTAGGGTAAAAGCATACAAAGCGAAGAAGTCAAGTAAAAGAAATAACATTGCGTTAACTACCCAAAATAGAGTTATATTACAAAGCAACTCGCCGCAATACTAATAGATTTTTGTCCATAACATGATAATCAGCGACAAAGGAAGCAAAAAGGAAAACGGCCTAGTCTGCGCGATCGCCGTCGACTCTCTTGATCTTTCCCACCTTGGCCACGATGGGGGCGACAAGGGCCCTGAGCGCCTCCTGGTCGGCGTCGGGCGGCAAGGTCCTAAGGACATTATGGAGGTTGAGTCCTAGGTTGCGGAAGACTATCTTCATCAGCACTCTCTCCACGACTCCCGTGCAAAGCATGCGCGCCTCGTTCGCCAGCTGCGTGGGGATCCTCTCCCGGAGCTGCTCGAGGGCCGGCGCCACTCCCCTGAAGAACAAGCTTAGCTTAGCGCTGTGAGGGAGGTTCTCGTCAGGGGAGTACCCGAGGTGCTCCGTCCCCAGCCCCGCCAACTCCCTGTCGATGTCAGCGGCGGCGGCGACAAGCCCCTCGGTCCATTGCTCCACCGTCTGCCTGAAGTTGTTTTGGGTGAGGGCGGCGCTGTCCAATAGTGCCCTCTCAGTCCTGAGGTCCTCCTTCAGCTTCGTCTCCCGATTTCTGGCGCTGTCAAGTGATGCGGTGAGGGTGGACAGCTTCAACTCCAAGTTTGCAACGGAATCCTTGGCGATGGCGAGCTCCTTGCTCTTGTCGGAGAGACGGACCTGCAGCTCGGAGTGGCTGTGAGCGTCCTTCTCCCTCTCCGACGTGAGCGCAGCAACCTTCTCCTCGCTCGTCTTCAGGTGGACTTCCAGTTGCGCCACCCTCGCCTCCAAGTCTCTCTTGGCGGTCTCTGCAGCTGCAGCGGCGTCCCTCGCTTCCTGCAGAGCTCCGCCGAGGGACTTTTCGCGCGCGGCAAGGTCGTCCTCGTGGCTATCGAGGTCGACCTTCCGCTGCGTCAGTTCACCTTCCCGCCGAGACAGCTCTTCGGCGGCGAGCCGTTGCTTTTCCTCTGCTTCGGCCTTCTCGAGTATGAACGCCTGATGCGCCTTGGCGAGCTCCTCCCGCTCCTCCGCCAAAGATTGGAGGGCCGCCTGGTTGGCAGCCCGGAGCTCTTCGGCGCGCTTCTCCAAGTCAACGCCCGCCTTGGCGGCCAGGACCTCCCGAGACTCCAGCTTGGCCTGCCTGGCGCGGTACAGGGCTAGGAGCCTCCGCAGAAGCCGCTCCTCCTCGGGCTCGCTACTGCTACCGGGCGCGTCGACGAACTTCAGCCCGGCGGAGGCGAGGACTTCCCCGTCGAAGACCTCTCCCTCCGCGGGTGCCCTTGACGTGGACGCCCACGGGAGCTGAATGAAGACCCCGTTTCCAGCCTCCAGGTAGGCGCCCGTTTCGGCCGCAGCAGCAGCAGGGTCGGCGGTCGGCGCAGCGTCCGACGCTCCTGCGGCCTGTCAGGACCGGTTTTCCAGGATATTAATTTCCCAGTAAACGGCCCTTGTGCTCACCAGCCCCAGGATTACTGTTAGCTGATGAGACACAAACTTGATACAGAAATTCCAAGCCAAATACAAAATATGTAGTACAAGACCATTCTGGTCCATGAGTACAACAAAAGGTTTCTAGAGGTTGATGGCGGAAGCGGTTTGCGATACGTCAGCGTCTATGGGACTCCATTTCCCACAGGAACAGCTGACCTGGATAATTCCTATCTTCGCGAGGCTGCTATCACCGTTGCCTAGGTTCCGGGGCTGCCATCGCAGCGCTCCTCTCCAAGCAAGAAATCTGGCCAAGACAATAACCAGGGACAAGCCAGTGAGTACTTTGAATGTACTCGCAAACATTATGAACACAGGCACAATATAACAAATGACATTCATGCTCTGAAATATTCCATGATCACT
>LR738714.1:105739575-105832833 GCA_902687465.1 Secale cereale | reverse complement strand
AAATTTAGAGGTAAAAGGGCAAGCAAAGATGGAGCTGTAGTACAAACCACTAAACTGGACCAGAACACAAATGAGGATGGTTTGCTCAAATTTTCCAAAGAACACCATTGGGCTTTTGCATAGAAATGAATTATATACTTCTACCAATATCTCCAAATTTTGGTGGAATTTTTAGATGAATTTTTCAAATGGCTGCAGTGCAAAAGAGACTCCAAACTTATGAGAAATCAATTAAAAGCAATAAAGCTTTAGGGAAATATTTACAGAAATATTTCCACTGATAAAAGAAATGTTCTTGAGAAGGTATACAAGTCCAACAATATTCTTGAAAGGTTCCCCTTGAGGGAAACATTCCACAATTCAAAGGAAAATAATGGTACTGAAATCAAAATAAAATCCAGGAAAGAAAATTTTAAGTTCCTGGCAAAATTTTAATAAATAAATCATGGTTAAAATTTTTGGGGTGTTACAACACCACCCCCCTTAAGAAAAATCTCGTCCTCGAGATTTGCTAAGGACGACCTCAAAATATCCATCCCATTACCATAAAGCATTAATCCAAAGGAAACGAATATATTAAACACTGAGATTACGGCGAGAGGGCAAACAATTGGCACAACTACAGTTGGGTACTGGCGCTATGAGAAGAAAAGCTATGGTTGGGAAAACCGAGAAATTACCACTATCGGCTACGGTAAAATTAGAACAACAGTCTAAATTCACAAATTACGCTGGTCGTACCCGAGTGTATAGAGCTCTCTCTGGCTGACAGGTGGACCCGGGGTCCACTGTCAGTCTCTCCTCCTACCTCTGGCTCTCTTCTTCCTCTATCTCGCGCGCGACTGCGCTTTCTCCACCGGCGACGCCTAGCGCGTAGGGCATCTAGGGCCGTACTGTGGTAGTGCGCGGCGTGCTAGCTGCCGGTGCAGCGTGCACTCACCTCGCGGGCCAGTGCGCTGTCGGCACTGCTCGCGGATTCGCCTCCGAACACCGGCGATCGAGCGGCGAGCGGCGCTGGTGGACTTCGCCCACCGTACACCGATCTCGAGCTATAAAATGACCGCGGTGCTCCTTTCTTCTTCCTCCCACCTGGCCTCGCCTCTCTTCTCCTTCCTTCTCCTCCATTTCTGTTAGCAGGAGCTCGCGACGAGGCTCTAATGGCGGAGGTGATGCCGGACTGGTACGTGATCCTGATGTGCGGAGGGTTGGCGGCATTGCTGGGGTTCTCCGTGCTCTTGTGCGCGATGATCCTCAATGATCGTGGTGATGCTGCTGCTCGAGTGTTAGCTCTTCGCGGCGGCGATGATCATGAGGATTAACTGTGGTTGTTAGGTTCTGACTGCTGTCAGTGTGCTGGAGGCAACTTGCGTTCGAATAATCACCCACAAATTTCTCCTTTAGAGACTGTGGTGTGATAGTGAGGTGATCCGTTAGGTGCAAAATGTGTACGTGGTTATGCAATTAGTGCATGCAGTTGAGTGGTAGTGGATGTGAGCCTGCTGTCGTGGTGCTGTGCGAATTAAAATACATGTCATGGAGAATTTATGTGTTGCAACGGCTCAAAGAAAAATCTAACTGCAAGATTTACTGAGAGCGGAGGCAGTCGATCAAAATGAACAGCAGTAAAAACCACTCACATAAATCGAAAACAAACATTTAATACATCGCACAAACTTAGAATACAACGCATAAGCTGAAATACATAAATAAGTGCTAGGATAACAAACATAGCAGTTACGTCTACGATAGAAACGGAAAATGGACAGGGTCCTGAGGAACTGTCTCTGGCACTGGGGCACATTCCTCTTCTATCAGGGAAAGCGGATTGCTTCCTGGTGTTGGAATACATTCTACTTCTTCCGGAGGGAGCGGAGGAAGTTGAGGAAGCAATCGAAGAACGTGTCCCTCCTGAGTTGGCAGAGGGGGTCCGCCAATGGTGATCCGGGGATTCAGAACAGCAAGGTAGTGGAGATACCCCAGTATTTGCTGGGTGAAACGCTCCTGGGCCATCACATATTGAATGAGATAGACCAGGGCCGGATCGCTCTCCGTACGTCCACAGCGGAACGTAGCTTCTGCTCCAAAAGCAGCGCGGCTTGGGAAATAGCAGTATTCTCTTGTGCTGGCACAAGGTACCGCAAATCGAAGACGGGTGATTGCTTCATACGCAGCAGACTCAATGGCCATGCCTGACGTTGGCATGGATCTCCCGATGAAGATAACATAGGGAGGGCCTTGGTTTAAATCTGCTGGTGGAATATGTACAGCTGCCCAGTATTTCGAGAGATCGGGAGTGATTCTCGATTTGAGCAGCTCATACAGGGGTGGGTGGGTGGAGCCAAGAGTATTGCGGGCAAAATCCCATAATATCTTAACAAAACTACCAGGGTTTGCGTCGGGGTTCCTCAGATAAGCTCCGGGGTGAGACATGGATGGGTGAATGAGGAAGATAGTGCTCGATGCTGATGGTTGCTGGTGTGGAAAAACGAGGGTGGCCTCTTATAGAGAGCCTGGGTCATAAAACATGAAGTGGGGTCGGTACGACTGAGGCACCGACTCCGGCGCGGGGCTGTCTGAGTCAAAGTCTCAGGCCTCAATCCAAAAGAGAAGTGACATGTTACTGTGCATGTCGATTTGGGGTCACGTCTAGAATTTTACTTGCAACTACTCGTCAAACAATTTATGCCAGATCATACGTACTATGTGATGCTGACACACAAGTGGTTACAAGCCCACCACGCCACACAACGGCTACTACGGAACTAACGGAAAAACCGGCCACTAGGGCTTGACAACAATTCCGGTGGACTCAGTCCACCTGGTTGAGATCTAGCCGGGCGCGTCTTGCGGATGCCGTGTCCTCTCCGGGTGCTTCCGCGTCGGAGCTGGCCGGGGTAGGATGGGGAGCTACTGGGCTGGAGTAGCGGTGGTGGCCTTCGCGGGGTGTCGAGGTCACCGTCCCATTGGAGTAGGCGTCCAAGAGACGACGGAGATCTCCGGGTGCGGCGATGGCATTGCCTGGGTGGATGACATGGTCAGAGCTTGGGTGCTCAACCGGCCTTCCAGGCAGCACTATCGGTGTGTCGGTGGCGGGTGCGACTTCGCTCCTTGCCGGGGTCAGGCGAGTGAGCGTCATGCGGGTCTCAATCAGGTCAAGAGTGACCTGATCAAATAGTGCCTCTTGCGCTTCCAGGTAGCGCACCAGATGCACTAGGGCAGGGTCCGACTCATGGTCTCCGTTGGCGACCTGGGTCGGTCTACCATAGCCTTCACGACTAGGGTAGTAGTAGAATGAGCGGCAGTTAACCCTCGGCGACAGGTGCCGAAGATGAACTATAGCCTCTCGGGCTGCAAGTTGGATGGCTTGGGGCTCGTCGGAGGTCGTCCTCCCGGTGAACCGGTAGGGACGCTCCGATGTAATGCCTCTCCCGTAGATGTGCGCCGTGGCCCGGAAGTGTTGGATGGAATTACTCGTGTGCTCTTGGTACACGACATACTCCGGCGGCTCGTTGGTGCCGAAGGCACGACGGGTGAGATTGGCGAGGATGGCTACGAAGCCTTCGAGCTCAACAGCGGTGGTCTCGTTGTGAACGCGGGGGCCTGGCATCTTGGTGGTTGGATATCGAACTGGGAATGAGGCCGTGATGTGCTGAGTTTTGGGGCAAGGCTTCCTTTATAAGTCAGCCGGGTCTTCCATCGCACGCTTGTGGATGGGACAACTCAGTTGTTGGCACAGGCGCACGGCCTATGGATAGGCTGATAGGTTGGGCACCGACTGCCAAGAGCTGTCGGGGTCACTGTGTGGCTATCCTCCACGAGAGCTTTGGCTGGGTTTAGAATAAGGTTTGGTGGGTTGTTTAACCTAGGTTTGTTGACCTGGCTAAGATAGGATTAGCCAATGGTCAGCCTGGCTCTGATACCAAGGTTGTCAGGACCGGTTTTCCAGGATATTAATTTCCCAGTAAACGGCCCTTGTGCTCACCAGCCCCAGGATTACTGTTAGCTGATGAGACACAAACTTGATACAGAAATTCCAAGCCAAATACAAAATATGTAGTACAAGACCATTCTGGTCCATGAGTACAACAAAAGGTTTCTAGAGGTTGATGGCGGAAGCGGTTTGCGATACGTCAGCGTCTATGGGACTCCATTTCCCACAGGAACAGCTGACCTGGATAATTCCTATCTTCGCGAGGCTGCTATCACCGTTGCCTAGGTTCCGGGGCTGCCATCGCAGCGCTCCTCTCCAAGCAAGAAATCTGGCCAAGACAATAACCAGGGACAAGCCAGTGAGTACTTTGAATGTACTCACAAACATTATGAACACAGGCACAATATAACAAATGACATTCATGCTCTGAAATATTCCATGATCACTTCGTTAGTCGCGAAATAAAATTCATGACGCAAGCATGTTATTCTAATAAGCCATGAATGAGCAATCAAAGAATAAAAATAAAATGCACCGATCGGGTGTCTGAAGCGACGCCTCGAAAGGATAATAAAATTAGCATGCCTCAGTCGGACGTCTGAGCGACGTCACAAAAAGGGCTTATAAAGAAAATAAAAACAAACATGCCACAGTCGGGCGTCTGAGCGACACCACATAAAGGGCTTATATGAAAAATAAAACACAAGCATGCCACAGTCGGGCGTCTGAGCGACACCACATAAAGGGCTTATAAGGAAAATAAATAATAAGTATGCCACAGTCGGGCGTCTGAGCGACACCACATAAAGGGCTTATATGAAAAATAAAACACAAGCATGCCTCAGTCGGGCGTCTGAGCGACACCACATAAAGGGCTTATATGAAAATAATCCCAGGGAATATCCAGGAGGTAGAACCGTCCTAGGGATATTCAATAATTCAAATAATACAAATGGTTAGTCCAAAATAATAATAATCATAATCATATATCACATGTTATGACCAGTGATCTGGCTTAGCCGTTTTCCTCCGAAGACCGACACTAAGACCGACACTTGACCCATCCCAGACTGTAATCCTTAACCGCGGACACGGCTATTCGAATAGGTATAATCTCTGCAGAGGGTGTACTCTTTACCCACGTGTAACGGATTCCTTCAGCCCATCGGGACTAATTCCATTTACGGTCTTTTAGTTGAAAACACACCTGACCCGCACACACCAGCTTAACTTACTGGTGACTGGAATCACCCACGACACCTGTTAAGCAAAACTCTAAGTGGGGAGGCTACAACCTCGAGTAGCATGGGATCACAGAATTTATAATGCGCGCAAACTAGGGGAGCTACCCCCTCGGTCCCAACCGGAAACACCCATGCCCCCGGACCAGGTGGCCTGCCTACCGGATGCAGCCGGTATCTTCCACCATGACCTCTCTGTACGGTGTGTGCCAAGAAAGGGGTTGACAACTTACTGGACTGTACCCTACCTGCGGCAGGGACAAGTGGTAGTACGAAGCAAGTATGGGGGTTACCGGAACAAGACTCGATCTATGGTCGACTCAGGAGGTTAAAGCATCACTTGCATGATTAGTATAGCAATTATATTTCACACCAACAAACAGAATCACTACTCATCATACCTCAATATGCCTTACTGACAATACTCGTCTCAACGAAATATCAGTAACAAGCTCGTGTCTACCTAAGACAGAGGCTTTCCTGGATTCCTTCCAGTAGGCATGAGAGGTAGACGAGGGTGATTACTGTCACGAGTATAACAATTTCCAACAGCAAGGAAACTTCATCATGCACTCATGAGTATGATCATATCCACACATAAAATAACGAATACTTCGTGCCAAGGTGGTGTTGTAAACGTGTCCAACAACACACAACAATATTATGCCGGGGTTCAGAATGCTTGCCTTCAAGGTGCAGAGAGGGGAGGTACACTCCAAAACTTTTGAAAGTTTTGATCTTCTCTCCAAATTCCTATTTTTGAAAGTATTCAAATTAACACATACCTTAAAAACAGTACAAAAAGTTGTCCTAATTATTTTTGAAATATATCTTAAAATAAACTAGGTGAAATTTGAGGGTGGTAGGAAAAAGAATCAACTCATTTGGAGTTTTATTTAAAAAGATATGCCCAGTCAAAGTTTAGTCAAAATTCTGTTTTAATAAAAACCAGAAAAGGGAAAACGCATCGGTTCGGAATACGCTTTAGAGAGGGAGAGACGTACTTCGGGCTTTACGCTTTCACTTAAGCGCCTCGGCGGGACGACTAGAGCCACTGACGGTGGGTCCGCGGGTCCACCCGTCAGGTTTGACTGGTCCAACCAGTCTTCTTCCTTCTCTGGCCGAAAGGAGGCGGAGCTCCGGCGTTCAACGCCGGCGAACGGTGGCGCCTCGAGGGCGTTCGAGTGCGGGGATGGATCCGCCGGACTGGGGTGGTTCTTTCGGTGGTCGAGAAGGAGACGGAGGTGGAGGAATGCGTCGGCGACGAGCTTCGCGGCGGACGGCGGTCTCGGTTGGAAAAGGGGTTCCGCCCTACGGTGGTTCTCGATCAAGTTTGAGCGGTTGGGTGGCTCTGCTAGGTCGAGGGGAAGTGGATGGTGGTGACAGGAGGACTAGGGAGGCTCTGCTCGCGACGCACGGTACAAGAATGCGGCGGCGGCCGAAGCTACCGGAGATGAGGAAGACGGCCTCCCTCCCTCGATCTCTGGCTACGGGAGCTCCAGGGAGATGGCCTGAGGCTGCTTGGGGGTCTGGACGAACTCGGGGTTCCTTAAATAGGCGGGGGAGGTCGGTTCCCGCGGCTGCGGATAGGAACGCCGGCGAACCGCCTCTCTGTTGCGGCAGGGCGACGTGGCGAAAGCTAGCGGTGCACGGCGTGGCTGCGGGAGCTAGGGGATGAGAATGGCCTGCTCACGAGGGCAGCTGGCGAACGGAGGAGGCTTGGGCGGCTCCGTCCATGGCAGAGCCGGTCACGGGCGCCGGTGTGCCGCCAAAGCGCCAACGCTGCTGCTCTGAGAGGAGCAGGGCGAGTAGGGGTCGCACTAGGGGACAGGGGAGAGGATTAGGACGAGCTCGGGAGGCTTATCCAGGGGCGTGTCGGTTCGGGCGCGAGCACGTGCAAAACGCGCGCTCTGCTCGCGCTCCGGGCATGCACGGCAGGTGCTCGGTGAAATGCCAAATCGTGCTAGAGGTTTAGGGTGAGGCTGCCAATTAACAGGAGGGTTAGGGTGAAGGCAAAAGGTCTAATAGACATGGTTGTTGGGTCAGGGAATCAAGTTCACAAAGTAATCACAAAACTATGCCAAATCTAGCCAGACACATAAAGTGCTCGACAGAATGCCATGGGCATCTAGGCATTTCTTCTGGTGGCCAAAAACTCCAGGTTGGGGTCTCTTTAGATGATAAAGAGGGTGGTAAGGTTAGTTTGTCAAAAGCCAAAACTTCCTAGTGCAAGTTTTTGAGAAAACCAAATCTGGACAGGAGAGAAAAGCTATCCTTGCATGGACCAATAATATTCCAATGGGTCCAATCTCCTGGACTTAAGAGTTTGGTAGGGTATACTAATAGCAGGAGAAAAATTTAGAGGTAAAAGGGCAAGCAAAGATGGAGCTGTAGTACAAACCACTAAACTGGACCAGAACACAAATGAGGATGGTTTGCTCAAATTTTCCAAAGAACACCATTGGGCTTTTGCATAGAAATGAATTATATACTTCTACCAATATCTCCAAATTTTGGTGGAATTTTTAGATGAATTTTTCAAATGGCTGCAGTGCAAAAGAGACTCCAAACTTATGAGAAATCAATTAAAAGCAATAAAGCTTTAGGGAAATATTTACAGAAATATTTCCACTGATAAAAGAAATGTTCTTGAGAAGGTATACAAGTCCAACAATATTCTTGAAAGGTTCCCCTTGAGGGAAACATTCCACAATTCAAAGGAAAATAATGGTACTGAAATCAAAATAAAATCCAGGAAAGAAAATTTTAAGTTCCTGGCAAAATTTTAATAAATAAATCATGGTTAAAATTTTTGGGGTGTTACACGGCCTCAGGGCCGTCAGTGCGACCGCCGGTCCCCTCCTCAGCTGCCGCGCCGGCGGCCTTAGCTGCCTCTTCGACTGGGGGCTCGTCGGTGACGATCGCCTCTTCGGTAGCCGCGGCATCACCAGTGTTGCCGCGCGCGTCCTCCTCGGTGGCGGCCTCCGTCTCCATCGGCTCTGCGGCGGACGGATCTGAAGACAATAAAAATAAGAAGAAAGAAGAATGGTCAAGCGAATATCCAAAAATAAAAATTCATGAGAGGAAAAGTCCAAGGGTTACCTGCGCGGGCCTCTTCTTCGACAGGGTTCCTCGCCGGGGAGTTCTCCCTCGGCGGCGTGGTGGTGGCCCCCGCCGGCGGAGGACCGCTGGCGCTTTCCCTTGGCGGAGTGCTCGCCCTTGGCGGAGAATTCTCCCCCGCCGGGGAGCTCCTCTTTGGCGGAGAGGTCGAGACGTGCGGCTCGTCGGGAGCAGTCTCTTGGTGCTCCTGAGGCTGCGGCTCCGCTTCTGCACAAGTCAACAAACAAGCAAAAATATTAACAAGGATGAGAAGCCTGCGCGTGCCCGACAAGCGAAGAAGTGAACAGAAGACTTACGCTGGGGGCTGCGCTGGGGGCTGCTCTGAGGAGCAGTTGCCTGGTCCGGCAAGCTTGTCGCTGGCGCATCCCCTGCCGTTGCGACGGGCTCGTCCTCAAGATCGAACACCGGGATCTTGGCCCTCTTCGCCGCCCTCTGGGCCAGGGTCCTGGAAGAAAAACAAGATCAGAATTAGGCAAAGAAGATTCAAGACAAGAGCAAATCGAAGGAAACGAGAGTTGACAGTGCTTACTCTTCCTCCTCCTCGTCGGAGCTAAGCACGGAGAAATCAAAGTCCGCCTCGCGCATCCCGGTGCGAGGAGCTGGAGGAGTAGGATCCCTCGGCCGCTTGGAGGGAGCAGGGGCGGTGGTCTGAGAAGACCCCGCTACGGTCGTCGCCGAGGCCCGAAGGGCGGAAGGAGCGGTGGAGCCGGCGCGGGAAGATCCTCCTCCAGCCGCTACTGAAGTGCGGGGCACTCCCTTGGCGGCCTTGCCCGCCGCGGTGGCGCGTGTCGGACGGCGTTGCGGCTGCTGGCCCGCCAGCTGCCCCGCCATATCTGCGGCTTTGCGGAGGCGCCTCCTCGCTGGAGCCGGAGGACTTGCCGGTGGTGGTGAACTCCCCGAGGATGAAGAAGAACCGAGGTTCAGAGACCCGCCTGAGTCTTCTGCAGAGGCACTCGATTCGGCGCCCTGCTCGGCGGGCCTGCTCGACTCCGTGCCTTGCTCGGCAGCCTCGCTCGTCCCGGCAGGTTGCCCGGCAGGCTTATTTAGTTTGAGGATCTCTTCCTCCTCGGCCAGACGTACCGCCTCCGCTGCATCCGCCTCCTCCAAGGTATACCCAAACTCGCCCGCGGCCGCGGCGGCGGCTGCCTCTTCCAACCTGGTGGCAATATAAGCCATCTCCTCGTCGGTGGTGTCGCGGGTGAGGCCTTTCTTCTCGTCGGGATTGATTGGCAGCTCCACCAAGTTGTCGAAGAACGTTTGCACGGCTTCGTCAGAAGGCTCCCGCCAAGTGGGGTCAATTCCATGGGAGTCACACCATGGCATCGCCGCGCGGATAGCGCTGAGCGACGAATTGTTGCATAGCGGAACTACGCCCCGCGGCAATGCAAACCACTCTGGATGTTTGGGGTCGTGCTTGAATAGCTCATGGAGCATTCCGTTGAGCTCCATGACGTTAAAATTGTAGTTGAGGCCTCGGCGCAGCCTCATAAAGTCTGCCGCGTTGCCAAACTCCCAAGCAGGCCTTTTTCTCTCCTGCAAAGGAGCGATGCGGCGGCGAAGGAAATCTGCTCCGACAGCCCCTACAATGAGCCTAGCTTGCCGGAGGCGAAGAATCCTAGTGGTGGCTATCTTCAGCTTGTCGTCCTCAGGGGCCAGGTCACTCCAGTCATTGCCGCGCACTATTGCCACTTGGCGCGGGGAAGTGAACTGCTGGGGTTCATCCTCCAGGATCCAGCACCAGTTAGCCCTCCACTCTTCCCACTTGCCGCGGAGCTCCCCAGTCAAGTAAGCATCTTTCTTATGAAGCCTAAATATCCAAGAAATCCCGCCGGACAGAGGAGACCCAGACTAGACTCGAGGCGTAAAATAATGGCGGAAGAGGGCTACGTTGGGGTAGACTCCGACAAAGTTCTCGCACAGATGTGCGAAAACGGCCATGGTCAAGACAGCATTTGGGGTGAAATCAAGGAGATGAAACCCGTAGGTATTCATAATATCACAGAAGAATTCGGAATATGGTGGGCAGAGTCCGCAATAGAAGAACGGAGCAAAATAGGCGTATCCTCCCGGAAACATGTCGCAGGCCTCAGCGGGGAGTACCTTGGTGCGCGGGTGCGCTTTTGTCTCCCTCGACCAGAAGAGGTAGAAGGAGTCCTTCAGCTCCCTCGCGCCGAGCCTCGGCGGGAAGACCGCCATCTTCTTCCGCATTGCTGCTAGCTTCAGCGCCCTGGCAGTCTTCGTGGCTTTCGCCTTGTCGCCCTTCGGGGCCATGGCAGGGACGGCGAGGGAAGTCGACGGCGCTGGAGAGGCTGGTGGCGGCGGAGGAAGGGCGGAGCGCTGCTCTCTTTCAACCTTCGGGGAGGAGGGGAGCAGCGAGGGTTTCTGGAGGTTGAAGAAGCAATGAGCGAATGGAAGGAACTGCCCCTGTCTCCCCTGCTTTCAAGGAGGAGAGGGGGGGCGTTCCGCATTTCCCCCATTAAAGAAACATGCCACGATCTCACCCACGACGCTGCAATCGACGCGTGCCGTTAGGGAGGGGCGCGGTGGATACGGAGTGGGATGCGGCGCGCCGTGGGCCGCATGTGCCCGTGCACTATTTTGGGCCTGGCCCAACAGTGCTCGGCACCGTGTGTGGCCCAGGCCCGGGGGCTCCTCTCGGTGTACTAAAGTAGGGGTACCTTAGTATCCCAACTTGTGCACGAGCGGTAGCAGCGTCCCGTGGCAGGGTTTGCCACGCGCCCGCCGAGGACCACTATGGTTCCTTTGGAGCCATTCAAGAACAAAGTATTCAAGTTAAAGAAACAAGACCCCGGCAAGAGGAGCTTGCCGGGAAGGCCGTTCCAGGCTCAAGACCACCCCTTTGGCACAAGACCCTGGCAAGAGGAGCTTGTCAGGAAGGCCAAGCATGGCATTTCAGGAGACTTGCCGCGACGCGCAGTGCGCCGCGGCAAGGCCCGGAGAGCGACAAGCTTCCGGGCGCGACAAGGTAGCGGCCGCGGCAAGGCGCTTGCCGCGGCAGGCTTCCACTATGTGCCCGCGCTCCAGCTCATCCGGCCACGCGTCGCCCTGGAGCCCTTCCAGGGGCACGTGGCGGAAGGCTGTGCAGCCTGGGGTACACGGTGGCAAGCCGCGATGACGAGGCCACCATCGTGGCGAACGGAGACGCCCGGACGGACGCTTTTTTGCACTGTTTGGGGCGACGGCGACGGGCATTCAATGCCCTTGTCCCCCACCGTCAGGGTTAGGTACAGAACACTGTACATACACTATTCCAACTACCACCATTTTTACGTTTTTACCCTCATCTGCGTTGCCACCTGTCGGTGACCCCTTCGACCTATAAAAGGAGCCCCATGCGCAACGTAGAGGGGGTTCCGATCTTCGATCACTCTCACGCTCGGTGTAGCTAGCAACAAGTACTGTAGCTCTCATCGCTCCCGAGCCAAGAACACAATACAAACCAAGGCAGGAGTAGGGTTTCACGCATCCGTGCGGCCCGAACCTGGGTAAACTGCCCGCGTGCTCGCCTCGATCCGCTCTTCGTGCATCCTCCGCTCCCTTGCCGTACTGAAAAGGGGCTCCGGTCCCATAGGTGTTCGTGGGCGATCAGTTTCCCCGACAAGCTACATAGAAATATGGAAGCTTATATGTATGATATAGTGGTCAAAACCAAGGAAAAGTACCGCACGTACAAGATTTGGAAGAGACATTCACGAATCTGCGCAAGATCAACCTTAAGATGAACCCTGAGAAGTGTGTCTTCGGTGTCTCGTCCGTCAAGCTTCTCGGTTTCTTCGTGTCACAGCGTGGAATTGAGGCAAATCCAGACAAGATCAAGCCCATCGAGAAGATTGAGGCACCCAGGTGGATCAAGGATGTGCATCGGCTTGCTGGCTGCGTTGCCACCATGGGCAGGTTCATCTCCAAATCTGCCGAGCAAGCCCTCCCCTTTTTCAAGATTTTGAAAAAGGCAGGCCCTATGGAGTGGACCCCAGAAGCCGAAGCGGCACTACAAGATTTGAATAAATACCTCTCCTCTACACCAATACTGGTCGCGCCAAAACCACAAGAGCCGTTGCTTCTGTATTTAGCAGCAATGAACCAAGTGGTGAGTGCCGCGCTAGTAGCCCACAGGGAGGTCAATACGGAAGAGATAGCAACGACGACACCTGATGCCACTTGGGCCGAAGCGACGCAACCAGATGGAGTGATGCAGAAGAAGAAGATGATGCAGCACCCGGTTTACTTTGTTAGCTCCCTATTACAAGGGGCTAGGTCAAGGTACTCCGGCGTGCAGAAAGTGCTCTTTGGTCTCCTTATGGCCTCGAGGAAGCTGCGTCATTACTTCCAAGCACATGAAATTATCGTCGTCACCCGCCTCCCGTTGCAACGGATATTGCATAACCCATATGTGACTCGGAGGATTGTGGAGTGGGCCCTGGAGCTGTCAAGCTTCAGTTTGAAATTTTAAAGCACTTCGACGATTCAGAGTAGAGTCTTGGCAGAGTTTGTTGCATAATGGACCTCAACGCCCGATGAAGAGATCCAGAGACTACTCTCCCCGGCAAGGGTACGAGTCGTGACTAGATTATGTACTTTGACGCGGCTTTCTCGCTTCAAGGCACCGGTGCTGGTGTGCTGCTCATTGCACCCACCAGAGAGCAACTCAAGTATGTGATCCAGATGCACTTCCCCACGGAGGTATCAACAAACAACACTACCGAGTATGAGGGACTGCTTGCCGGTCTCAGGATCGCGGCCGACCTCGGGATCAAGAAGCTCATCGTCAGAGGAGATTCGCAGCTCGTCGTCAGGCAAGTGAACAAAGATTACTAGAGCCCATTGATGGAAGCCTACGTGGATGAAGTAAGGAAACTGGAGGAGCGTTTCGACGGTATAAAAGCTGAACATGTCCCCCGAGCAGAGAATGACATCGCTGACTACTTGTCGAAACGCGCCGCCCTCAAACTACCTGTGGAACCAAGCACCTTTGTGCTCTGATTATTTCAACCATTTGTTGAACCATCGACTGAGCCGAACAAGTGAAGGAAATCAGGCCCCGACAAGTACTTTTCTGCCGAACCCGCAGGGGTGGCCGGCAAAGGTGTTGCCGGGGACGCTGAGCCTGCCGTGGGGCAACAGACTCCGGCGGGAAGTCAAGCCCTCGCCGTAGAGGCAATCGCTCCCATGGCACAGGAAACGCCTTTGGTCCTTGCCGTCGAGCCCCAGGCTCCGGCATGGGCACAGCATACCTCCAATTCCTCCAGACCGGGGAACTTCTTGAAGAGCAGGAAGAAGCGGAGAAAGTAGCCCGTCGGTCCGCCATGTACCAGTTCGTCGACGACGTCCTGTACAGGAAAAGACTGAACGACGTGAAATTGAAGTGCATCACCCGGGAGGAAGGACTAGAGCTGTTGGCAGAGATACATGGAGGCATATATGGCTCCCACATAGGGTCAAGAACCCTTGCCAGCAAGGCATTCCGGAAAGGTTTCTTCTGGCCCACTGCCCTCCAGGATGCAATGACACTAGTAGCCAAGTGTGAAGCATGTCAGTTCCATTCGAAGAAACTTCATCAACCACCTCAAGCTCTCCAAACAATCCCTCTCTCCTGGCCTTTCTCGGTCTGGGGGCTCGACCTATTGGGCCCTTTTCCCCGTGCTGTCGGGGGCTTTGAGTACTTGTACATAGAAATCGACAAGTTCACAAAGTGGCCGAAGGTGGAAGCAGTGAGAAACGTGACATCACAATTGGCCATCAAGTTCTTCAAAGGCCTGGTCTGCCGTTTTGGTGTACCAAACAGAATCATCACGTACAACGGTACGCGGTTCACAAGCAACACCTTCATGCAATATATTCAAGACCTCAACGGCAAGGTCTGTTTCGCTTCTGTTGCACATCCACGAAGCAACGGTCAGGCAGAAAGGGCAAATGCTGAAGTACCGCGGGGCCTCCGGACAAGGACTTTTGACAGGCTACACAAGTGCAGAAGGCGCTGGATTGATGAATTGCCGGCGGTTCTTTGGTCAATCAGGACGACACCAAATCGAGCCACCGGCCAGACACCCTTCTCCCTCGTTTACGGGGCGGAAGCAGTTCTCCCCACAGAACTCACATACGGGTCACCCCGAGTGCTCGCTTATGATGATCTTGAGCAAGAGCGACTGCGGCAAGATGACGCAACACTCCTCGAGGAACATTGTCTTTGGGCGGCTGTGCGAGCAGCGCGCTACCAGCAAGCCTTGCGCCGCTATCATAGCCGCAAGGTTCATGCCCGAAGCTTTGAGGAAGGCGACCTTGTTCTTCGACACGTTCAGTCGGCCAAGAATTCCAACAAGTTGACGCCGAAGTGGGAAGGCCCTTATCGGGTAATACGAGTCACCAGGCCTGGCATAGTTCGCCTGGAGACCGAAGATGGTATTCAAGTGAGTAACTCCTGAAACATCGAACATCTTAGCAAGTTTTACCCATAAGTTGCGGTTGTCGGGCCTCCCGGCAAGCCACTGTTTTGTACAAGCCTTGCCGACAAGGCATGTAACCCTTCGTACAAAGCCAGGCTCAGACCTTGAGCATAAATAAATGAAGCGTTGGCGCCCTAAATTTTAGCATGCATGCTAGGTTGAGTCTCTTTCTCTGTTAGGGTTGATAGTGCTTAACGGCAGCTAACCCCTAGCATAGAGTTCGAGTTTGCATCTCTCTGTTTCCTTTCTGTCCTCTTGATTCATAGGATCCATGGACGTCCTTGCTGAACTGTTTGAAAGAAAGGGGGCGGGCCGACGCTTCGACCTCGGCAAAACTAAGGTTGCCGGGGGCTGCACAACCAAGGGTCAAACCACGGCATGACAAGGTTGCCGGGAGCTAGAGGACCCAAATAAGTCTTTCGTCCCCCGCTCCTCTCTTCCGTATGAAACTTGAACGTACGAAGCTTTGTTCGCTCCTATGCCATCGTGCTCCCCTTTTTCCTTGCGTCCAACAAACTTTGTCTTGGACTGGGGCTGGGTAGTAGCGTGATGGGAAGGGAGCAACCAAAGGGCCTAACACTACCCTGTTACCGTTTCCGCCAAGGGCGTAAATACAGTTATGGGGCGGGGAAGGGGCGGCAAGGCTTGTTGCCGGGACACGTTGCTTATCTTAAGATAACAAGGATCCGTTCCTTGGTGTGGCTCCTGCCCGCGCACGAAGAAACCCGGCAAACACCCTTCTCTTCATTGATACGTTGAAAACAAGTACAATTCGTATGGAATGCATACATAAGTGAGGGGGTCACAAGATTTTAAATCTTACAAAGGCCCGTAGGCTTAAAAACTAAAGAGATATAAGGTGCCCGTAATCCCTTTCTTGTCCGTCTCCTCGGGAAATGGAACAAGATGACGAAAGGCAAAAGAAGCACCTAGGCGAAGCACGAGCAGCAGAAAGCACCAAGAGAACATCCCGGCGGCCATGCCAAAGGAGACCGATGATGATGGGGCCGGGAGAGGAGCCGAAAGATGGGGCAGCGGGCCCGCAATGCGCGGGTTGACGCCCGCGTACTCCGACATGACGATCGCCGCCCACCTTCTTCGCGTTATCCGGCCTCCCAATGTCAGCCGCCTAAGGAGGAGACCCCGAGAAGTTCGAGGGGCTGGCGGTGCAGATGATGGTGCTGCCAGCACCGCCCAGGGACGGCGTATCCGCCGCATAGTCGGACCCGCATCCTCCCGCCCGCCGCCCCCGTCGTCGCTGTCGCTGTCCTCCCCATCGCTCTCGCTCGGGGAGGAGTTTTCGTCGTTGGTCGAGCTCTCCACACAGCACCCTAGCCTATGTCTCAAGCGCCCGAAGACTTTGACGGAGAGAAGATCGCTCTCCGCTAGCCTGAAGCAGAGGACGTGCCCCTTCACCAAGCAGTGGGCACGCACGAAGGTCTTCCACCCCCAGTGAAGGAGCATCATGTGAGGGGTGGGAAACTTGGTTTCCACCCACATGGCGCCATGGCAACACCCCTCCATGTGAAGCCTCAGCCTTTGATGGATGATCGACCTCCAACACCCTCGCGAACGCTCCAGGAAGGCGGCGGCGATTGCGCGGCGGCTCGTGCAGCTGTAGGATGAACTCCAACGCCGTGTCCTTGACATGGCCGCGTGGGGAGGCAGGAGGAGACAACGAAGGAGAGGAAGACGGGACTAGAGAAATATGACAGACTGTAAAAGCAGCAGGAGTACATAACAACCTTAACTAAAACCAGCAGGGGCACTTAACAACCATAGCTGAAAGCAGTATAGTACTTATACAGGTTCAACCGTACAAAGCACGCCTCGAACAGTGCAACTTTGCCTACAGTTAACCAAGGGTGAGGCCACCAAACCCAGGACAAGCCAGGCGCCTCCCCGCCCATCTACAACCTTCTGAAAGCGGCTTCATCTCCCAATGTAGTCAATAAACAGGATATTCACTTCAGAGCCACGGAAAAGCATGAGCATAACCTTCTGTCCTATTCTCCAAGATGGATGGGCCTTCATTATTTGAGACCACCCAGTAATAAGTATCTTTTCACCTCCAAGAGAAATGGAGTAGGTCGACATAAACATCATGTTGTGACCAAGGGTAATCTGACACGACCATGGTCAGGCATCTATATAGGAACAATAGAACTGGGCAATTTCTATTTCAAGAAGATCACAGCTGTAAAACTGTGTATAAGCAAGAGTTTATGAACAACATATATAATAGAAAACAGCTCGTACCATAAGTTTCTCGACATAGTTGGACCTGTTCAACGTGTGCAGCACTGACACACATATCCCATGTGGCCTTCCACCATTGAAATGCCCCACAAGGACCTCAAGACAATCAATAAAGTGTAGGAACTGGTGTGTGTCGTCCCAGTCAACTTAAGTGCCATCAGTAACAGTCGAGTTCTTGTAGAATAACAAACAAGTAGCGTGCTTAACTTTGAAATAACCTACATGTGCCACCAATTATAAGAAATATTTGTTAGAAGTAGCATCTTCATGAGAGAAGGGAATCACAAATCATTGCTACTTCTAAAGTTAAATTGCGATTAGTTAGACACAATAGGTGGATTAAGAAGTAATCTAGGCAACATGGAAGAACCAGATACAAAACTAACATGGATGAAGTACTGGGAAGACGTCGGGCTAGAAGATCACAGTGAAGATGAGACATGGTTTCTGCTATTGCCATCAACATTTGTGCGCCGATTTTCAGTCTGTAACACTTGAGAAAGTTTATCCAAGTTCGGCCATAAAAAAAGCATCGATCTTCTTGGTTAATGAACCAAACTGAGAACTTATATCCATGGCTTGTCTTCAATGTGACAATTAAACTGGTGCATTCACTTGTGGCAAGGCCGACCATCTTGAGTACATGTGTTTTCGCAGAGCAAGGAATGCGTTGTAGGGAAAATAAGACGAGAACACAATGTATTCGCTATCCAAATCTAGAAATAATTTCCTCCTTCACGTCAGTGTTGACCATGCTACTAGTACCTTTTATCCAAATATAGCAATCCAAATTTCGAAATTAGTTGACAACATGTTCGAAAACCCCCACCCTCCTGGATAGAAAAGAGGATTCTAGGAACATACTGTGCGCGTTTAAAAATCCTGTTTTACGACGAGAAGGAACAAGTGTGGCATCTCGCCGACGGCGCAGAAAGCTGTAGGATCCTTGCACTTTGGGCACTACAAATGAAACACACACGATTCAATAGGAAGAAAAATGCATCAACGGCGACGGCTACGATCCTAGGATTAACCGCGACCAAGGAACTTTGATTTATCGGGGATGAATGAAGAATTCGTACCTGGTTCTCCATGTGAAAACCCTATGCAATCTTCGAGAGGGTCTTTTCTCAGAACAAGCAGAGGAGGGAGAACGGGATTTAGGACCAGTGTAATATTCTTGCTTCGTCCGTCCAGCTTACTGCCTGGAAAGGTGGTTTTTTTGTGATTTGATGGCTCACTGGCATTACTGCGGCGCTACGACCGGGGTGAGTCTACCGTGCAATTGTGCACTCTAATTTGGTGCATCGCACGTGACCCCATTGTCGGATGCCCCACATATCAGCGAAAGGAAGTAGAAAGGCAGGAGTAACTAGTTACACATAAATATATTTTTTGACAGAGAGATACTCCCTCTGTAAAGAAATATAAAACTATTTTATATCACAACTTTATACTTACATAAGAAAAATCAAGGGGAAATATGGGGGTTCAGCTGAGAAAATAAGACTCAGACAGGCTCACGTTTCTGGACTTGGGGCCACAGGCTTAAGGGCCTGCATGTTTGGGGGCCCATGTGTTCTAACTCCGCGCATTTCATATAGCAAGGGATCGGTACGGTGCTGGTTTTAGATGTTGTCCCAAGGCGAATACACAAAATTAAATAAAGCACAACAATTTTTAGGATGAAATCGAACGATAGTTCCTAACCAGCAATCAGAGTTGCAATTCTTTCACGATATCCTACGTGATAAATAATATTGTTTTACTGCTTATACACACAGGACACTTGTTTCACCATGCCATATAATTACATCAAAATCTCTCGGAGGATAGATCAGTTCGGCAGTTGCGTGCTGCTACTAAAGGATTTCAAAGTTGATTAGGACCAGCTCTCCTTACCGATAAAGTTCAATTTTGACATCATCCCCAACTTCAAAATTTGATAGAATTTTGAACCTTGACCATCCTTTAGCATCAATCATCGTGCGACCATCCTTTGTACATACGATGTATTGAGCAGGTTCATTCACACCAAGGCTGCTCATGGTAAGAGAAAATTGGCCATGGTCTCCCGGATTATTGAATGCCTCCCTCGTTGCTCTAGGAATTATCTATTTGCAAACAAGAAGACATATACAAACAGTAAGATCAACACAGTGAAAATGTGAAACAATATGGAAAGAAAAAAGAACGGAGCACTTGGGCTGCCAATGCTTACCAAGAAGGTGGAGATGTCGGTGTTTGTAAGGACTTTGGTATAGACAGTGCGAACTGCAGCCCAGTCTGTTGTCGGTGCAAGTGCTTGTTCCATTGCCGCTGCACGTGCCGGAGCATATGCAAGTGCAACTTGAAGTGTTGGTGCCGATGCCGGAGCCGTTGCTGGTGCCCGTGCCGGTGCAACTGGTAGTGCTGTTGCTACCGCCGGAGATGGTGCTCCTTGTGGAGCTGGTGTCGGAGCAGGTGCTCGTGTTGGTGCCCGATCCTCGGGTAGACCAGCCTGATCTGTTGACGCGGTCGGTGCCCAATTCTTTGGTGGATCAGACTGAGTTGTTTCCGCTCTCAGTGCTAGAGCTAGTGCCGTCAAAGCAGGTGCCGGTGCTCGATCCGATGCTGAAGGTGGTAGCAATGTGCGAGACAGCAGCGATCGTCTCTGGTCTGCTATGATTTTGTAATTCAGCTTTCTAACTTCGCTAGGCTCCGTGACCTGGATCTTGTGTTTTACTTCACTTCTTTTAATCGCTAGGACTAATTGTGGCATGTTTGTTAAAACAAATTGTTGTTCATCACAGGGATTTAGATTGTACTCAGAAAATAGACCGACCCAATTGTGTCCAGTAATATAAGTGATGGACAGTGCCTTCATTACTGACATGTCATACGAAGTGGAATGTCGGGGTTTTGGAACGACATATGCCAACGGATGGCTTATCATGCGTGGGGTAAAAAGAACGTCGCCGGGTTCGGGAAGCGGGATGAGGCGAAACTTAGGATGCCTACGGATCTTACCCAGGTTTGGGGCTCTCCGAGGAGATAACACCCCTAGTCCTGCTCTGTGGGGGCTCCGCGTCATGACTGATGTCACTACGGTAGCTACAAGGTTGCTCCTCGAGCTGTGTGGTCTAGAGGAAGAAGATGAACAAGGCTAGCTCACCTCCTATCTTTTTTCTAGGGTTCAATCTTCTAACCTTCTAACCCCTCCTCATGGAGGACCCTGGGGGGTTTATATAGGCCTACCCCCCAGGGGTACAATGGTAACCTCGACGGCGTTGCTCCCAGCCATCAGTGTCTTCCGGCGCTGGCCTAGCCGCCCGCCTGCTCGGGCCCGCCGCCTACGGGCCCACGTGATTGTCTTTCACTGTAGATGCACCTCTGCGGACGACAGCCTCGTCAGGACGGAAGTGGCTACAGTGCCGCCGTCTCCTGCCGTACACTGCTGCCACGCCCTATCTTGTTATCTTGATGAGGCTCGGACTTCCAGGGCGAGATTTGCCGCCTGCTGCCAGGCGGCCGTCTCCCCTGGCCGTTTGCCAGGGGCGGCTTGTTCATGAGCTACTCGCTGGCAAATGGGGCCAGCCGCCTGCTGGTCCTGCCGTCTGTGAGCAGTGGGATCGTGGCCTCCTCTGATCGATGCTTGGTCACGAGCAACGTGGCTAAAGTGACCCTCCACTTAGGAGATATTCATAAGGTACACGTTCACTGTAGCCACGCCCTTATATATCTTCTAAGAACATGTTCACCTGTAGCCATGCCACTGCTGTGTGGGGGTCCCTCAGCACGCATCCCGAGGGAGGGATATGGGACCATCTGCCAGCTGGTGGTGTTGGTGTTGCCACCCATTGGGTCCCTGCCGCCTACTGGCAGCCGGCTCCTAGGCCAGGCTACCCTAGAAGGCGGCCCGATGAGCAGACGGCCGTGGTTGACCAGGCGGCTATTATTTGTCTTGAAATACCAAGGGTGGTCGCCGAGGGTACCCATGGTCAATATCTCCGATAGTAGTCCCCGAAGCTGGTGGAACTCCGCAGCGGGCGCTGGAGGGCCGAGGGGTTCCAGCAGCTTCCCTCCTTAGGAAGGCTCAATGTCCTGCACCCGTCTTCCGTAGATATCCGTCTGCCGGTAGCCCGCCCTGCGTTGATGGAGCCGGCCTCCGGCAGCTGAACCGTCGTCTTTGAATCTTCGGGGGGCCGGCACCGCCTGGTTGGCAGGCAGTAGAGCAGGCCCGCCGACCATTGGCAGCCCCCCACGCGTCACCGCCCCGTCGCGTCGGCCTGCCAGCCCACGCGCGTGACGGGACGTAACAGTGGGTCGGCGCCCGCCACTATAGGACCTCGGTCCCCGCGCAGATCCAGAGTGGCAGGGGTAAACGATTACCCTCCCACGCGCATTTAATGCGCGCAGATTCGGCGCGCAAAAGGTGGGGGTTGTGCGGGGCGTGGAGTGGTTAATCCCACACCCGTCCCCTCGGCTTCGCCGCCCCGGGCCTATAAATAGGTTGGGGGAGAGAGGCTGGCACCGTTCTCGCGGTCACTCCTCCCCATCCTCCTTCTTCTTCCTTGCTCCTCTCGTCATCGACGCAGCGAGCTGCCGCCCGCACCATGCCCGCCCCAGCACCTCCCCGACACCATGGCCAGTGGGACGGGAGCGAGGTCCTGTAGGAGCACATTGACGTCCTCCGGCGGTCGCGAAAGCTGCCCCCCGCCAACAGGGTCGCCGTGCGCCTCACGCCGGTGGCATAGATCAAGCCTGCCCCGCGGCAAGGCGAGCGGGTCGTCTTCTGCTCGCACTTCCCGTGCGGCTTCGGCCTCCCTAGAGTTCTTCCACATCCAACCTCACCACCTCACCCCGAACACGATGGTGACGCTCTCGTCCTTCGTCGTCCTCTGCGAAGCATACCTCGGCATCCTCACCACCATAGAGCTTTGGACCAAGCTCTTTTACGTGAAGCTCGGCACTGCCGTCCAGAGCGTGCTCGCCCAGTGCGGGGGGTGCTTCCCGGTGAAGCGCAGTGGGACGAGGAATTTCTTCCCAGCGCCGCAGCTTGTGGGGTCGGTGAAGCAGTGGTAGAAGACGTATTTCCACGTCTCCGACGTCGACCCCGAGCAGGACTTCATCTGTCTGCCGGAGTGGGTGCCGGGTCCGCTCGCCGAGCCTCGCGATTCCTGGAAGACCCGGCCTGCCTCCCTCACGGAAGGCGCCTCCATCACGTTGCACTGTCTCCGGGAGCTGAGGGACAGCGAGGGCCTGGTCTTCACGGATCTGTTGCTCACGCTCGCAGAACGTCGAGTGCTGCCGCTGCAGCGCCGCCCTCATCTGATCTGTGACATGAGCGGTCGCCGGGACCCCAGTCGAACGTGCACCAAACCCCTGCCATACAGGGAGGTAGCTAACCTGGTGAACCATATCTCCAACTGCAAAGTCTCCGACTCCGGTTGGGCCTTCGGCAAGCCGCCGTACAGCCGCGGCAACCAGCCGCCCGCAGTAAGCTCTTCAACCCTATCTTTTTCTTTCTTTTACGTCCGGCTGCTGTAGCCGTCTGACCCTGATGTCTTGTTGAGATCTTCTCCGGCCAGCCAGCGCCGGGCTCTAGCCAGCCGGGCCGCCACCTAGAGCCGGATCGCTCCTAGAGCGACACAAGCGACCCCGATCTTGGGGCCGCCGGAATGGAGGAGGAGGAGGTGACAGGCGGCGGGGGCCAGCCGTCGGGCGGCCTGCCAGAAGGCGACATTGAGAGCTGGCCGGACGATGACGAGGAGGTGGAGGAGGCACCCGTCCGCGCCAGCCAGCAGGCCGGGCCGTTTGGCACAGCCGGCGGTGGGAAACGGCAGTCCTCATCAGGGTCGTCTGGTGCTCCGCCCATGAAGCTCCGGCTGTCGACCGCCGCCACCAGGCGTCGAGAGGCGGCTGCCAGGGCAAATGTGCCCAAGATGCCCAAGGCCAGGCCGATTGTGTCCGGGTAAGTGTTTTGCATCCCTCCTTTGTGTGGTGCTCATCTTTCTCAGCCGATCCCCTCTTGATTGACTCCTCGTTTCTTTGGGATATCCGCGTAGCGCGCCACTTTCCCTCTCGCGAGTGCCAGCGAGCTCTGTTGTGGGAGGCACGGATGCACCTCCTGCGCCCCGTCGCGTGGATCCAGCCACCGCGCTCAGGGAGGCGACGGAGAGGAACGCCCGTGAGGCGCGCGTGGAACGCGAGGCCGCGGACCGCGAGCGAGCGGTTGCTGATGCAGCCGTCAGGGCGGAGGCTGAAGCCACCAAGAAGGCCCAGGCAGACGCGGCCCGAACCCGGGGGCAGGAGACGGGCTCCCAGTAGCCAGCGGGCCACACCGTCCTCCCGGAGGCAGGCTCTCTGGAGCCATCGGCCCAAGCGTCGGCTGCTGACGAGCAGCCGGCTCCAGGCAACGGGGGGGACGACTGCGTCATCCTGGAGATGCAGGTGCCGCCCCCCGCGCCGCCTACTGGGGAGCAGGGCAACCGGCCAGCGTGGACGGAGGTGCCGCCAGTTAGGGGCGTGCTGGTGACTGGCCCGCAACCGGCCCTCCGAGCCCCAGCCCGTCGGCGCCCTGCGAGGGCGGTCTCCGTGCCGCAGTAGGTGGAGGCCGGCGGGGCCAGCTTGTCCGCGTCGGAGAATGAGGTGACCAGCGCGGCGCCGTCAGGTTGGAGGTCCGGAGGTGGCGGGGCATGGATCGTCGCGTCGCGGGACATCCTCGACCACTTCAACTCCTTGGGCAACGTCGTGCAGACGGCGGTGCAGGAGTTCGTGGCCACATGGTCCTCTGTTCGGGTACGTGTGCTTTGTGCTCGTCTGTTTTTATTCGTTCAATTTCTTCTGTGGGGGCGCGTCAGCGCACCCACTTGTTGTAGTCCCCGAGTTCCTAGCCGGCTGCTGAGCAGGCGGCTTGGAACTCCAAAGTGTACGTTGTGGGCTGATCTTGCGTCTTGTTGTAGGAGTACCACAACCTCCGCGTGGCCTCCTACAACGCTCAGCGCCAGGAGCTAGCGCAGCTGCAGGCTACCTTGGCAGATAGCCAAGGTGAGTGCCTCCTTTTCTCCTTGCGGGGGCGCATCAGCGCATCCGCTGGGTGTAGTCCCCGACTTCCGAGCCGGCTGCTGAGCAGGCGGCTTGGAACTCCAAGTTTATCTTTTTTCCGCTGACATTTTTTGTTTTTCTTCCTCCCTTGCCAGTGGTTGCAGCCGACCTCCGCAGCCAGCTGGGCCGGGCCCAGTCGGAGCTGGCTACGAAGGAACGAGAGCGTGGTCTTGCCGCTCAGGACCGTGACCGCCTGGCTAAGGAGCTGGCGGACCAGGCGGTGGCCCACATGGTCGAGCTTGGGAAGATGTCGGACACTGAGACACTTCTGCGAGCCGAATTAAAGACCGAGCGCTCGAATTGGGCCGAGAAGGAGGCGGCTCTCCAAAACGGCTACGTAGCCATTGGAGACATGGTTGACGGTGAGACGTCTATCCTTTCCTCTTGTATTCGCCGTCTGTAACAGCCGTCTTTATTTTCTTCTGATCCTTCTTCTAGTTTTGGCAAAGTTCTTCCCGGTCTACTCCGTGGCCGCCACCCTGACCATCGAGGCCGAGCGTGCCGCGAGGCACCAGGCGGGCCGGGCGATCGCACCCAATGCGCCCAGGACCCTGGCCGAGGAGCTTCTTGCCATTCGGGTGCGTCTCCTGCCGGTACGCCGTCTGTTTCGCCGTCTGCACCGTGCTGGCGCCCTGGTCCTAGCCGCCCTCTGGCCAGGTGTGTCAGCACTCCGCACTCCCAGTCGGACTGCCGACTGGCTGGAGGCGGCCGGCCAACGCTTCGAGGCTTGGAAGGGCTCCGCAACGAGGGCTGGCACGCGGACCGCCCTTGAATTCGTCAAGAGCTGGTATCCGGGCCTGAGCCTTGAGTAGCTGGAGACCTTCCATGCGGAGGCCCAGCCGGAGCTGGCCGTGGTGCACAAGGAGCTCGTCCAACGTGTCGCGACCCTTGCCGAGTACGCCGACACCTCCGTCTTCATCCCAGAGTTGGACGACAGGGGCCATGTGCCGCCTGGCAACTTCGGGCTGGACCTGCGGCGTCGGAGGATCCGAACGAGGACATCGCCTCCAGTGAAGGGGACGAGGAGAAGGAAGGTTGCGACGAGGAGACCAGCTCCCAGGAAGCGGATCCGTCTGCCAGTTTCCAGCCTGACCAGTCCTCGACAAGCGGACCAGGTGTGGTGGCCCCGCCTGCCGCAGGAAGCGGCCAGACCGAGACCCACCAGGCGGCCCCCTTGGGAGCCGGCTCCGTCATGCCGCCTGCCCAACCTGCCGCGCCTTAAGTTTTTTCTTTTGTATCTTCTGTTTCCCGTTTCTCTGTAAGGCTTTGTAGGGTTAATCCGAACAATTCCACCCGCTGGGTGTATCGGTAAGTTGTTACTGCAAGGCGGCACTTGAGGCCTTTTGGATGTAAATATTATTTTTAATGCTGCATGGTTTTTATGCAACTATGTCGAGTCCTGGGATTAGCCATGCCCTAGTTTCCTTGTGGCGATTTTCTTCTTACCATCTCCTTTAACTACCGCCCTGCCAGTCAGACAGCCACTCTGTGGTTCTGTGGCTGGGTCAGGGGCTTGGCTGTTTTCAGGGTGGGCGAGTATCTCGCCCTCTGGAAGGCGGCCTGGCTAAGCCTAGAACCGGCTGGCCGGCTGCTTGATAGCCGGCAGCTCATGTGAGGGGCCGGCTTGCCCTATGTCTTTTTTCCTTAGCCATTTTTCGTGTGGGCACCCTTTCTTGCCTTTGGCTCCTGCCAGTCGGACAGCCGCGTTTTGCGAGTCTGTGACATGATGCGGGAGAGGGCTTGGATGCCATCACATTCCTTGTCTGACTATTTTAGGAGAATTTCTTAGACATAGGGCTAGGCGGCCAGTCCACGGGCCGTCTGCTAGGCTCCGGTGCCGGACAAAGGAGTGAACAATAATCATTCACATGCATAATTCTTATCATATAGATAAAGGGTTGGGCAGTCCCCGAGAACTCCTCGGGGGTCCCAACGGTTCTCAAAATAACTTTAGATAGCGCGACACATACTGTCTTTTAGCTATAAAAGCGACGAAGTAGGTTTGCGTTCCATGGGCGCTCCGACTCCTTGCCCGAGTCGTCTCTCTTGCGTGCTCTTGGCTTCTGGGCATCAATGACGTAGTAGGCATCGTTGCCTAGTACCTTGCTGACGATGAACGGTCCTTCCAAAGGAGCCAAGAGCTTGTGCTGGCCGGCTGTTAGCTGGATCAGCCGGAGCACAAGGTCCCCCAAGCGGAAGAAGCGTGGCTTGACTCGCCGGCTGTGCTAGCGGCGGAGACCCTGCTGGTAGATGGTGGAGCGGCTGAGTGCTACCTGCCGGGCCTCGTCCAGCAGGTCTATGCCGTCTTCGCGTGCTTCTTTGGCTTCAGCTTCCGTATACATGGTGACGCGAGGCGAGTCGAACTCAACATCCATTGGGATGACAGCCTCGACCCCATACACGAGGAAGAAAGGAGTGAAGCCGGTGGATTTGTTCGGAGTGGTTCTGAGGCTCCAAAGGACATACGACAATTCTTCGATCCAGCAGCCGGCTGATCTCTCCAAAGGTTCGACCAGCCGGGGCTTGATGCCGGACAGTATAAGGCCGTTGGCGCGCTCGACTTGGCAGTTGGACTGTGGGTGGGCAACGGACGCTAGTTCTAGTCGGATGCCCTGTGTTGCACAGAAACAGGCAAGTGCGCCTTTGGCAAAATTTGTGCCATTGTCGGTGATGATGCTGTGCGGTATACCATACCGGACTGAGATGTTTGCGATGAATGTCATAGCAGTTGGGCCATTGAGTTTCTTGATGGGTTTGGCTTCGATCCACTTGGTGAATTTATCTATTGCCACGAGTAAATGTGTCAACCCTCCTCTAGCTGTCTTGAAAGGGCCTACCATGTGCAGGCCCCAGATGGCAAACGGCCAAGTGATCGGAATAGTCTTGAGTGCAGAAGCCGGCAAGTGTTGCTTGGAACTAAAGCGCTGGCAGCCGTTGCACTTTCTCACCAAATCTTTGGCATCGTCCAAAGCAGTCGGCCAGAAGAAACCGTGGCGGAAAGCTTTGGCGACGAGGGACCTTGAGGCCGCGTGGTGGCCACATTCCCCTTGGTGAATGTCCTTCAGGATAGCCATCCCCTTTGCTGCTTCTACACAGCGCTGGAAGACGCCCGTTGCGCTTCTTCTGACAAGCTCTTTGTTGACTATGGTGTATGCTAAAGCTCGGCGTTGAACTTGCCGTCCCAAAGTTTCTTCTACTGGCAGCTCTCCTCTAAGCAGGAATGTGAGGATTGGCTGTGCCCAAGACGATGCTGAGACTCCTGTTTCTTCAGCCAGAGAGACCAGGGTGGTTGGGCTGGAAGGAGGAGGGCTGGGCTAAGCCGTCTGCTGTGCATCCAAAGTCCCCGAGCCATCTGTTGGAGCCGGCGCCTCCTGGCTGCCTGCTGGAGCAGTTCCCGGGCCAGGAACCGGTGCGGCTACTGGTGGTCCGTCTATTGGAGTTGGAGTGTCGAGGCCGCCTGCTGGAGCTGTCTCTAGGCCGGCTACTGAAGCTGGGAGGCTGCCTGCTCTAGGGTCATCTGGTATGAAGATTGACTCCGACTCTTGTGAAGTCTTGATAAACGGCTTGCGCATGCATTGAAGAGATACGCCGGCTGGTATTGCTTGGCGGGTGGAGCCGATTCGTGCAAGGTGTCGGCTTGTGGTACATGGAGGAACTCGCAGCCATCAAACTGTCCACTGATCTGCTGGATAAGGAAGCGATAGCTTGCCATGTTTGCCTCCTTGGCGTCCTAGTCCCCAGACGACTGCTGGGCAACCAAGTCTGAGTCACCATAGCATAGCACTCGGCGGATGCCAATCTCCTTGGCCATCCGGAGCCCGTGGATAAGTGCCTCATACTCGGCCACATTGTTGGAGGCGGCAAAGTGGATCTGCAGGGTATACTTGAGCTTGTCGCCTTTGGGGGAGGTGAGGACGACGCCGGCTCCTAGGCCAGTGCGCATCTTTGACCCGTCAAAGTGCATCTGCCAATGGGTTGAGTCAGGAACAGGCGGCAGGTACTGGGTTTCGGCCCAGTCGACGAGGAAGTCGGCCAATGCCTGTGACTTGATGGTGGTGCGTGGCTGGTAGAAGATGGTGAAGGGGGCTAGCTCTATGGCCCACTTGGCCACTCTTCCTGAGGCATCTCTATTGCCCATGATTTCAGCAAGCGGGGCCGTGCAGACGATCGTGACTGAATGCTCTTGGAAGTACTGCTTAAGTTTCTTGGCGGTAAAGTACACGCCGTAACAGATCTTCTAGTAGTGGGGGTAGTTCTGCTTGGATACTGACAGCACTTCGCTCAATTAGTAGACGGGACTTTGGACGGGCAAGGCTCTGCCGTCCTCTGGGCGCTCGACCACAATGAAAGTGCTGACCACCCGGCTGGTGGCGGCTATGTATAGGAACATGGGTTCCTTGTCTGCTGGCGCCGCCAGGACAGGTGGGGTGGTCAGCAGTCTCTTGAGGTGCTGGAAAGCATCGTCCGCCTGGTCGTTCCACTCGAAGCACGTGGTCTTCTTCATCAGTTGGTACAGGGGGAGTGCCTTTTCTCCCAGCCGGCTGATGAAATGGCTGAGAGATGCCAGGCACCCCGTGAATCTCTGGCCATCCCGCACACGGTTCGGCCGCTCCATCCTCTCAATGGCCTTGATCTTCGCAGGGTTGCACTCGATGCCGCGTTCGGATACCAGGAAGCCAAGGAGTTGGCCGGATGGTACCCCAAAGACGCATTTCTCCGGGTTTAGCTTAATCCGAAAGCGGCACAGGTTCTCGAATGTCTCTTGCAGATCTTCCAAAAGGGTGCCTCTCTTCTCCGTCTTCACCACGATATCGTCCACGTAAACGTGGGTGTTTCTGCCAAGCTGCTCGAGGAGGCACTTCTGCATGCAACGCTGAAAGGTGGCACCGGCATTTCTTGAGCCGAACGTCATGGTCAGGTAGCAGAAGGCCCCAAATGGCGTGAGGAAGGCGGCCTTCGGGCGATCAGCTGGATCAAGCTTGATTTGGTGGTACCCAGAATAAGCATCAAGGAAAGACAGCAGCTCGCATCCGGCTGTGGAGTCGATCACTTGATCTATTCGTGCCAGAGCAAATGGATCTTTAGGGCAAGCTTTGTTGAGACTGGTGTAATCAATGCACATGCGCCAGTTGTTGTTCTTCTTCAGCACTAGGACTGGATTCGCAAGCCACTCGGGGTAGAAGACTTCCATGATGAAGCCGGCTGCTAGCAGGCGGGCAACTTCTTCCCCAACGACTCTTCTCTTCTCTTCTGACAGGCGGCGCAGCGGCTGTCTGACAGGCTTTGCATCTTCTCCCACGTGGAGTTTGTGCTCGGCGAAATCCGTCGGGACACCCGGCATGTCCCCGGGGGACCATGCAAAGATGTCCCGATTCTCATGGAGGAAGTCGACGAGCTGGCTTTCCTATTTGCTGTCTAGGCTTGACCCTATGACAGCAAATCGCTCCGGGTGAGATGGGTCCAAGGCAATCTTCTTCGTCTCCTTGGATGGCTGGAACGAGCCTTGCAACTCCGCCTCCCTGGGATCGGCTGGTATGGCCGGCTGCTCGCTAGCCATTGCCACCAGCCGTTCTAGATGGCGCTTCTCCTCAGCTATGACAAGGGACTCTACCAGGCGGCTGCTGGCTGTTATGCATGCAATGGACTTCTCGTAGTCCCCTGCTATGGTGATTATTCCTTTGGGGCCCGGCATCTTCATCTTGAGGTAGGCATAGTGGGGTACTGCCATGAACTTTGCAAGAGCTGGCCGGCCCAAGATCACGTGATAGGGACTTTCCAGGTTCACCACTTCAAACCAGACCGGCTCCCTCCAGAAGTGCATCTTGTCACCAAACAGGACATCGACCCTGGCCTTGCCGATTGGTGAGCAAGAGAGGCCTGGCACAATGCCATGGAACACGGTCCTCGTAGGCTGAAGTTGCTTTTCTTTGATGCCCAACTTCTCCATGGTGTCACGGTACATGATGTTGATGCTGCTGCCGCCGTCTACCAGCACCTGGGAGAAACCACAGACCCGCCTGTCAATGGAGAGAGTAGCGTCCAGGACCAAGGCATAGGCCCCTGGCGACGGCATAACAGTCGGGTGATCCTCATGGCTCCAGCTGACAGGCCTCTCAGACCAATGCATGAACTCTGAGTCCTTGACGGCAACAGTGTTGACTTCTTTGCGGTGTTGGCGCCAGGTGTGCCTATCGTCCGTCTGGCTGGTGAAGACAACATAGGCTCCGTTTTCTTCTCTGAACTCATCCTTGATCTGGCCGCCAGGGCGGGCAGCCAGCGGATTAGGAGGCGGGGCCGGCTGCCAAGCCGGCGGCGGTGGCAGAGCTTCTCCCCTCGCAATTCTTGTGAGCCAATGACACTTTCGCGTTGTGTGGTTGGAAGGCTTCGCGCCACTGTGGAACTTGCAGGGGGCGTCCAGAGCTTGGTCAAAGGAGAAAGCCAGCTGCCAGACTGGTTTGCCGCCCTTCTGGCGCTTGGGTCCTGCTTGAGCTTCTGGCTGCTGGCCGTCGACTGCTGCCACCAGCCGGCTGTTGGCAGCCGACGCATGGGTCTTGCGCTTCTGGTCGCTTGTTTGCTGGCGCCGGCTGGACTCTCCCGCCGGCGTCTTGGAGGTTGGAGGAGTCATCTAGCCAGAAGCATCCACCTGCAGCTCTGTCTTCATGGAGGAGTCGACGGTGGCGTACTTGTCTGCTATGCTCAGCAGTTCAACCAACGTGGCCGGCTCGTCACAAAGGAGCCGGTGCTTGAGTAGGGTGCCTTCTCTGCACCCGGCCATGAAATAATTGATGGCTTGTACCTCATGCACTCCCTCACAAGAGTTTCGCAGCTCTTCCCAACGCGTCAGATAATCGCGGGCCGGCTCGTCTGGGCCTTGGACACACAGGGAGAGCTGACGCGGCTTGGGAGGACGCTTGTAGGTGCTGGTGAAGTTGCGAGTGAAGGCGTCGGTGAAGTCCAGCCAGCCGTTGATGCTATTGGGCTTGAGGCTGTTCAGCCAGGTCCGAGCCGTGCCCTGGAGCATAAGGGACACGTACTTCACCGCAACGCGTCTGTTGCCAGTAGCTATGCTGACGGCTGTGGAGTAGTCCACCAGCCTGTCCTCTGGTTTCACTGATCCGTTGTACTTGGGGGTATCTCTTAGGAGCGAGAAGCCCTTGGGAAAAGGCTCGTTGCGGATGCGAGGGCCGAAACAAGCCGGTCCGAGGTCATCTTCTTCTTCAACCGCCTGGGACCGAGCCAGACGGTCCAGGCGGTGGCGGGCGTCGTTCTCCCCAACCCCCTCGCGGCGGCCCAAATGGCCCGCCAGAGAGGGGTGGTCAACAGGCGGAGGAGACACGCGCCTCTCCCGCCTGGGAGGAGGCGGATGTTCCCCTCACCGTTCTACGGCCCTTGGGCGGCCGTCTTCGTCGCGCTCGATGGTGATGTGAGTCTGCCGGCTGCGGCTGGCAGCAGGCTCTGAGTCTCGCCGGTTGGTGGCGCCGACTGTTGGAGAGCGAGACGTGGCTCCTTGCTCCCGCCGAAAAGGGCGGTTGTCTGCATGCGCGCCGGCCTCTGATACGCGGCGATGGGCCTCCTGCTGCGTGGCAGCAGGGTCGAGCAGCTGGCGGGCACGCTGAGTCATGCAACGAAGCTCGTCTCCCTCCAAGTGGCCCATCTCATCGGCTGCCGCCCGGGCAGCCCTTAGGTTCTCTGATGGAGTGAGGTACACAGGCCGCGGGGCCCCCAGCATGTCCACTAGCAGCCCACCGCGATCGCGGATGGCGCCGGCTCGGCTACGCTCGCCAGCAGCCGGCGTGCCACATATGGCATGGTCCATCTCGCGACGGTAAGCTTCGGTGAGGCGTCAGGAGGCAACCAGTTTGTTGGCGCTGTCGAGAAGCGAAACGCGGAGCGCCTCTAACGCCTCGCCGTCTGCCCCCGCCGCAACAGGAGCGGTGAGGTGCTGCAGAGCGGCCTCGAGCGGGTCTGGGCACGCCCTGCTGGATGGTTCGCCATGGTCGGTGACGAGCACCTCCTTGACAGTGCTGATGGTGGTGCCGATCGGAAGAGCGGGGAGGGGGTCGTTGACTATCACCACGTGCTCGGGGAAGGTGTCGACGGGCCCCGTGTCGAGGTCGACGATCATGTCTACTGGTGGGTCAGAAGAGCCTACTGAGTCCACATCAGAGGCGCGCTCGTCGACGATGTTGAGCTTGTCGAGGAGCTCGACGAGGCAGCTCTCCCGCGCCACTGGCTCGGCCGCCGGAGAGGGCTCGTCGAGGTTGCGGACGTCGCAAAGAAGATCGGCGTGCCCGCTCACGGTGCATGCGGCCTCAGCACCGCGAAGCATCCTGGTTTCCACGCCAGCCGGCGTGCTGGGCCGGCTACTCTCACCAGGGAGGAACAAAGTTCTCGTCCAGAACATGTCTCCGGACGACGGTGCACCTAGCCCCACGGTGGGCGCCAAATGTCGGGGTTTTGGAACGACATATGCCAACGGATGACTTATCATGCATGGGGTCAAAAGAACGTCGCCGGGTTCGGGAAGCGAGATAAGGCGAAACTTAGGACGCCTACGGATCTTACCCAGGTTCGGGGCTCTCCGAGGAGATAACACCCCTAGTCCTGGTCTGCAGGGGCTCCGCGTCATGACTGATGTCACTATGGTAGCTACAAGGTTGCTCCTCGAGCTGTGTGGTCTAGAGGAAGAAGATGAACAACGCTAGCTCACCTCCTATCTCTTTTCTAGTGTTCAATCTTGTAACCTTCTAACCCCTCCTCATGGAGGACCCTGGGGGTTTATATAGGCCTACCCCCGAGGGGTACAATGGTAACCTCGAGGGCGTGGCTCCCAGCCGTCAGTGTCTTCCGGCGCTGGCCTTGCCGCCCGCCTACTGGGGCCCGCCGCTTGCAGGCCCACGAGATTGTCTTTCACTGTAGATGCACCTCTTCTGACGACAGCCTCGTCGGGAGGGAAGTGTCTACAGTGCCTCTGTCTCCTGTCGTACACTGCCGCCACGCCCTGTCTTGTCATCTTGATGAGGCTCGGACTTCTAGGGCGAGATTTGCCGCCTCCTACCAGGCGGCCGTCTCCCCTGGCCGTCTGCCAGGGGCGGCTTGTTCATGAGCTACTCGCTGGCTAAATGGGCCAGCCTCCTGCTGGCCCTGCCGTCTGTGAGCAGTGGGATCGTGGCCTCCTCTGACCGATGCTTGGTCACGAGCAACATGGCTACAGTGACCCGCCACTTAGGAGATATTCATAAGGTACACGTTCAGTGTAGCCACGCCCTTATAGATCTTCTAAGAACATGTTCACCTATAGCCACGCCTCTGCTGCGTGGGGGTCCCCCAGCACGCGTCTCGAGGGAGGGATATGGGACCATCTGCCAGCTGGTGGTGTTAGTGCTGCCGCCCGTGTGTCCCTGCTGCCTGCTGTCAGCCGGCTCCTAGGGCAGGCTACCCTAGAAGGTGGCCCGATGAGCAGACGGCCGCGGTGGACCAGGCTGCTGTTATTTGTCTTGAAATACCAAGGGTGGTCGCCGAGGGTACCCATGGTCAATATCTCTGACATGGAACCTGCTAAGATAACCATCATAGAGCAAACCAAACGGTTTATTCTGTAACGAATGTGACATGGCAAAACCTGCATTGCAAAATTGCAGAAAAAGTAAGAACACATGACAGTAAATCAATAAGATTGACTTGATGTGACACGAGTTAATCCTTACCAGGATATCACTATGTTCAAGTTCTAAATAGAAGGTTGATTGTCCAATTAGGGGTGGCATACAGGGCCTCCACTTACTCCCACAAGTAGGATAGTCCAAAGGTCGTGACAACTCGTTTGGAGCGAACATCCATGGGACTGGTAATCCTGGTGGGTGCGATAAACCCTGTAATGCATACAGATATTGGAGTGTAACCATAATTGACAAACCGTCATCACAAAAAAATATGATCTGGATACTTCAAAATTTGCAGACTAAATTGAGTGGACAAACATTAACTTAGACTATTCTTAGGACTCACCACACAACAAAAGCGGCAGTACTATACAATACATGGTTCACAAACACACACACAAATCAAGTACTGAACAACTAGTGCTTACTACAGAGAAGCAAAGTTGCACTAATTAAACTCTGCAGACTATTTGTTGCCACTGACCTACGGGATGTACCCCACATAACTGACTAGGCCATGGACTTTGTGAGAGATGTCTACTGGCATCATTGCCATCTGGTCAACCTTGCAAAATCTAACAAAGTAGTCTTTCCACTCATAAACATGACCATGAAGATAGTCCGCATCAGATTTGTTGTCGGTGTACAGAAGTAGGGGCGCTCTTTTTTACCCCTTACTTGTGCACGAGCAGTCAGAGCCTGTGGCCAAACATAGTGGAGCAGAAGGGGGAAGCCAGGAACGCGGACTTACTAGAACCACACCAAGATAGCGGCACGAGAAGACCAAGCAAGGAGATGGGCTCTCCCCCGGCAAGGACTATTGCCGGGGCGGCCTACGTGCCCCCGTCAAGGGCTCTTGCCGGGCCGATCCACTCAGACGCCTCCGTCGCAGCCACCCTTGAAGCCTATGGGCTCCAACGATATCAACAACATTGGAGCCAAGGCTCGGGAAGCGCCCACGTGATGGCATGCAGACCTTTGTGAAGACAAAGATCTATGACTCCCAGGATAAGAACCAGAAGACATGGCGATCGCAAGGCTCCTTGGCGAGGACGCCCACGAGGCCCCAGCAAGGCTCCTTGCCGAAGACACCCCGGAGCCCCGGCAAGCTGATGACCCACAAGTGTAGGGGATCTATCATAGTCCTTTCGATAAGTAAGAGTGTCGAACCCAATGAGGAGCAGAAGGAAATGATAGGCAGTTTTTAGTAAAGTATTTTCTGCAGGCACTGAAATTATAGGTAATAGATAGTTTTGTGATAAGGTAATTGGTAGCAAGTGACAAAAGGTAAAAGTAAATAAGGTGCAGCAAGGTGGCCCAATCCTTTTTGTACCAAAGGACAAGCCTGGATAAACTCTTATATAAAAGAAAATCGCTCCCGAGGACACATGGGAATTATCAAGCTAGTTTTCATCACGATCGTTTGATTCGCGTTCGGTACTTTGATAATTTGGTATGTGGGTGGACCAGTGCTTGGGTGCTGCCCTTACTTGGACAAGCCTCCCACTTATGATTAACCTCTAATGCAAGCATCCACAACTACAAAAGAAGTATTAAGTTAAACCTAACCATAGTCTGAAACATATGGATCCAAATCAGCCCCTTACGAAGCAACACATAAACTAGGGTTTAAGCTTCTGTCACTTCTCTGCAAAACAATGCCTTCATTAACCATAATGTGGCACTTCTCCCAATTCAAGACAAGGTTAGTGTCCTCACATCTCTGCAAAACTCGATCAAGGTTGCTTAAGCAATCATGAAAAGAAGTTCCGTAAACGGAGAAATCATCCATGAAAACCTCAACAATCATTTCACAAAAATCAGAGAATATAGCCATCATGCATCTTTGAAAGGTAGCAGGTGCATTACATAAACCTAAACGCATACGTCTATAAGCAAAAGTACCGAAAGGACAAGTAAAAGTGGTCTTCTCTTGATCTCCTTTTGACAAAAGAATTTGAGAGAAACCAGAATAACCATCTAGAAAGCAGAAATGAGTATGTTTGGATAACCTTTCTAGCATTTGATCGATAAATGGCAAGGGGTAATGATCTTTCTTAGTAGCTTTATTGAACTTACGGAAATCAATTACCATCCTATAACCTGTAACTATTCTTTGCGGAATCAATTCATCTTTATCATTAGGGACGACAGTCATACCTCTGTTCTTAGGAACACAATGGACAGGACTTACCCACTGGCTATCAGCAACTGGATAGATAATACCTTCCTCTAGAAGCTTTAGTATTTCCTTCCTTACCACTTCTTTCATCTTAGGATTTAACCATCACTGATGATCAATAACTGGTTTAGCATTCTCTTCCAATTTTATCTTGTGTTGGCATATAGTGGGACTAATGCCCTTAAGATCATTCAGAGTATATCCAATAGCAGCACGGTGCTTCTTTAGAGTTTTCAATAATTTTTCTTCTTCCTTCTCTGAGAGGTTAGCACTAATAATAACACGATATATCTTCTTTTCATCAAGATAAACATACTTAAGATTATCAGGCAAAGGTTTAAGTTCAAACACAGGATCACCCTTGGGTGGAGGAGGATCCCCTATGATTTCGACAGGCAAGTTGTTTCTCAATACAGGTCCCTATGTAAGGAATATTTCATCTATTTCCCTTCTCTCATTCATATGCATATCATTTTCATGATCTAGCAGGTATTGTTCTAACGGATCATTAGGTGGCACGGCAATAGAAGCTAGACCAATAATTTCATCCTTACTAGGTGGTGCCATTTCAAGGGGTTTTCTACGGAATTTAGAAAAGTTAAAATCATGAGACATATCCCCTAATCCAACAGTGACAATGTCTTTCACGCAGTCTATCTTGGCATTAACATTATTCAAGAAGTGTCTACCAAATATAATGGGACAGAATTCATCTTGTGGGGAACTAATAACCAAAAAATCAGCAGGGTATTTAACTTTTCCACACAAGAATTCAATATATCTAACAATCCCAACTGGTGCAATAGTGTCTCTATTAGCAAGCTTAATAGTAACATCAATCCCTTCTAACTCAACAGGTGCAATATCATGCATAATTTCGTTGTACAGATCAAAAGGGATAATACTCGCACTAGCACCCACGTCACATAAACCATGATAACAATGATCTCCTATCTTAACAGAGATAACATGCAAGCCTTCAACAGGTTTATGTTTGTTCCTAGCATTAGGTTTAGCTATTCTAGCAGACTCTTTTTGGAGGTAAATAACATGTCCATCTAAATCTTCTACCAAGAGATCTTTAAACATAGCAACACTAGGTTCAACTTTAATTTTCTCAGAGGGTGTAGATGTTCTAGTATTACTCTTACGAACTACAGTTGAAGCTTGAGCATGATCCTTTATCCTAACAGGGAAAGGTGGTTTCTCAATGTAAGCAGTAGGAATAACAGGATCAACGTTATAAGTGATAGTCTTTTCTTCAACCTTAATAGGTTCAACTACTCTTACTTCAATAGGGGGATGGTATTTAAACCACTTCTCCTTGGGGAGATCAACATGAGTAGCAAAAGATTCACAGAAAGAAGCTACTATATCAGAGTCAAGTCCATATATAGTGCTAAACTCACGGAAAACATCGGTATCCGTAAAAGCTTTAACAAAATCAAACTTAGGGGTCATACCTTACTCCTTACCTTCATCGAGATCCCAATCTTCAGAGTTGTGTTTAATTCTTTCCAATAAATCCCATTTGAAGTCAATATTCTTAATCATATAAGAGCCAGAACAAGAAGTATCGAGCATGGAGCGATTATTATGAGAAAGCCGAGCATAAAATTTTTGCATGATCATTTCCCTTGAGAGCTCATGATTGGTTCATGAATATAACATTGACTTAAGCATCCCCCAAGCTTGAGCGATGCTTTCTCCTTCGTGAGGCCAGAAATTATAAATATAATTACGATCACAATGAACCTGGTGCATAGGGTAGAACTTCTGATGAAATTCCAACTTCAGACGATTATAGTTCCATGATCCCATATCATCGCATAGCCTAAACCATGTCAATGCATCTCCCTTCAAAGATAAAGGGAAGACCTTCTTATTGATGACATCCTCGGGCATACCTGCAAGCTTAAACAATCCACAAACTTCATCCACATAGATTAGGTGTAAATCGGGATGTAGTGTTCCGTCTCCTGTAAAAGGATTTTCAAGCAGTTTCTCTATCATACCCGAAGGGATCTCAAAGCAAACATTTTCAATTGGTGTAGTAGGTTTAGGAGCAACTCTTTGCTCTTCTGTTCGTGGTGAAGATACCCCGAACAAGCCCCTCAAAGGATTTTGAGCCATAGTAACAAGTGACAATAAATTTCAGCACACTATATAAATTTCTTCTTACCAAAGGCGCTTCACTTCTCAACAACGGCGCTAGAAAAGAGTCTTGATGACCCACAAGTGTAAGGGATCTATCGTAGTCCTTTCGATAAGTAAGAGTGTTGAACCCAATGAGGAGCAGAAGGAAATGATAGGCAGTTTTCGGTAAGGTATTTTCTGCAAGCACTGAAATTATAGGTAACCGATAGTTTTGTGATAAGGTAATTGGTAGCAAGTGAAAAAAGGTAAAAGTAAATAAGGTGCAGCAAGGTGGCCCAATCCTTTTTGTAGCAAAGGACAAGCCTGGATAAACTCTTATATAAAAGAAAAGCGCTCCCGAGGACACATGGGAATTATCGTCAAGCTAGTTTTCATCACGATCGTCTGATTCACGTTCGGTACTTTGATAATTTTGTATGTGGGTGCACCGGTGCTTGTGTTCTGCCCTCACTTGGAAAAGCCTCCCACTTATGATTAACCTCTAATGCAAGCATCCGCAACTACAAAAGAAGTATTAAGGTAAACCTAACCATAGCCTGAAACATATGGATCCAAATCAGCCCCTTGCGAAGCAGCGCATGAACTAGGGTTTAAGCTTCTGTCACTCTAGCAACCCATCATCTACTTATTACTTCCCGATACCTTCCTCTAGACCCAAATAATGGTGAAGTGTCATGTAGTCGACGTTCACATGACACCACTAGAGGAGAGACAACATACATCTCATCAAAATATCGAACGAAAACCAAACTCACATGACTACTAATAGCAAGACTTCTCCCATGTCCTCAGAAACCAAAGTAACTACTCACAAGACATAATATTGTTCATGATCAAAGGAGTATTAATGTGCATAATGGATCTGAACATATGATCTTCCACCAAATAAACCAACTAGCATCAACTACAAGGAGTAATCAACACTACTAGCAAACCACAGGTACCAATCTGAGGTTTGGGTACAAAGATTGGATACAAGCACTACTAGAAAAAGGGCTATAGATGGGATTGACACTAATGGCGCACCAGACATGCGGTGCACCATTAGTATATACTAATGGCGCACCACCTTCTGGTACGCCATTAGAGTTGAATACACTAATGGCGCACCTGGCTCAGGGTGCGCCATTAGTATCAATTTTTTTTCCTTTTCCAAACATACTAATGGCGCATCCAGACACAGTGCGCCATTACTAGTTGTAACTACTAATGGCGCACCAGTCATAGAGTGCGCCACTACTGTTGTTTTTTTATTATATTTTTTATTCTTTTTTTTTGCAAAACTACTAATGGCGCACTGTTCCACAGTGCGCCATTACTAGTTTAAACTAGTAATGGCGCACTTTGGCACAGTGCGCCATTAGTATGTTTTTTTTGCAAAACTACAAATGGCGCACCACCTGCTGGTGCGCCATTAGTAACCTGGCTTACTAATGGCGCATTTTGAGGTGGTGCGCCATTAGTAAGTGGGCACCAACAAGATATTTTGGACAGCCACTCCTACCCACTCACTTTCTCCCCACTTCATTCTCTCCACCTCCTCCTCCAAAGCTTGTCTCGGGTGCCTCCTCTTTGTCACCTCATTTCCACCATAGATTCATTCACATTAAGTGGTTAAATTACCTTGTTTTGATAGGTAAGTAAGGGGGGAAGCTATATTTATGTTGTTCTCCCTACAACAATGTGCACATGCACTTTTTATGGCCTAGCTAGATCTATGTATGTTCGTGGTGTTGCATATGTTTGTGGTGTTGCATATGTGTTTGTGTTTGGAGGTTTACCGGTATTTGAAATGCGATAGTTGCCAATATTTTGCCGGAATGTTGATTCATTTCCGTTTCGGCGAGAATTTTGGCATTAAGCATTCTTTTTGGTCCTATTTTTAGGGAAAGTCATGCCAAATTGTTTCTTGGTTCTAAAATATTGTCTTGCTCTACCCCGCAGGCGACCATGGTCCGCACGATGACCGAAGGCATCGTGAATAGGTTTTGAGCTCCGCGAAGGCCGAGATGCTTCCAAAGAACGAGACGGAGATAAGATGTCCGTGTCGAAGATGCAAGCTGAAGAGCCTTATTGCGGACCCGGATTCCGGGCAGGTGCGGGACCACCTGCTTTTGCGTGGTTTCATGGATGGCTATCGGTGGCAAGGTGATAAAGATGACTACGAAGTTGTCCATGGGGGCCGGGCAAGAAATGAGGAAGGGCAGCAAGACAACCACCGCGGCTCGGGCGAGCGAGAAGACGAAGAATCCCCAAGAGATGATCACGACGGTGATGCTGTACACAGTCATCATGTAGAAGATGCAGGACATGATGATGAGGAAGATGCCAGAGCAGACGACGGGCATGATCATGAAGATGATGATGCCAGCGGAGCAGACGACGCTGGACCATCGATGGGCTGGGTGCATGATCCTCATATTCAAGAGCTGCTTCTCAAGCAGACGGATAATGCAAGAGCTGCCGCCCGAGAGAAAGCCAAGATGGATCAACTGGTGTTAGATGCGGTTACTCCATTGTATGAAGGATGCAGGCCCGAGGATACCCGCCTGAAAGTAACGCTCATGGCTCTGGAGATGAAGGTAAAACACAAAATGACCGAGGCATGCTTCGACGAGAACATGTCAGTCTGGCACGAACGTCTTCCCAAGGGGAACAAGTGCCCGACCAGTTTCGAGGAGGCGAAGAAAATCGTGTGTCCTCTGGATTTACCGCACGTGAAATACCATGTGTGCATGAACAATTGCATCATTTATCAGGACGAGCACGTGGAGTCTACCATATGTCCGGTGTGCGGCATCACTCGATACAAGAAGAGGAAGAAAGCTCCTCGAAAAGTGGTGTGGTACTTTTCGATCACTCCTCGTCTGCAGCGGTATTTCGCGGACCCTAAGGTAGCAAAGCTCCTGCTTTGGCACGCGGATAGGGAGGAGAAGAAGCGAGAAGATGATGCGAATGATCCGGAGATAGATAAAAAGACAAGATGCTGAGTCACCCTAAGGATGCGAGCCAGTGGCAAGCGTTGAACTTCGAAGACCTAGAATTTGGGAACGATCCAAGGAACGTCGTGCTGGGCGCGAGCACCAATGGAGTCAATCCGTTTGGCAGCCAGAGAAGCACACATAGCACCTGGCCTGTGTTTGTGTGGATGTACAACCTTCCCCCTGGTTGTGCATGAAGAGGAAGTACATTCACATGAGTATGCTAATTGAAGGACCGAAACAACCAGGGAACGACATCAATCTATATCTGGGGCTGCTGAAAGAGGAGCTTGACACGCTGTGGAAAACGCCAGCCAATACGTGGGACGCCGCAGAGAAAGAATATTTCCCTATGAGAGCCGCCCTGCTCACGACGGTGCACGACTATCTCGGTTACGGATATGTCGCGGGGCAGGTGGTCCACGGATTTTCTGGATGCGTCAGGTGCATGGATGACACAACGTATCGCCAACTAGATAGAGATCCCGGGTCTTTGAAAACCATGTTCATGGGACATCGAAGGTGGCTTCGCGACGATGACCTATGGAGAAAACGCAAGGATCTATTCGATGGTGAAACCGAACCCCGAGGACGCCCGCGTATGAGGAGCGGCGAGGAAATAGACGAGCTGTTGAAAAATTGCAAAGATTGCCCACTGCCGGGAAAGAAGCAAAAGGCTCCAGAGCCGGGAAATAAGCGAAAGGCGCCAGAGCCGCTGCTGAAGGTATGGAAAACGAGGTCTGTTTTCTGGGACTTGCTGTACTGGAAGATCCACCGTGTGCCTCACAGCCTTGATGTCATGCATATCACAAAGAACGTGTGCGAGAGTCTGCTTGGTACCCTGCTCAACATGCCAGAGAGGACCAAAGATGGGCTGAAAGCAAGGGCGGACTTGAAATCAATGGGCATCAGGCAGGAGCTTCATGCTAATGATGACGATGATGATGATGATGATGATGATGAGGCAAAGCAGGACACGGAAAGTCGTCGCAAAGGCAAAAAGTCCAAGAAGACCGGAAATGACTACCCTCCCGCGTGCTTCACTCTAAGTCAGGAGGAGATCGAGCAGTTTTTCACCTGCCTCGTAGGAGTAAAACTTCCTTACGGTTACGCGGGGAAGATAAGCAGATACCTAGACCCAGCGAAGCATAAGTTCAGCAGGATGAAGTCTCACGACTGTCACGTACTGATGACGCAGATACTTCCAGTTGCAATCCGTGGGATCATGGACGCGCACGTCCATGAAACGCTATTTGGCCTATGCAACTTTTTCGACGTCATCTCTCGGAAGTCGGTTGGCATGAGGCAACTCAGAAGGCTACAAGAAGAGATCATGGTGATACTATGCGAGCTTGAGATGTACTTCCCGCCCGCATTCTTCGTCGTTATGGTGCATCTGCCGGTCCATATCGTGGACGATATCATCCAACTCGGGCCGACGTTCCTGCACAACATGATGCCGTTCGAAAGGATGAATGGTGTCATCAAAGGATACATTCGCAACATGTCATGTCCAGATGGAAGCATAGCCAGGGGCTTTCTGACCGAAGAGTGCATTTCCTACTGCACAAATTATCTAGGCATTGAGAACCCCGTTGGTCTGCCCGTCAACAGGCACCTCGGCAGGCTCGCTGGATGGGGTCACCGTGAGGGTGGCCGCGAAATGCATGTCGACTTCGAGGGTCGACTCGCCGACTTTGAAAGAGCAAACCTAGTCGCGCTACAACACATAGACATAGTCGATCCTTGGGTGGTAGAGCACAAAACCTTTATTGTGAAGACGTACAATGACCGAGGCCAACAGAGGACGGACGGAGATATAATCAAAGAGCACAACTCATGTTTCACGTGTTGGTTCAAGCAGCAGCTTCTGTCGTACCCTTTACATGAGGATTCTTCCGCGGAAGAACAACTCATATTCGCCTTGTCACAGGGCGCCGAGCACAACCTGATGACCTATGAGGCGTACGATATCAACGGCTACACATTATACACCGAGGCCAAGGACATGAAGAGCGATGGTTATCAGAATTCCGGCGTAACGATGGAATCCTACACCAGTAATGACAAGGACAGATACTACGGAAGGATCGAGGAGATCTGGGAGCTGAGCTACGCTGGAGAGAAGGTCCTGATGTTCCGTGTCAGATGGGCCAAGAGCGTCCTAAAAGAAGACCGGTATTTCACCACCATGGTTATACCCGAAGCCAAATCCAAGACCGCGGGCGCAAACGTCACCGCGAAAAATGAGCCATGGGTATTGGCTTCCCAAGTTGACCAATGCTTCTTCATTACCGACCCGTCAAAGCCCAGTCGTGTTGTCGTGAGGAGAGGCAAAAGGAAGATCATCGGAATGGATGGAGTAGCCAATGAGCAAAACTTCGACAAGTACGGCGACCCGAGGATCGAACATGACGATGATGAAGTAGCAGCATACACCACAAGAAGAAGCGGGACCACCCTACCTAAAGGACGTCCGTTCCACAAAAGAACTCCATTTGCGAAAAAGAAGGGCAAGAAGATTGTGAACAGATACCTAGCTAAGATCGATTGTATTTAAATCGTAGCCTTCATTTCTCGATTGTATTTCATGGGCACTTTTTGAACTCTTGAATGTTTTTAAATTTCATGGACACTCGATCTCGATCCCCCTCCATCTCAATCGCTATCCCACCTCGCCAGATCCGGTCCCGCTCGCCGCCGAGCACCCCCCGCTCCACCGGCCGCCGCCGCCGACCCCCCGCACCCTCCCCTACTCAATCACCGCCGACGACCCACCGCACCCTCCCCCGCTCCACCGACCGCCGCCGCCGACCCATGAACTCATGATATATTCAAAATAATAAATTCGATGATATTTTTTCATATTCATAAATATTTTCAAATAACAAACTTGATGATATTTTTAAAAAAATTATTAATATTTTATAAAAAAATATTACTATTATGATTAAAACAAGTTTGAACATATTTAAACACAAATAATTGTCAAACAACATTTTAAATGCATAAAAAAATTTAGGGAGCCTGGGAATCGAACCCAGGAACTCCTGGTGGGTGTGCTGCGTGCTGACCAGTCGGGCTAGTGGGTGTGTTCTGATGGGGATTGGGTTAGGTGGGATATAACCTGACCAGTCGGGCTAGTAACTAAAACACAATACTAATGGCGCACCAGGGGGAGGTGCGCCATTAGAATCGTCGTACTTATGGCGCAATAGGGGGAGGTGCGCCATTAGTAATCTCCCCCATCCATACTTCGTCCCCAACCCCACCCATTCCCTCTCTCCCTCGCCAGCTCAACTTCATCCCTCTCCCTCCCTCCAGCGCCCCGACGCCGCTGCCCCCGCGCCACCCCCGCCGAGCCGAGCGCCGCCTCCCTTGCCGCCCCCGCGCCACCTTCCCAAGCCGAGCGCCGCCTCCCTTGCCGTCCCCCCTCTGCCCGCGCCCGCACCCTCGACATCCTCCCCCGACGCCTGCGCCCCCGACGCCCGCGCCCCCGACGCCCTCGCCGTGCCCTAGCGCTGTCGCGGCCTCATCGGTCGTAGTTGTGGACCAACGGAGCAAGGTATCTCTTCCCCTGCCCTCATCTCTTTCTTTCGTCCCTTGGTCCTTGCACCTTCTGCCGGCGGTGGAGCAACTGCTCATTGCAGCACCTTGAAATAAATATTCAGTTAGCAGTTAGGGTTGGACAAACACTGACCTCTGAATTTCCTAGTTGATTACAATTTTTTGTCTACTCACTGATATAATATTAGTACTCCTAGTACAATATTCATTCGTCAACATCCATGAGCACTGCCATACAATAAGTATCCATCAAACACCTAATTTTTTCCTAATTCAAACTATCATGATTTAGCAGCACCATGCCATAAATCCACCTACTCATGGACACACACACACACACACACACACACACACACACACACACACACATATTCAAGTCAAGAAAACATTTGAGATTTACCATATCGAAAATCGACCGTAGATTATATCACCCTCACTGCTTATTTTGTGTAAAGATCCCACTTAGCAGTTGCCTCCAACGTTGAATCTTCCTTTTCGCACAAAGGACAAGTGAGATATTTATCAGGTCACCTTTAGTCTTTAGCTGCCAATTTAAAGAGAGGGATGGAATTAGGTAGTGGTGTTTATGGCCAAATTGAGATGCCACTGTCCTCTCCTCTCCTCTACATGGGCGGTATATGCTCTCATGTGGTGGTGTGGTGGTAGCATGACAGACAGGGATTTGGCGTCAGTTCCCATGCATGTGCGCCCACACTAGAATACAACAGCAAATAGTAGTAGTACATGTTACCCCCCACTCATCAAAACTTTTTTATTTTCACTGTGAGGTTCCACTCTTCTTCCTTTTTTATTTTATTTACTGAATGAATGGATGAATTGCCCTGTTGTTTACTTCTCTTCTTCACTTCATTGTATTTGCAGAAATTAAGTAGCTTCGGTTCATTCTGGGTACCGGAAATTCAGTGTTTCTAGTAGTAGGATTAAATAATTAAGTTGACTTCTCAGCTATATCTAATATTTTGTTTCATCCGGAAAAAAAATTTAACAGGGAGACATGGGGCAGCCATCCCTGATATCAGAGTGAATAATTAAGTTGACTTCTCATGTACACTAGTACTACTTGTATGTCACACTAGAACAATGACAATAATGGTGGTCATGTATTTGGTTCCTTGTTGTAAATATTTGGATTTGATTGGATTCTCCATGGTTGGTGTCATGAGTCTTTGTGTGTGTGTGTGTACAGTATGCAAAATGGTGTGAATGTCCTTTTAATGGTAAGTGGTGAAGGGTTCTTTGCTTCAAAAGAATTTTGTAGTATTTTTGTTGGATTACTTTTTATTTCTATGTAGAATGTTCGATTTACATGACTAGAAACCGCATGGTTTCTGTCCAGGACATACTTTGTGTGCAATTCTATAGAAATGTTTTATTGGGTTCAAATTTATGAAAAAAAATACTTTGTTTAAGTGATATACATGATGTACACAATAGTTGTGCCATGGGGAAAATGCAGGGTTTTTGTGTGACATAAATAGGTGTATGCCATCGTTTTTATTGAAAAAAAAAAATTGCTGGTCATGTATAACCAATATAGTTAGATAGTGAATAGTTTGGCAATTGCTGGTCATGTATAACCTTTTCTTCTTGGGTGTAGCTCTGAATGTGTTAGATAGTGAATAGTTTTGAGTTACCAGTGCACAAATGAGTCTGAGACATGCCAAGCTAAGCTACTCACCATTTGAACTTCAAAGTATTGTTTTACAAGCTTCTGCAACTTTTCTTAATTGTTGCTACTACTGTTATGCATGTATTCATTGCTGTTGCTGCTGTACTTGTGATGATGTTGTACTTGTGATGATGCTACTTGTGATCTTCTGAAATTACCCATTGTCGACTTCATTACACGGGAATTGGGGATAATGATTTTGCAGGTACCCCGAGAGGCCCTTGAGTTTGCTGGAATGTCGATTAACTTCCGTTCCGGCAAATTCGGGTACTCCATATGTCCTATTTTCAGCAAAGGTCATGCTGAAATTTTCCGTGAATTTTAGCATGACTTTGCTAAAAATAGGACATATGGGGTACTTGTGACTAATGCATGGGCCGGGGTATCTTAGTAGTTAATTAAGTAGGATCAACTGCCCCTTTATTCTTGCTGCATTAAACCATAGGCGGCAATAGAGCCAAGTGATTAGGCCCAACATAGAATTCTCCTTCCCAGCTTAGCTTTTAGGATGCCTCGGTGTCGACGAACCATAAATTATAAAACCTTGGCTTTTAGGGTGCCTCAGTGTCGATAAAAACCTAAATAATGAAAGTTTAGGCTTTTAGGGTGCCTCGGCGTCGAAAAACCCTCAATGATAAAAGCTTAGCTTTTAGGATGCCTCGGTGTCGACAAACCCTAAATGATGAGACCATGATCTTGTTCCTTGACAATAACCAACTTTTTGACCAAACTTTTTTCCTATTTAGAGAGAAACATGGCCAACAACAATGAGGCCGGGGGTTTGGGCGGAAAGCCATTCTGGGAGCTGTCCCAGGAGATAGAGGAACAACCTCACTTGTCTGAGGACGCCGCCTTCCCCACCGATTCTGAGACCACTGATGGTGCCGGCGAGGATGACCCCACTGATGGTGCCGCTGATGATGCCACCACTGATGGTGCCGCCGAGGATGCCACCACTGATGATGGCGGCGCACGCATAGATGGCAGCCAACCGAAGAGGTAACGGAAGGACCGGCGCCCGACCGTGCTCCGCACCATCAAGGAGGAATTTACTGAAGTGGACTCCGACGGGAATCCAACGGTGCCCGAACGAATAGTCAAGGGGTACTCGCTTCAGCTCGGGTGCATTTTCCGGAGCACCGTCTCGATCAACACCAAGAACCTGAGGCATCCTGGCCGAGGGAATTTGCGCAACCTCCTCTTCACGAAGCTGCACGAACGATACAAGTTCCCCGCTGAATTTGAAAACACAAGCCTCAAAGGGAATAAAGTGAACAATACTGCCCTCACGAGGATGAGCACGGCCCTGTCTACTCGGAGAGGCACTGTGAAAAGAATGATCGAGAAAGGTGATAGTTATGAGAAGATCAAGGAGAACAATCCTTCGATCACCGAAGATGACTACAACGACTTCAAGATCGAGTGCTCGAGCACCACATCAAGCCAATGGGGGAAAGAAATGCGGGAGCTGAACTTAGGGGAACACACACTCGGTCCCGGCGGTTACAGAGTGGCGGAGCCTATATGGGACAAGGAGGAGGCGGACCGTGCCGAGCAAGGCCTACCGCCCCTCTTCGATAAATACGGTGACAAGCAGACCAGGAACTTTGTCAGGGCCTGGTACAAGAAGGACCCGAAAACAAAGGAGCTTACCACGGATCCGAAGACCAGGGCGCTTGAGCTTGTTCTAGTAAGGAATACACCCCCGCGTAATTAGCTCCATATGGTTGCATTCTAATTAATGAAGCCAAATTTCTAAATGGTTCACATTCCTTCCGCAGGCGACTGAAAGCAGTAGCGCGGGGTTGACTAAGAGCAACCCTTGGGACACCACTCTAAATAGGGCGATGAATGTAATGAAGAAAAAGGATAAGCTCAGTAAGACGTCGTCAGCTGGTCGTGTGGCCGGCAAAGGCTTGTCCACAAAATGGTCGTCATACTAGAACGCTGGTTGGCGAAAGGAGAAAAAGACCAGCTCGGAAAGCCAGTCGCGCGAGGTTCAAGAACTAAAGGCACAAGTGGCGCGGATTCCGGAGATTGTCCAAGAGCAAGTGAAACAACAACCGGGAGCGACGATCACCGCCATTGTGCCTACCTTGATTGAGGGGTTACGGGCGTGGATTGCGGGCGGCCAAAAGGGGCCGCCCCCGATTCCCAGCTTCACGGCCAGCAACTCGCAGAACGTGATGGCGGGGCCATTGGTGTCTCCGGCGGAGGCGGCATTGGTGTCTCCGACGCAGGCACGAGAGCTTAATGCACCCGGGTGTACGTCGGCCGGCACCTCTGCAGCAAGCGGCCCCTCCGTCAACTGCACGCCCGCCGTTGGCGGTGCCTCGACATTAGCCGAGCTCGACGCCATCATCACGGTAACTAATTAAGCCTCTCTCGGCCGAGGACTTCATCTCCTTGCCTTTGACTGGGCATCCCTGACGCCCTACATGTTTTCGCAGGGCGCCGCCGATGTTCCGTGCACTCTCCTGCACTTCGTGAACAACGAGTTGTTCGATGTCGCCAAGGGCAAAATTGTTCAACCGGGCAACCCCGTGTTCCACGGTACTAGGATGCCACCCAACTTGTATAGGGTTCAACTGGTTCGGGTGCTGCCAGGCTGCGACGAGTTGTTACCTCCGATTCCACCCATCAGGGCCGACGAAGATGACCTGATGACCCTCAGCGCCTGCCTGAGCTGGCCCCTGCTTTGGCCAAAGAGCCAGATTCGTTTGGGGGCGGGGGACACCACCCCAAAGACAACACCGCCAGTCGTGCCTGCGCCAAGTCGGTCCCATGGCAAGACCGCCGCAACGGTGCCGGACATCCCTATGCCACTGGATCCAAACATGCATATGGCACAGGATCCGAACGACGACGACGACGACAACGACGACGATACATTTGCCAACGTCGATCAGTACTTTGCCGATCATGGGTACAGTGGCGACTTCATGGGGCCTCTTTCTCAAGAACCCAACCCTACAAAAGACGTGAGCGATCTAGTTGGTACCGCGGAGAAACCAAGTTGCAACAGGCGTCGTCTGCCGTTCAGTTCTCAGGAGACGCCTCCAGCTGCCGACTTCACCGAGCCTCAAATAGGAGAGGTGCGAAATATTATCAGCCCCAACACACTAAAGAAGGCGGTCTGTGAGCAGAACTCGGTCCCATTATAGGAGAATAAGAAGGCACGGAAAAGAAAGACTAACAAGGGTGCGAGCCAGCCGACACCGAGTACGATCCGTGCTCAGGACGGGCCACCTTCACCTGAGGATGTAATGAGGAGGGTGCATGTGGCGGGTAGGCCGATGCTACCAAGAAATATGCTCGATGCTGCAACCGGTGCTATGCGGAGTCTGCATGACAGTGTTCTTTCTTTGGAGAAGCGGCGTCTCAGAGAGAAGGATGTGGCATACCCGGTTTTCGCGGCCAAGGTGCCAGAGGGCAAGGGCTTTGTGGATAACTCCATCGGGGGTACGATCGTCCTGCGGTTTGATGACATCTACGCTATGTTGAACCTTCATCCGCTGCACTACACCTTCGTTCGGCTATTTTCGCTGAGTATGGAGATGCGGATCATTCGCGACAAGACCCCGGACATCGTGATAGTCGACCCCTTCTACATGCGTGCCAAGATCTTGGGCAGCGCTGGGGACCGGCAAGTCGCGAGTTCTTACCTCGAAGGTGTCATTCTGGTAAACCGAGATAAGGATAACTTCCTCGTGCCTTACTTTCCCGAGTAAGTCATCCCCTCAACCGCCCCGTAACATATGAATTCTTAGATTTCGATCGTTTTTCTTTTAACATTCCGTGTTTTCTGCAGTGACACAAATTACACACTCATCCTCCTAAGCCCCAAATATTCCATGGCCACGTATTTCGACTCGGACCGTCAGTCGAAGGTAGACTACACAAATGTCAAGAATGTTCTTGATGATGTTCTCCCCGGCTACGCCAAATCTGGAAGCACCTTCACCAGGCCTATTTGTAAGTATGACAAGCACGTATTCTCCCACAATATGACATTCTGCTACGTCAAGCAGCCGCCTGGCGGTGAGAAGGGTGCCTACTACGCCATCCATCACATGCGGGCGATCGTACGGGACCATCATCAACTTCTGCTACCGAGTAAACTCAAAGATTTGGCCGCGAGCGTGTCGGCAATCCAGGACGCGGACATCAGACAAGAATTCTTTCGCACCCAGTCAGAGTTTGCGGAAATCATTCATCAAGATGTCCTTCGTACCTCGGGGCAGTTCTACCTCAGAAATCAACCGTCCAACAGTGACATCGACACAATGCTACAAATGCAGGCTGACAACGCCCGCGATTTCATGGCTCCCATGATAGATGGCGGCTTCATCCACGCTTCGGTCCCTTGAGTCGAGTCGAAAGTAGTGATGATGTGTCTAGTTCTGAAACATCGATTGGCTCATGTTGTAATTAAACTTTAATGAACTTGTAGTATGTCTCTTTGGTTTCGACAGTCGTTCAACTTAGATGTAATCGATGCTATTAATGTCTTGCTTTTCTCTTTCGATCGTTCTGTTGCATACTTATATATTGCTTATGTATTGTCTGTGAATTGGTACTAACGTTTCCTTTGGCTAGTGCATAGCGATGCCGTCGTATGTCGTGTACAAGGGTAAGGTTCCCGGAGTCTACGACGACTGGGAGGATTGTCGGAGACAGGTTCACCGAATCAGCGGTAACAGTTACAAAGGGTACACCACTAGGGCCGAGGCGGAATCTAGATACGCCCGCTATCTAGCGGGAGAGGGGAGGGAGCGTTGGAGGAACCGGATGAAGACGAGTTTCATCGTGATGATGCTCATCGTGATGACCGCAGCTCTCTTCTATGTGATGGTAGTTTAGATGATCGATATCGACTTGTAATGTGAAGACAAACTTGCTACTCGCGGTCTCGAGACTTGTAATATAATGTTCTATCTTTGTTCGTTCTTTTGAATTCGGAGACTAATATCATGAATTCTATTCGGAGACTAATATGATGAATTGTATTCAGAGACTAATCTTCTATTGTATTCGATGAATCTGTTGTTCCTGTGTGCTGGTGCTGTCTATATTCTGTCCAATAATACATTTTGTAACCTGTGCAAAAAACAGAAAATTAAAAAATAAATAAATAACCTAATATTCATACTAATGGCGCATCACATCAAAGTGCGCCATTAGTATGCCAAAGGATACTAATGGCGCATCAACCAACAGTGCGCCATTAGTATTCCAAAGTTACTAATGGCGCATCAGGCAAGAGTGCGCCATTAGTATGCCAAAGCACCTGGGTATATATGGCCCCCTGGGAGGCATACTAATGGCGCACCGTGGTATATACTAATGGCGCATCTGTGGTGCGCCATTAGTATAACAGATACTAGTGGCGCACCACAGGTGCGCCATTAGTAAAATATACTAATGGCGTGGCACTAATGGCGCGCCACTAATGCGCCATTAATGGCCAAAATAGGTGCGCCATTAGTAGGCCTTTTCCTAGTAGTGAAGAGACGAACTAGGGTTTGAGAGGAGATGGTGCTGGTGAAGATGTTGATGAAGATAGCCCTCCCCAAGATGGGAGAGTTGTTGGTGATGACGGCGGTGACGATTTCCCCCTCCCGAAGGGAAGTATCCCTGGCAGAATAGCAATGCCGGAGCCCTAGATTGGTTTCCGCCTCGGTTCCGCCTCGAGACGGCGGCGTATGGTCCAGAAAGCCTCCTTCTGATTTTTTCCAGGTCAAAACACCTCGTATAGGAGAAGATGGGCATCGGGGGCTTGCTGGCTGGCCCAGAAGGCAGGGGTGCACGCCCTGGGAAGGGGGGCGCGCCCCCACCCTCGTGGACAGCAGGTGGCCCCCCTCGTGGGTTTCTTTCGCCAGATATTTTTTATATTTTCCGAAATGATGTTCTGTTGAGTTTCAGGGCTTTTGGAGTTGTGCAGAATAGGTTTCTAGAGTTTGCTCCTTTTCCAGCCCAGAATTCCAGCTGTCGGCATTCTCCCTCTTCACGTAAACCTTGTAAAATAAGAGAGAAAAGGCATAAGTATTGTGAAAAAACATGTAAGAATAGCCCATAATGCAATAAATATCAACATATAAGCATGATGCAAAAAGGATGTATCACAAGCCTCTTGCCACAGGATACTCACGAAGGCCCCGGCAAGAATCTTGCCGGGAACAAAAGCAAGTCTGCGGCAAGCCCTTGCCGCCCCGTCGCCGCCCCAGCCAGGCGGCCGACCCGCTGGCTCAGGCAGGCACCCACGTGTCGATACGTGGTTCCTGGGCTAGCTAGTCAAGCACCTGCGTGGTGGCATGCAGATCTTTGTGAAGGCCCTACCACGACGCCACCTTAGTTGTCTGCCTCGCTGGGCCTAGACGCGTGTCACGACCAGACAGAGCGGCCACGAACGGGACGGTCCTCTTTTCCGTCCCCAATAAAGTAAATAGACACCTAAGCAGCGCATTTAATGCGGCTTGTCCCGTAATGGCATGGGATAAGCCTACACACTGTACACCTTTCCACCTCCTGTGTGCCACTATGGCACCCCTTTAGACTACAAAACGAGGCCCGCGACATACTGGAGGGGGATTCGGATCCTGGAAAGCTGGACAGGCACCGTAGCTAGTTCAAGAACTCAAGAACACTCAAATATACACCAAAGCAGGACTAGGGTATTACGCATCCTCGTGGCCCGAACCTGGGGAAACGATTGTTGTGCTGACTCTTAGACCTGCTCTTTTGACAACCTCGCGCCCGCCAACCGTAGAAGGGGTTCCAGTTATCCCATATGTGTCGTTTCATAACGACATTTGTCAGGAAGCTTTACGAGAACCACACCCTTCGTAATCGAAGGCACAACTAGGAAATTATTGTGGTGAAGTACACCCTCAGGAACATGCCTGGCAACAATGCTACAGGAAAACGCTTGTTCACCACACGTGGCGACAAGGACACAACAGCTGGATAGTTTAGTAGTAGAACTCATCCTTGGGTCTTCCAGATCACATGGCATGACTGTGAGAACTTCATCTGCACGGCGGTCCTGGTTCTAATTCAAACATAAACCAAATATTTTATTACTACCTCCGTTCTGAAATATAAGATGATTTTTGATATTTGACTCCATATGAGACTACATATACGCATAGAAATGAGTGAACAAAGACTCTAGAACATGTCTTCAAAGGCATAAGAGTAGATGTATTACTTGCAATATTCTTAACACAAGTTACTAAGGCTACTATACTCTCCTCAAAGGCATGAGAGCAAAACTCTTGCATTTCCTACAGCTAGCATTGATGTTCATAAAGTAGTTGAAAGTAATCTATAAGAAATCAGTGTTATTTGAAAAATCATATGTATGTCAACCTCTCGCATGTTTTGGTCAAAAGAGTAGTTTAGAACCGTGATTTGGCACACAAAACTCACATGCAAGATCACACAGGAAGTTGTACTGCTAGTACTAGTACTGCGTGTTAGATGAAAAAACGTGATCAAGATCGCCAAAAAGATCGTCAAGAAGAGATATTACCTGGACCGGCTTAATGTGGAATCCTAGAGAGGAGGGCTTGGAAAGGGCGATGGTCTTGAGCTTGTATGTGGTAGTCTCGGCAGGGTTCTTGCGCTTCTTCGTACCCTGAAGAAACCAAATATTTAATTACTACCTCTGTTCAGATATATAAGATGATTTCCGATATTGGACTTCATATAAGACAACATATATGCACAGAAATGAGTGAACAAAGACACTAGAACATGTCTTCACAGGCATGAGAGCAGAGGGATTACTTGCAATATCCATAACACAAGTTACTGAGAGCTAAAATCTTGCACATGGCGATGGCATTTAGCTTGTCTGCGGTAGTCTTGGCAGGGTTCGTGCACTTCTTCATACCCTGAGCCCCGACGGCTTTGGCCAGAACCGACATCACTTCGGCTGATTCTCAAGGGTCCATCAAGAAACTGTCAAATATAAATAAAAGTATAGAAACCATAATCACAAACCCAAAAGATGAACAGAGAGGGAGTTAGGATCAGTCACGTGGTTGCAAGACCGGGCCTTGGCCAGAAGCAACACCATTTATGCGCTCACCTTTCCTTCTTTGGGAGAGAAGAACAATGGCAGAAGCGCGTCGGGGTTTTCTTGAAGAAATGAGAAACAAGATGAGGGAGAAGCGAATTTGGGTTTCCTTCAAGAGAGGAAGATGAGGGAGAAGAGTGAAATGATGGTTGCTTCGTCCGTCCAACTTACTGCTGGAAAGGTCGGGATTTATTGATTTGATTGCTCATTGAGCATTACTGTGGCGCTTCGACCGGTGTAGTCTACCGTGCAGTTGTGCACTCTAGTACGGAGTAATTTAGTGCATGGCAAGTGGACAACGATGTTGGATGTCCTACATGTCGGCGCAAGTGAGTAGTAAGGTTCCGGATGACCGTCGAGGAGGATCCGCACAGTAGAGCGTGCCCACTGTTTCTGGGAAAAATTTGATTACATCAAGCATTTAGACTTTTACGACGGAGGAGTGTGAAACATGGCAGCCACTTGAACTTACATAGTATTCCTAGAACTAGGCATGTGAAGTGGTTCATACGTCTGTACTATAATCTTGTAGCTAGCGTAGGAAGATATGACGATAAAAAATGTTGTGCGCAGGTCAACTATATGAATAGTTATGTAACATGCCCCTTTTTTAAATGTCCAGTCGAGAAGAATGAACGGTGAGATCAATGTCAACACAACTAGGAATACATCGCACGGAGAGTATGGTTGACTGTCCGGTCGAGAAGAATGAACGATGAGATCAATGTTAACACAACTAGGACTGCAGTGCACGGAGAGTACGGTGCTACAGAGCATGAAGGTTGCATGAGCCCACACTAGGTTCACACAAATACACTAGGAGCATGCAGAGCATGCATGAACAGGGGTGTTGAGGTGAGCATGCACAATTTCGCAAAAAAATAAAGATGAGCATGCACGCTTAAACACCAACGAAGTACATCTGCTTCTCGAGGCACACGACGGTGGTGATGCAAGGTGCCACCGCCCGCAGAGCCCGCTCCCTATCGACGGGAGCCTGGTCGTCAAAGACGACATCCAATGGCACAGATGGATTCATGTGACGAAGCCCTGTGAGGATTCGCCCGGCAACGGCGATGGCCGCTTGCAACCCCTCCTTGTCCAGCTCCGCCCCCAGCACCGCACGAAGACGGCTCAACTCCTCAGAGATATAGGTGAAGAAGGAGACCAGGTCAGGAAGCCATAGCTCGTTGAAGTCGATTGGGTGGTCAAACGGGTTTAGCCCGACGGCCGGCATGGTCGCGCTGGCACGACGGTAGGCATCACGGAGCCTTAACACTTGTGTGGCAACATGGTCCAACAAGTTGTTGAGGCAATCCTGGACCTTGTCACGATCGGCCCCCTCGCGCTCCAGCCGGCTCGCCTGACCGCCTATCGTATCTCCCGCTTTCTGTAGCAACACCAGCCGACGCCTCCACCATCTTTGTGGTGAACGCCTGCCGCTTTTGAAGCTCCGTGAAACCACACATAAAGGAGGAGCATGGCACACCTCTCCTCCTTGAGCTCACGGAGCTCCACGTCCTTGGCCATGAGCTCCGCATCCTTGGCATTGAGCTCCTGTGTCAGGCGCCTCACCTCAGAGTCCGTGATCTAGTACGCAGCCATGGAACCAGGTAGAAGCAATGGGGAGAGGAAGCAAAGGGGGCGAAACAGCTGAAAGCCAATGCAATCTACGGGAAGGCGGAGGGAGCCAACCTAATCGATGACTTTTCACTTCAGGGAGCAGTGGGTTTTATAGGTGTAGTCATCAGGACTAATTGTTGCCGCGCCTGCTCCCGTCAATCAAAAATAAATAAAATCCTGCCATGCCTGCCACACCCAAAGACCAGTACAACGCAGCAGTGGATATTTAAATTTGCCAACCGGCAAGGAGAGAAAAAAGGGGTGAAAACAACAAATGCGGCGGCGGCCTAGCTAATCGGTCGCACTACCCCCAACTAGCTAGCTAACGTGCTTCACTAACGTACTTGGCGGCAAAGGTTGGATTTTGTGATTTGATGACTCATTTACTTGCTTCGACCGAGGACCCAGAAAACATGCGGTAGGGCATCCCACGTCTTGGCAAGGAAGAAAATATGTGTGCACCACTAGGGAGGACCTTGAAACCACGCATTAGGGTATACCACGTCTCGGCACGGAGGAAAAACTAGTTGACCCATTGCGCCAAATGGCGCAGAGACCCGCTAAAGCCATGTTGTTGATGAAAATAGTTTTCATTTTGCAAAGACAACGATATTGGTAGTAGAATTCTCATGTGTTAAACCATGCTATATTAAAAATATTCGATGTGTGTTTGAAAACCCGTCGCACCAAATGGCACACAAACACGCTAAATCCATGTTCACATTGAAAAGAAAATCCATTGTTTAGTTGTTTTAGTTGTGGACAAGCACATATGGTAACAAATTTAATGCTGCATAATGCCCCATTTAAAACCATCGGCGTGTTGAAAATATTTGCATTTTTCAATAACTTTATGTTTGAGAAAGCACAAATACCATGTCAACCTGAAGTGTTCTTAAAATATTTGACTTGTAATAGAACTAGGTCTTAGCAACTTCTTATGTACTAATTCAAACCTCTGAAGATGAAAAACGAAGGATACTTTATGTTTGAAAATATATACTTGAGCATGCATATTTTGTTATCTTATTCGAGAAACATAGGACCAAATGGCGCAAGGTCCAAATTCAAACATGTAGTGTTTTGAAACAATTTTTGTTTCTTTAACATATTTTAAGTTTTAGAAATCATTTAGGTGCCTGGTAAGAATTAGCTAAAAATGAGCCATTTGAACACCATTTTCTACTATTTATGCATATGGTTCTTAAAATGTAAGGAAAGGTCTGAATGAACAAGCTTTTCTAGGACATTTTATTAAAATCAACAGCACTTTACAGAAAGAAGTGTGAAAGGATTCACAAAAATATCATAGGGCACATCTCTGCCTGGACAAAGTCCTACATACTGACATAGACATATGGAGTTTGAATTTGATAGTTCCAATGGAAACACTTGCTATAGATAAATAACTTTTAGTAAGGAAAGTTCTGAACGAACATGCTCTTATCAGAGCGGAGGCAAGTTATTATCGATCCTACGGCGGCTTCCCTCCTTCCGCTTGTCCCATATCACCGTCTTGCCAAAAAAAATAATTTTTGAGAAAACCCTTGCATAAGAAACAAATGAAATCAATAGAACAAATATAAAACTGAAAGACAACATCTTCTATATTTATGTACACATTGAAACGAAAATCCATGGTTTAGTTGGTTTAGTTATGGGAAAGCACATATGACAACAAATTTAATCTCCTTCATGAAAAACATGGTGCCTTGTTGTGTACAATTATATATATACATACGTACATCTACTTTGATAGCACACACACACATTTTAATTTGATAGCACATACTTGCATTCAAAACGAAATCCAGTTTTGTTGGTTTATTAGATGTGGGCTAGCACATATGACAAAAAATTTAATTTTCTTTAGTAAAAATTAGTGGCTTGTTGTCAACAATGAGATTTATATAGGCATTTTAATTTGGTAGCACAGAGCAGCATTCATAATCCTGTCGCGTTAGAAATACATGTATCTTTTTAGTAATCTTCTATTTGAGAAAATTATCTATTCAGTAATCTTCTGTTTGAGCAAATACGCGAGCAAAGTATTAAGATTCTTAAGCGTAAAAACAAAACATATATTTTGGTGTGTGTCAAAAAAGTGTTTAAAAACACATAATTTGGTGCCTATTAAAAAAGTGTTAAAAACACATATTCTGGTCCTAAAAAGTATATGTATACCTAACAACATGTGTCAACCAATTAAGATAACCAGTAGCGCCAAACGGCAAGAGTCGCATTTAAAACCGTGAGTACTTTGAAAATATTAGCATTTCCTAGGTCATAGTCAACTACTCCCCGATCCCAAAAAAGTGTCTTGACTTCAGTCCAGTTAAGGATCTAAAGTGACTAAAGCCATGACACTTTTTTATTATAGGAAGTAATAAAGAGATTAAATATCAAAAGTACGTAGTAATCATACATCACAAAATCAAAATCAAAAGTCCAAAATCTTCATAAGCTAGGAGAATGTAGCTTATTAGTGCTACCTTCCCAAAGAAGCTACAAGCATTACTATGTGATGTTGGGAACGCCAAAGCAAAACAACCATCGAGGATAGCTTGTGTAAAATATACATTAGTACGCAGCAGATTGTTTATCTAAAGTTAATATCCTGAAGATACATTGGTACAGGTAACAAACTAGACATCTGAAGTTAGTACCCGGAAAATAAAGTCACAATCCATCTACATTGTAGCTTTAGTAGTCCATCACCTTTGATTGTGTCGAGAGATGCATGTCGACTGTCAAAGAGACAAAGAACTATACATGAGCTGACAATGTCAATTGATCCATCCTTTACATTTCTCAGATGGGAGGCATGGGGTCCTTGCACCAACAGGCAACAGGAACTGTTGCCAGCAATTTTGGAATCATGGAAATTAGTATGGCATCAAGGTAGATAACAAGAAACAATAATACGGCGCCTGCAATTTTGAAAAAATAGAAATTAGTACGATATCGAGGTAGATAACCAACAACACATAGTACTAATGTAAGTTTATCTATTCTCTGGTCAACAATAATATGGCGCCTGCAACACATAGTATTGTCAACAATACAATAACTACATACAAAACAAAACAACATTCTCTTTCCATCGAAAAGGAATTCTCTAATAAGAGTCATTGTCAATCAAGTAGACCAAAGTCTTACCATAAGCGTTCAGGGTGAATCCAGGTAATACAATATAGTACACTTCACTGAAGATCCCAAATACTCCACGCCCAATGTGTACAGAGAAGCAAATGGAAGCTAAACAAGCAAGACATAAAGGACCAATAACTATATGCCCAGAATGACAACCACATTTTATAATGAAACAGACAAAACTTCAAATGGGAAAGAGAAATAGACAACTATGCACAGCCCGTGAAAAAGAAGCAATAATCAAGTGCTATCAAAAAAGAGAAGGCTGCACAACATGCTGCAGTACACTAGATTCTATACAAAATTCGGTTTCAATAACAGCTAGAAGTAATAACAATAAGGATACCAAATTACTTTTCCAATTATTATGAAAACAATGAAAAAAGTACAGACAGCTAACATAAAAAGTGGAATAATAATACACCTTGAAGCTTGAAAATAAAGCATACTAAAATTAAGTTTCCTCCCTGAAATTTGTGTAAACATGCATGCATATGAAAGTTTAATATATCAAACCAAATCGGTTATAACAGAGATGAATTAGAACTCTAAAAGTTGCATACTATGCAATTCAGTACCTTGAAGAAGCTTGTGCGTCGTGCTTCATTCCAGATTCATGTTCTTACCAAGTTAAATACCAAAACACAGCACATAAAAACATCAGGACATTTGCAACAGAGGGAAATAAGAAATGAAATCGTAACATAAAGCACAAGATACTTAAGAAATGTAAAACAACCAAGTCCACTGTGTCGAGATTTATTTGCATATCAGACCCTTATTTTATACACATGAGCCTAGATAACATTCAGTATAAGAGCAAGCTCACAGACAAAACACTTGCAGGTAAAGCAATGAATATTGCATGGAAACATTTAAAAGCCCATCGGCCAATTAGAGCTCCAGAATAATCACCAAGGCCGAAAACACAAAGAAATTGGAGTAGAACCCACCGTGTCTAAAGTTGATGTTGATTAGATGCTCTATTATGCGTATAGCGAGCTGCGAAAGAAAGATCCCACCTTTTTCACAGGTTTCCTGAAATAATTCATCACATAAGATGATTACTTTTAGCAAGATTGATCCCCTGCTTCTGTGAACAAAAGAGAACTAACAGCCAGGTTATAATGGGTATGGACAATATTATTTTGAACTTCTAGAAAGTACATTTTGCACCAATCTAAATAAAAAATATAGGGGCCACAAGTTTCTTCCTTCGGATATTATCGAGATGCACCGTGCAGCTAAGATAATTACTTCATCACCGAATTATGAACAACAAAAATGCCAGGACTTAGAAAAACACATTTCTAACAACACATCTCTTCAAACATAGAACTTTATATAGCAATCCACACCATTACGGCAACTAAAGTATCAAGGCGTAGTCATGGTGTTAAATCAAGATTTATAATAGCCAAATAAAATAACTTTCTTGATATGGAGTATCCGGCACTCACCCCCCATGGACTCTACTTCAACACTTCAAGCACCACTTGGACCCATGACTAGAGCTAGAGCACGTGCAATACAAAGCAAGGTGAACTCCTTCCTAGTTGATTTGCATATGAATACAAGGGGGGATTGGTTGCTACCTCATCAAAATACTATATGCCTCATTAGGTACGAAGAGGATCCTCCCCAAGCAGCTGTGGAATATCACCAAGTTCAAGGAGAAATGCCCAAGTCACCAAGGAGGAAGAACAAGGCCAACAAGTGCTAGACAGAAAGTCCAAGGCAGCCCCGTGCGCACGGGCCCCCAAGACCCCGTGCCCACGGGCTACACAGGAGGCCGCGTTGGAGCGACCCCGTGCGCACGGGCCCTACAGGATGGGCGGCTGAGATGCATGTTTGGATCCGCTCTTCCTCCACTTCGACCCCAAGCCTATATATTTCCTACCTAGGGTTATGTTTAGGGTTATCAAAGTATATGTGAGATATTGTGAGATTTGCTCCTTCCCTCTTGTGGATCAAGACCCCATCCAGGGAAGAATCATTGTCGATTTCAAGACCTCCAAAAGGAGAAGACTATCATCAAGACCTCACCTCCTCTAGGAGTGGGAAGAACCTTTATTTAGTGCTTGTTTTCTTGTATTGTTCATGTATTCTTCTGGATCTATGTGTTTGCTATTATAGTGGATGTGTAATTGGGTTTTGTTGGAGTGAATTCCTCTTTGTGTTCTTGGTGTTCATACTATTTCCCCCTCCAAGTGTGAAAAGATCTCCACTTAGGGTTCCACCCTACATCATCTTGGTATCATGAGCAAGGTTGATTCACATCTTGGAGTCTGTACGCCCCATTTCTAGCTTTGTTTTTGTCGTGTTTTCGTCCTAATCCGAAAATCCCCTCCAAAAATAGCCCCCACAATTTTCTTGCTATTTGTTTGATCTTGTGAGATTTGGCTGATTTGATCCACGAAATTCTTGTTTGGCATTTGGATCTACCCCTCCACCACATCCCACAACCATCCCACGGGTTAATCTAGGCGAATTTTGGGTTTTACCCACGGATTCGGCCTAGATCAGCCGCCACCCGCACCCCCCGTGCACACGGGACATCGGGACCCCGTGCACACGGGCTTCACAGACCCCGTGCGCACGGGCCTCATGGAACCTCCCGGCCAATTTTCATTTTGCACCATTTCTTCACCCCACCGCCACTCGTGTTCTTCCGCAATATTTCTCGTGATAGCTTGAGTTTTGGGTTGCAGTTTTCCTCGTGTCCTAAGGTGTTTCGGCTACTTACACACGATTTGGACGTCATCATCACCGCCACTCGACCATCAACTTAGACTCAACACCATCTTCGACATCATCATCTTCATAACAACCGTAAGCAAGGACGGTAACCTCGACGACGCTTTTGTGCTACACTTTCCTTACCTTGATAGCCTCGAGCCTCTTTTGCGTAGCTTCCCCATTGAGACTAGCTTGTTGAGTATTGCCGGGCCACGCCTTAGTGCACCATTAGTGTTACGTCTCTCCCATGCATATACTACTTGTTACCTCATATTGTGGCTCGTATATTAAGCATTGTGGCATAGTCAAAAAGAAGAAGAAGAAGCTTTTAAGCAAAAGAGAAAAGAAGCAAGAGCTTGTACGCAAAGCATTGAGCCTTCGGCATATCATTCACCCAGTTCATTATGAAGGTTCATGTCTACTTAAGCATACTTGGGATAGTGAGCCGACTCGTTTCTCTATTAGGTTGGTGCGCTAGCGTATCTAGCCCATTAGTGCAATCGAGCTAGCGTCTCTCTAGTATCCATGCAACAAGAGCTTTTCCACGGTTCTATATTGACCTCACCCCTTGGTTGTGCGGATCCCATCTATCTTCCGTGTGTGTGTACCTAGTGATATCCTTGGGTTTGATCTATTTGTCTTACTTGCGATTTGTGCATCTTTTCAAATTTTTCAACATCTTGACAATCATTTGCTTGAATTATTTCTTCATCGCTCAACGATCCCTACATCAAGAGAGTGAAGCTTTGGGCGATCGCATCGAACAACTCGCCAATGACCTACGTCAATCGGAGGCGAGACAACGAGACTACTTGGATGACAAGCTCTCCAAACAAATGGACGCCTTCTGCCACTTGATCACGCGTCGTTCGTATTCATCAACCTCTTCACGAAGACGGCACCACTCAAGTCGCCCTTCAACGTCACACTCGTCTTCCAACTCAATTTCTCCTCGACGTGATGACACTCAAGACCGCCTAGCGTAAGAAAACCCGTCCAATGGCAATGGACTACAAGACTGAGTTCGAGCACGTGAGCAAGCGCGACGCCAAGATCGAGAAGCAAGGGACCATGATCATTATCTACCACATCGTCCACCTCAAGCCTCTCGATACAGTGACATAAACCGGCAAGAGCAACAAACCCATGAAGCTCAAGCTAAAGCGGCCCAAGACGCACTCCGCGAAGCCTCAAGAGCAATTGCCGGGCGCAACCGACAAGGTCCGTGAACAAGAGCAAGCATTTCGCCAAGCTCGACAAGAAGACACGTCACGTCTTGAAGAACAACAAGAACGGAAAATTTGGGCACACATGACGCACCCTTATCCTCACCAAGACCGTCATCATGACGAAGAACATGTTCCACGCCAAGAACGTCATCACCAACGGCACTATGATGAAGAACTACGCTACGGCAAGCTCAAGTTCAACATGCCCAAGTTCTCAGGAAGCAACGACCCCGAGGAGTATCTCTCATGGGCATTGAAAGTGGAAAAAATATTCCGTCTCCACAACAATGAAGAGCAAAAGAAGATTGCCATGTCATCTCTAGAGTTTCAAGACTACGTCCTCATCTGGTGGGAGCAAGTGGTGAAAAGGAGACGTGAGAAGGATGAGCCTCCTATCACGACTTGGATACAAATGAAAGATGTCATGCAAGCCCGCTTTGTGCCTACATACTGCACTCGAGATCTCTTCAAGAAGCGCCAACTACTCAAGCAAGGTACGAAGACGGTGGAAGAATACTATCAAGAGATAGAGATTGCCATGATGACCAAACTATGGCATGCTTCTTGAACGGCCTCTCCCACCCAATACGGAAGAATGCCGATTTCCAACCATACTCAAACCTCCTTTACTAGTTCGTCAAGCAACCAAAGAGGAACGACAAGTACAAGAAGACTTCAAGTATGCCAAGTACTCATCCAGGAACTACGGCTCTTACATTCAAGCGCCAACGACTTCGGCACCTCCTACCTCAACTAGAGCATCTCCAAGCACCGGTGACAAGTCAAACTTCAAGCAAACAACGCCTTCATCGACTCGTCCTCCGGCAAGCATCTACAAGAACAAGACCTCTTCTTCGGCACCACTGGACGATCCCGTCAAGACAAGTTCTATGAAGTGCTTCACATGTGGTGGCCATAGACACAAGTCTTTCCTATGCACCAACAAAAGAACGATGATCTTCAATGATGATGGCACGCACGACTCCATGAGTGAAGATGAGATGGAAGCTATCGACCATGTGGCAATGCATTGGCAAGTGAATGACTGAGGGAGTCCTGGACTAAGGGGTCCTCGGGCGTCCGGCCTATTACCAATGGGTCGGACTGGTGGGCTATGAAGACATGAAGGCCGAAGACTGCACCCGTCTCCAGATTGGACTCTCCTTGGCGTGGAAGGCAAGCTTGGCGACCAATTATGAAGATTCCTTCTTATGTAACCGACTCTATGTAACCCTAGATCCCCCCGGTGTCTATATAAACCGAAGGGAGTAGTCCGGATGGAGGATATACAGACATTACCATAGTCATACAGGCTAGGCTTTTAGGGTTTAGCCATTACGATCTCGACGTAGATAAACTATTGTGATACTCATATTCATCAAGATCAATCAAGCAGGAAGTAGGGTATTACCTCCATAGAGAGCGCCCGAACCTGGGTAAACATCATGTTCCCAGTCTCCTGTAACCATATACCCGAGATCCACCGGTTTTGACACCAACATTGGTGCTTTCATTGAGAGTTCCACTGTGCCGTCGACGAAAGGTTTGATGGCCCCTTCAATTGTCGATAGTGATGTTGTCCAGGGAGAAACCTTCCTCCCCGGACAGATCTTCATATTCGCCGGCTTCGTACTACGGTCCAACTTGCTTGGACATCTTGAGGAGATCGATAGCTACGCCCCTAGCCATCAAGTCAAATTCGGGAGCTTGAACTACGTCGCGGACATCCGTGGGGACTTGATCTTCGATGGACTTGAGACCGCAGCGATCGCTCCCCCTCGCTCCGATGAACATGACTTAAATCTGTCATTAGACCACGTCCAGCAAATGGATCATGTTGCTTCAACGTCCTTAAATCTGGTGTAGATTGCGCCATCCGAGGTCACAGAGTCCGCGGCGGTGGAGCTGCACACAGACTGGACACCTTGCAATATTTGTGTCAACGGAACTCCGGACTCGTCTCCGGCTATAAGTTCTGAATCACATAAGCCTGCGGACACCAAGCTGGATCGGTTATCGATTTTCGAATTCGGCGCCGCAGACATCTTCCAACACACGCCCCTGGGCGATGTGCTAAACTCGTTAAAAAACCTGTCCTTGGTGGGGGACTCGCAGCCGAACTATGTCAGGTCGAACTAGGGGCTGACAACGGAGAATTTCGCTTTCCACCCGCCACCCACTTCAGAGCCGTTGTCCAGTAATTAACCGACATGCCTGATTATGGCTCTGAAGGCATCGACGGTATAGACGATGATACCAACAAGGAGCAAGGACAAGACCCGCCATTCACGGAACGTAGGACGGCCACCTCTTAGTACGACATGTGCATGGTTGATACACCTACAAAAGCCAGCGATGATGACAAAGAAGATCCAATCGAGAATAAACCTATTGAGACACAGTCTAAATACCGGCGCCCCAAATGCCACTCTAAGTCACATCACAACAACGCTGGCACCGGAAAAAACAGCACTCCGGACGATGCCGAAGACAAATGAAGACCTTGTTGGAGCAAGATCCGAGCAGGAGGAACAAGAAAATAGGCAAGCCAGCCCTGATGAACAGGCCCTGACCAGCGACAATTCGGAGAACAACAACTACCTTCCGCTCTCCGAAAATGAGGTAAGCCTCGGCGACGAAGACTTCATCGTACCCGAAGAACCCCTCGAGCAGGATCGCTTCAAGCGCAGGCTGATAGCCACTGCAAGGAGCCTGAAAAAGAAGCAGCAACAGCTTCAAGCTGACCAAGACCTATTCAAAGATAGATGTACCAAAGTCCTAACCGCCGAAGAATACGGCCCTAATGGCCCAGTCAAAAGCTACCCCAAGCATGGATTGCTACCTCAGTTCGATGACGAAGCGTTGGAGCTCGCACCATCATCACACAATGCGGCAGGTCATCGACAATCCCGTCCGGATAAAGAGGCAACTCACGCCGAACACCAGACCTCCCCCACCTCGCTGTAAAGGAAGGAATAACACAGCTTGCAGTCGTACAAACGACCCTCGGCGGGACTGGGACAGCAGAGCAGGGCACGGAAGATAGATCTACGGATCGCGAGGGCATGCCTCGACACGCGATGATGGCTACCTATTCGAACGTGACAAACCCAGCCATGCCCGAGCCGAAAGCCGCAAATTAACTCCTCCGGAGTTACGTTGCAATGTGGTCCTACACAGAGGCAGCACACACCCTCTTTGCTTCACCGATGAAGTAATGGACCATGAATTCCCCGAAGGATTCAAACCCGTCACTATTGAATCATATGACGGAACGACCAACCCCGCGGTATGGATAGAAGATTTTATCCTCCACATCCATATGGCCCGTGGAGACGACCTCCATGCCATTAAATATCTCCCACTAAAGCTAAAAGGGCCAGCTCGGCACTGGTTGAATAGCCTACCTGAAAATTCCATAGGCAGCTGGGTAGACTTGGAAGAAGCTTTCCTGGACAACTTCCAAGGAACATATGTCCGGCCACCGGATGCTGATGACCTAAGTCACATCGTCCAGCAGCCAGGAGAGTCAGCCAGGGAGCTCTAGACTCGGTTCTTAGTCAAAAAGAACCAAATCGTCGACTATCCGGAAGCGGAAGCCCTCTCAGCCTTCAGGCACAACGTCCGGACGAATGTCTTGCACGCCACCTCGGTCAAGAAGGACCTAAATCCATGGCAGCCCTTACTGCTCTAATGACCCGCTTTTGCGCGAGAGAAGACAGCTGGATCGCTCGTAGAAGCAACAACGCTAGCGACCCGACAACTTCCAAAACCCGAGATGGCAACGGCAAGCCATGACGAAGTAAACACAACAGTCGCAATGATAACGAAAGATCACGTGACACAGCTATCAATGCCGGATTCACCAATCCTAAATCCGGTTAACAGAAAAAGGCACTTAAGGCGAACCGAGATGAACCATCCATCCTAGAGAGGATATTGGACCGACCCTGCCAGATTCACGGCCACCCCGGAAAACTAGCTAATCATACTAACATAAACTGCTGGGTCTTTAAGTAGGCCGGCAAGCTCAACACCAAACACAAGGGGAGGAGGCCGCCAGGCGATAGGGACGACGGAGAGGTTCACCAACGAAGTACCTGGAGTCAGAAGCAATTTCCACCCGAGGATCGACTACTCCCAGAGCGAAAATAGTAGTACGGCTTCTGCCGCCCACCTCGTACACATGCAAAATTTGTAGCACGCATACATCACTACGCACTCAAAATACCATGGGCATTGGCGGAAGCACACTACGGACAAGCCTGCAAGCACTCACGTAACACTTTTATCTATTTTCTTTTTACATCTCCTATCACTATCTCTTAAAAACAGGTGATGAACAGGACAAACATCTAAATCCGACTCTATCGGAGTTTGAATCCATACACTCACCTAAGGGGCTACTTCCATCTAGGATTCCCCTAGTCGAGGACAGGTGGCGCAGACGTGCGACAGGAGGTCCAAAGTAACTTTTGTAGACCGCACTCTTTATTTTGAGCATGTACTATGCCTCTTCCTCCGGCTACAACCCCGAACATGTCAAATGGCCGGGGTTGTGGTCTTTGTATATAAAGTAATCATTGGCATATTGCTCAGGTCCCAGATAACAATATCCGAATTAATCATCAGTATTGTTTCGCCAATGAATATGGCCCCTATGGTTGTTTCACAATTATACCTTTGCATAACCTGCCAGGGGCTCGGTACGGGAACAAATGAATTCCTAGCAAAAGCCCGAACAACTCTATAGCGTATTTCGGCGTCGCAAGTTGGGCCTTATATGCACAAGCTCCGAATCATTATCTTTGGTCAATAGTTGGGTTGCCCGGCTCCTGTGCTTGCTACCCTACGTTCTGCTCCATCGGCTAGGGTAGTAAAGGGAGAACTACTGCGATTGTGCTTCCGATTCATCTGGTCAAGTACCTTAGTAGAGAAAGCAGAAAACTGGCTATCATGATGCAGCGAGAGCTGGTCAACCACTTGACGACTTATTGGAATCTTTAGCGATTCTCCATGTCACACTAGGGATCTTTTTCAGATCAAATATGTAAGGCATCATATTTTAATTCGCCGCATACATACCAGGGGCTATGTCATAGCCCCACCATAAAACTCCTATGGCTAAGTGAAAGTGTTAACGCCCTATAGTCCAATTGCCTGCTTTGCCGCATTATGTCAGGACCCCGATCCTAAGTCACACAGGTCTAGCCTGTAACACACCATATCACTTTGCGGCCTCACGCACGGTATCCCCACGGGTGCCACCTTACCTGGCCCGGGACCGTTTGTGCATTTTGGCACACGTATATGATAGTGTCGCTAGCATCCATATGACAGAGCACCCGGGCCGACATGACCAGTTATAAACCAAAAGTGGCACTAAATTACAGAGACAGGCTTACATGACGCAGCAACGAACGTGTCGGTCATCAACGTATGAACCCAAGTCGTAGCAAGCTACAAGGACTTAAAGGAACAACGCGTGACATTTCCCCTAAGGGACAGACATAGGAACGAAGAAGGACACATGCCGGCCAGCCTAAGTGTTCCGGAGCAGTAGCAAGCTACCAAGGCTCAGTGGAAGCACCAGGTGACATTTCCCTATAAGATAGGCTACCAAAGATAAACAACTAGGTGTCGGATCCCACACATAGCAATACACATTACACGTACGCATAACATGCAAGTATGTGCTGTACAACATGGCATCACAACATAACTCAACAACTCATATAGATAAGGCCCAGAAGAGCCATCATAGCATTTATTACAAACAGAGGTCACATGACCCAACATACAGAGCATATAGGCAACGGAAGCATTACATGTCTGAGTACAGACATCTACACATGAAAAAGGCTGAGAAGCCTGACTATCTACCAGATCCTACAAGGGTTCAGGATCGTAGCTGAGGTAACAAGCTAAATGTCGAAGTCCACGCGGAACCACTAGCGAGACTGAAGTCTCTCTGCAAAAACATAAAGTAAGCAAACGTGAGTACAAAGGTACTCAGCAAGACTTACATCAGAACTAGCTACATATGCATCAGTATCAACAAAGGGGGTGGTGGAGTTTGACTGCAGCAAGCCAGCTTTGACTCGGTGGCTATCCTAAACTACGACTGCAAGTAACTCTTTTGAGGTGGCGCACACGAGTCCACATATTCACCAATCAATACACACCTATGGATCCGCTCCCGTCTCCCTACGAGAAGGCCATCCATAGCACTCACGCTTATCTTGCATGTTTTAGAGTATCCACTTTCACTTGTCTATGAACTGTAATAGGTAACCCAGAAGTCCATTTCCGTGGACACGGCTATTCGAATAGATCATATATAACCCTGCAGGGGTGTACTTCTTCACACACGCTCTCACCACTTACCGCCGTTTACACGACATGTACTCGGCAACCTTCAAGCGGAGGCCCAGCGAGGGTGTCGACCACGACCTGACTAACCATACAAGTCTCTCGTCCAGGTTTATCGCCTATTTGGGTTCCATCTGTGGGGAGATCCGGCCGGGGTGTCGCTCACGGCCCCAAACGATGTGTACAGGGTTCCCGCATCACCAAACGGGCAATCGGTACACCGTGCCACGTACCTGCCGCGTCACAGCCCACCCCGAGGGTCAGCGCTGCGCACGACCTCCAGTAAACTACAAACACCAGAAACTAGTTGCAACTCCTGGACAGAGATCATGTTGATTAATAAGCCGAGAGGGTCCATTGGTTTCGGGCCCAATGCATGGTAGTAACTGGTCATGGATCAACCAACACAGGACTCAGTTCCTGAGGACGGCTGCAATGAGACAACCCACCATGTACTCCTACATGGCCTCTCATCGCTACCCTTGCCAAATCGTGTTCATACACTTAGCTCACACACAGCAGGACATGTTCATCACATTCCAATTCATCCCCGATGAATCAGACCTGACACAACTCTAAGCCATAGCAGGCATAACCAGAAAGCATCAATGAGTAGGCACAACATGGCTCAAACAACTCCTACTCATACAAGTGTGTTGTTGTCCTAATGCAGTAAAAGAGAGAAAGAGCGAGAGAGTGGGATTGTATCGGAATGCTCAATGGGGTTTGCTTGCCTGGCACTTCTGAAGATATCAATGAGTCTTCATCGGTGTCATCGAACTCATCGTCGGAACGTCGTCTACTGCGAGGGGACAACCGACAAACAGAGAAAGAACACAATCAATGCAATGCGACAATATGATGCATGATCATGACATGGCAATATGCTGTTTATTGAGCTAATGCAACTAGCAATACAATTAAATGAAGTTGGCTTGAACCAAAGGTTCAAATTCAAACTTCATATGTGATTATTTAAATGCCATTTAATTGATTTGACCTGATCAGCAGGTTTAACTTGTTCAAACATGCATGAAAATGCCATAAAAAGATTCCTTGGATTTTCCTGATCATTTTTCATATATAAATTATTTTCATCTGAGCTACGGTTGATTTTATATGATTTTTTTACAAGTTTTGGCTAATTTCTGAAATAAATAAATCATTTAGATTTATATAAAATTCCAGAAAGGCTTTATTGCGTCAGCATGACGTCTGTGTGACGTCAGCAGGTCAACAGGGGTTGTTCAGGTCAAACCTGACCAGTGGGGCCCACTTGTCAGTGACTAGGCTAATTTAACAGAGACTATTAGTGTGAAATTAATCCTAACTAAAGTGTCAGGGGGGGTGGCCCACATGTCAGTGTCTCACTAACTAACCTAATAGTTAAACTAAACCAGGTTAATTAACAGGGCGGGACCCCACATGTCATAGACCCACGGGGGTCAAACCTCAGGTCAAAGAGGCCAAGCCCACCGGTCAAAAAGTCAAAAGCGCCGGCGGCTAGCCGCCGGCGATGCTGAGCGCGGTGGAGGGCGTCGGAAAACCTCCTCCGGCGACCAAATGGCCGGCGGAGGGCATCTACATGGAGCTGGGACTCGCCCGCATCCATTTGTGCCATCGGGAGGGGCTGGGGTGGCCGGAAAGTGGTCGGCGACGAGGTCCAGCGGCGGCAGCGGTCGGGCTTGCGCGGGCGCGGCGCTAGGGGGCTCGGGAGGAAGAAAAAGAAGTGGCTACGGGCTCTTGGAGGAACGTTGAGCACGCCGGTGTGCTTGGACGCGTGCGGCAGCAACTGTAACTACGGCGGCGACATGGCCGGCGGATCATAGCTCCGGCCGGAGGTGGGGCCGCAGCTAGAGAGCACGGGGAGGTCGGGGGAGAGGGGGAAACGGCTCGGGGGCTCACGGTGAGTGCAGAGGCGACGACGTGGGCTCGGGGGAGGCTCGGAGCAGAGCAGGGCGGCGGAGGGGATCTCGTCGGCCGAAGGTTGAAGACGAAGTCGGGGAAGACGCTAAGAGGCTCCCGAGCTCGCGTGCGTGGGCGTGTAGACTCACGGGTCCGTGGTGGAGCTCGTGGACACGTCGAGGGGACGAGGGGGAGGCGGTGGCTGCGGCTACGACCGTCGATGCGCCCACGGGCTCGTCGGCCATGGCCCTGGAGATACGAGGGAGGGAGGAAGGGGGCGAGTGAGGGGTCAGGGGGGGTTCCAGGCGCTTGCGGCGTGTCCTTGGCGGCGTCGCGCTGGCGAGGGGAGGCCAGGCAGGCAGCTGCGTGGAGGCACGGCCGTGCGCGCACGCCGACCACACGCCCTCGTGCCTTCTGGCACGAGGTTGAAGGAGGCGGTGCTGGGCTGGGCCCCCAGAAGTGGCTGGGCCAACAGTGCTGGGCTGCACAGGTAAAACTCTTCTCTTTTCTAATTTTGTTCCTGTTTTCTATTTTATCTTCTGTTTTCTATTTTATCTTCTGTTTTCTATTTCTTTGTAACTTTGTGGCTTTTCTAAAAATGCTTAGGCACTTTCAAAAATCACCAAACTGCTCATGCCCACTGTTTAGCATATAACCAACATGGAACATTTCAGTTTAGGATTATTTGAGCATTTAAAATAATATATAAAATTTAAATGCCCAAATGCAAATAAGATATGATTTAATTCAAAAATCCAGAATGGTCTTAGAAATAAGTGCAACATTTTTGGCTGGGGTTTTTAATCAATCCAAAAATGATGAACTTTTCCAAGGGGCATTTTGGGTTCATTGAAAAGGATTTTAATTTGACCCTAGTTAAATTCATTTAGTGCTAGGGTTTGAGCATCCCCTTTTCAAGTTTCTTTCAAGATTAAACATGATGCACACATGAGGCTAGCCTAGTGCATTACCAGAAGCTAGGGATGTGACAACTCACCCCTACTAAACAAGAATCTCGTCCCGAGATTCAGGACGTGAGATAAGAAATCAGAGGGGACACTATCTAACACAATCTTCTCGATCCCGGTTCCTTCCTCGAAAATGTTGATTCATTGCATCCTGTAGATCTTGGCATCTTTGATTTCAAAGCTTCATCCAACACGATAACAAAAGAACGTGAGTTCTACAGGATTTGATCTTCTCGAAGATCGAGCAATTCAAGATCAACTCATGGATTGAGACGTCGAAACATCTCTTGAGCTGAGACACGGGACGTACATCCAAAAGGGATGGAGTGAAACAAACGATGAAGATTCACTTAACGGCAATAATTCCACACCTAAGGTGATGGTAACGATACCACAAGACGGGGCACCTTTAGAGAAGGTGACTCGTAGAGTTATTCCCTTTAGTGGCAAAAAGAATTACTTTTGATATAGAGAACATTGAAATTCCCTATACCAGCCTAAGGCAAACACAATCGATCGTTTGACGGTGTCCGAAAGAATGACATACTCGGCCAGAATGGATGATGTGAACTTCCTTGTTGAAGTCAACACCACAGATGATTTTGCTTATCATCAGAAATGGATGGAACCTATGGCAATTCCACTCCTGAGGATAATCCTGAACAGCAATGATTGAGAATGGTAACCCATGGAGAATTGACACATTGGCGGTGCAAACTGGGAACAAAATGCAAATGCTGGGAATGATTCTGGTAACTGGGCAGAATCCCAACAGTAGAGAGTAAATCTACTCTTGAGGCGTTATAGCATAACCAAGAGAACTGGGAGCAATCCCGGTTGGTGTCGAGGATAACACCTAGTGCTTGTGCGTGCTCTCAAGAACTTGAGCATTCCCATATTCATCAAGGTTTTACCAATATCCGTGTCAAGGATCCTGGCAGCACCACATACTACCATGATGAATAATGATGGATGATGCAGATGCAAAAGAAGACAACACCTTCTCGGATTTCACCTTGGCGAGGCCAAGGGGACGAAATCTGGATGATCAACCGAGAGACATTTAGCACTCCGCTTCTAATGTTCTCCTTGATGTGCTAGAGCAACCCATTTATTAAAATGGTTTGGTACCTAGAACGTCAAGTAAAAGGTCGGACTTCGGAAGCACAAGAATCCATAAGGAACAACTAGGGAGTAAATCCTACGAAGTCCTTATGGGGAGGTGGCCAACTTCTTCAATCAAGATTCTACAACAACAGGTCTTCCGGCTGGGTGTGTTGGTCGCGGCATCCACTTTACCGGTTATCGAGAGACCAATATTATAGTTCTTGGGAAAAAACTCCAACCATCATATCTGCCTGAGATTCAGTTCTGGTTGGTGTCAGAATATTCCAGACTCATCTAGTCTAGAAGGAAAAATGAAAGTTTGCAACACAATTCGTCGAGACGACATTGCGAGATTCTCGGGAATGAACTACGATAGCAAGCTCCAAAACATGAGCTGGTTCTGCTACAAACCTGTGAACACGTTGTCCAAGACAAGCATGACCACATAGCAGTCTTATGATAACACACTATCGAGTTCAGGTGGGGAACCATCATCAAGGATAACGAAGTCTCTATGCAAGTCCATGGATTAGATCCCAAGCATAGACTTCTCTTCCTTGAACAATTCAGTCGGTGGCTTGGTGTGCTAGGGACACATATGGAATGAAGATGATCAATCTATCAGACCATAGAATACTTCGCACGTATGCATGACTGACTTGGGATGACTCCAGAGGAGGTAAAACATGCTTTCTCGAATTCACGGCGGCAACTTGCATCAGATGCACATGAATTAGAGGAAGTCACTTCTTTCTTCCATAGATATGCTTCACGAATGGGTCATGAAGATAATGCTCATAAAAGTTTTTCCAATACTAGCTGGATGTTCAACATATATCATGGAGAAGATAACAATGTTGCTGATGGGCTCAACAACAATTCATCCAGGTTTCCATATAGATGGAATTCCATGACAATGTGAACAAAGTGATAGCATTGGTCAGACCCAAAAATATAATGGTGTATGCTCAAGGGAACAACCATGGGTAAGACAACATTACGAATATCGTTGGTTCTGATTTGACTTGATGATAACCCATACTCAAATCAAAGTTTGGACAAGACAATAGATCCACAAATGATCACATGGATCAATTGGAGAAGATATCATCTATCTTCAATACACACACAAGATATCCCTTTTGAGTGAGCTATGTGGATTAAGCTTTTATCTTCCAACTCTCCAAGTTGTTGTTTAGCTTAACCAACTAGTTCGGGGTATCCAACACAGTTTCTTGGAGAAGGGGTGGTTTATAAGAAAACCATCTTGATCACGAACTCAACACAGCGGTCAGGTGACAACCTGGTAATACTTCCGAGAAGATATTCAGAAAATCATGAACCACCGACATGTTATTAAGCTCGAGAACAATCTTGCTTTTCAGGACAAGACGATATGATCAAATGAGTAAGGACTTAACAAAATCCTAGCTCACCAATCAAGGAGTGCACCAGGGAAGTGGACTCGGTAGCACAATCAATCTTAGAATGGTAATTAGTAACCAACACACTAAGAATGAAATTGTTGTCCTTTAACTACCAAGCAACGAAGTTGCTAGGAGTATTGATTTCACACATCACAATCCACTTGTCAGCATTCCGGTTATAATAACACGAAGGCCGAGAAATAAACGATGATGGTGAGAAGTATCTCCTTATCAAAGGTTCATAGGAGGTGGAGCATTTCCCATGACATTCTTGACATAAAGATGGTAATACTCCAGGATAGAACAGATTAGAAGCTGGATTAGCATTCTTCATCTGCGAAGTACAACTTCTTTGGCCCAATCCTGGATATGGATAGGGTGCTGGAGTTTGTTTCTCCTAGTCATTCCAGAATAGAATGGCTTGACGGACCACAAGAGTAAAAGGCATCGATGAACACAAGTGCACGACTACCCCTGACTATCAATTGATAGACGAGGGCCATAATACAACTAAAAGGAGACAACTCAAGGAACATATAACTTCTGAGTTGTGGATGCATAGGTTAGTATGTCGAACGAGTTCCACATATTTCTTTCAGATAACCCATGCAGAAAGGTAGGACTGGCAGAGTCACAATATGAATGGAGTACCACTCAGGAGCACTCTGGTTGTGATCTTTCGGTTCGGGAGAACTTCTGCCAAGATGGTTCATGGTATTGGAAGAACGATAACCACGGACCTCGAGGACTATCACAAGGTTACTAATATCCTGAAGGAACGAGCAAATACTATCAACATGAAGTAAGTAGGGTGAAGCTCGGGTTCAAGAACCCAGGGATAGAATGCCTACCAACTAAATGGCATCACGGGATGCTTTTGAGAATAATGGCCAGAATCATCACACTGAGAATACAAAGCATTGCTAGATTACTGGGTGATCCTCTAAGACACCTAGGGTCATAGTAATATTTCCAACATATATGTCGAGGTAACAGAGTATCTCAACACACTGACTAGCGTGATTAATCTGGTCTAAAAGGACATTAAGAACAGGTAGGAATGATTTGCAAGTGCAACAGATTGTTTAGATACCTGGGATGACTCGGGCAGCATAACGGCTGCAAATGCTCGAAAATACTTTTGAGATCCAAGCAAAAAGGGTAGCATATCCACTTAACATCATAATGTCAGGGTTCTGAGACCAACAGTTGAACAAACGGAGGTAGAAGAAACTGAACTGAGGGTTGAAACCACATTAACGTGATCCTAATAAATAGAATGAGAGTCCTAGTTCTTAATCCCCGTAGATTAGAAGAAGGTGACTCAGATCAGAAGGTCATAGGGCAAAGGAGTAAAAAGAGCCTTACGTTCCCTTCCACAATCAATTCCCTTATATAACTAAAGAGTTTCTAGACACGACTTCGACCAGTTTGGCTTACTAATCCTACAGGCAGTCAGGCTCTGATACCAAAGCTGTCAGGACCCCGATCCTAAGTCACACAGGTCTAGCCTGTAACACACCATATCACTTTGCGGCCTCACGCACGGTATCCCCACGGGTGCCACCTTACCTGGCCCGGGACCGTTTGCGCATTTTGGCACACGTATATGATAGTGTCGCTAGCATCCATATGATAGAGAACCCGGGCCGACATGACCAGTTATAAACCAAAAGTGGCACTAAATTACAGAGACAGGCATACATGACCCAGCTACGAACGTGTCGGTCATCAACGTATGAACCCAAGTCGTAGCAAGCTACAAGGACTTAAAGGAACAACGCGTGTCATTTCCCCTAAGGGACAGACATAGGAACGAAGAAGGACACATGCCGGCCAGCCTAAGTGTTCCGGAGCAGTAGCAAGCTACCAAGGCTCAGTGGAAGCACCATGTGACTTTTCCCTGTAAGATAGGCTACCAAAGGTAAACAACTAGGTGTCGGATCCCACACATAGCAATACACATTACACGTACGCATAACATGCAAGTATGTGCTGTACAACATGGCATCACAACATAACTCAACAACTCATATAGATAAGGCCCAGAAGAGCCATCATAGCATTTATTACAAACAGAGGTCACATGACCCGACATACAGAGCATACAGGCAACTGAAGCATTAAATGTCTGAGTACAGACATCTACAAATGAAAAAGGCTGAGAAGCCTGACTATCTACCAGATCCTACAAGGGTTCAAGATCGTAGCTGAGGTAACAAGCTAAACGTCGAAGTCCACATGGAACCACTAGCGAGACTGAAGTCTCTCTGCAAAAACATAAAGTAAGCAAACGTTAGTACAAAGGTACTCAGCAAGACTTACATCAGAACAAGCTACATATGCATTAATATCAACAAAGGGGGTGGTGGAGTTTGACTGCAGCAAGCCAGCTTTGACTCGGTGGCTATCCTAAACTACGACTGCAAGTAACTCTTTTGAGGTGGCGCACACGAGTCCACATATTCACCAATCAATACACAACTATGGATCCGCTCCCGTCTCCCTACGAGAAGGCCATCCATAGCACTCACGCTTATCTTGCGTGTTTTAGAGTATCCACTTTCACTTGTCTATGAACTGTAACATGTAACCCAGAAGTCCATTTCCACGGACTCGGCTATTCGAATAGATCATATATAACCCTGCAGGGGTGTACTTCTTCACACACGCTCTCACCACTTACCGCCGTTTACACGACATGTACTCGGCAACCTTCAAGCGGAGGCCCAGCGAGGGTGTCGGCCATGACCTGACTAACCATACAAGTCTCTCGTCCAGGTTTATCGCCTATTTGGGTTCCATCCGTGGGGAGATCCGGCCGGGGTGTCGCTCACGGCCCCAAACGATGTGTACAGGGTTCCCGCATCACCAAACGGGCAATCGGTACACCGTGCCACGTACCTGCCGCGTCACAGCCCACCCCGAGGGTCAGCGCTGCGCACGACCTCCAGTAAACTACAAACACCAGAAACTAGTTGCAACTCCTGGACAGAGATCATGTTGATTAATAAGTCGAGAGGGTCCATTGGTTTCGGGCCCAATGCATGGTAGTAACTGGTCATGGATCAACCAACACAGAACTCAGTTCCTGAGGACGGCTGCAATGAGACAACCCACCATGTACTCCTACATGGCCTCTCATCGCTACCTTTGCCAAATCGTGTTCATACACTTAGCTCACACACAGCAGGACATGTTCATCACATTCCAATTCATCCCCGATGAATCAGACCTGACACAACTCTAAGCAATAGCAGGCATAACCAGAAAGCATCAATGAGTAGGCACAACATGGCTCAAACAACTCCTACTCATACTAGTGGGTTTCAACTATTTACTGTGGCAATGACGGGTCATGCAGTGGAAAGGGGTTCAACTACCGCAGCAGGTAACAATTGAAGCGTTGTTGTCCTAATGCAGTAAAAGAGAGCAAGAGCGAGAGAGTGGGATTGTATCGGAATGCTCAATGGGGTTTGCTTGCCTGGCACTTCTGAAGATATCAATGATTCTTCATCGGTGTCATCGAACTCATCGTTGGAACGTCGTCTACTGAGAGGGGACAACCGACAAACAGAGAAAGAACACAATCAATGAATGCGACAATATGATGCATGATCATGACATGGCAATATGCTGTTTATTGAGCTAATGCAACTAGCAATACAATTAAATGAAGTTGGTTGGAACCAAAGGTTCAAATTCAAACTTCATATGTGATTATTTAAATGCCATTTAATTGATTTGACCTGATCAGCAGGTTTAACTTGTTCAAACATGCATGAAAATGCCATAAACAGATTCCTTGGATTTTTCTGATCATTTTTCATATATAAATTATTTTCATCTGAGCCACGGTTGATTTTATATGATTGTTTTACAAGTTTTGGCTAATTTCTGAAATAAATAAATCATTTAGATTTATATAAAATTCCAGAAAGGCTTTATTGCGTCAGCATGACGTCTGTGTGACGTCCGCAGGTCAACAGGGGCTGTTCAGGTCAAACCTGACCAGTGGGGCCCACTGGTCAGTGACTAGGCTAATTTAACAGAGACTATTAGTGTGAAATTAATCCTAACTAAAGTGTCAGGGGGGTGGCCCACATGTCAGTGTCTCACTAACTAACCTAATAGTTAAACTAAACCAGGTTAATTAACAGGGCGGGACCCCACATGTCATAGACCCACGGGGGTCAAACCTCGGGTCAAAGAGGCCAAGCCCACCGGTCAAAAAGTCAAAAGCGCCGGCGGCTAGCCACCGACGAGGCTGAGCGCGGCGGAGGGCGTCGGAAAACCTCCTCCGGCGACCAAATGGCCAGCGGAGGGCATCTACGTGGAGCTGGGACTCGCCCGCATCCATTTGTGCCATCGGGAAGGGCTGGGGTGGCCGGAAAGTGGTCGGCGACGAGGTCCAGCGGCGGCAGCGGTCGGGCTTGCGCGGGCGCGGCGCTAGGGGGCTCGGGAGGAAGAAAAAGAAGTGGCTACGGGCTCTTGGAGGAACGTTGAGCACGCCGGTGTGCTTGGATGCGTGCGGCAGCAATTGTGACTACGGCGGCGACATGGCCGGCGGACCACAGCTCCGGCCGGAGGTGGGGCCGTAGCTAGAGAGCACGGGGAGGTCGGGGGAGAGGGGGAAACCGCTCGGGGGCTCACGGTGAGTGCAGAGGCGACGACGTGGGCTCGAGGGAGGCTCGGAGCAGAGCAGGGCGGCAGAGGGGATCTCGTCGGCCGAAGGTTGAAGACGAGGTCGGGAAAGACGCTAAGAGGCTCCCGAGCTCGCGTGCGTGGGCGTGTAGACTCACGGGTCCGTGGCGGAGCTCGTGGACACGTCGAGGGGACGAGGGGGAGGCGGTGGTTGCGGCTACGACCGTCGATGCGCCCACGGGCGCGTCGGCCATGGCGCTGGAGAGACGAGGGAGGGAGGAAGGGGGTGAGTGAGGGGTCAGGGGGGTTCCAGGCGCTTGCGGTGTGTCCTTGGCGGCGTCGCGCTGGCGAGGGGAGGCCAGGAAGGCAGCTGCGTGGAGGCACGGCCGAGCGCGCGCGCCGACCACACGCCGTCGTGCCTTCTGGCACGAGGTTGAAGGAGGCGGTGCTGGGCTGGGCCCCCAGAAGTGGCTGGGCCAACAGTGCTGGGCTGCACAGGTAAAACTCTTCTCTTTTCTAATTCTGTTTCTGTTTTCTATTTTATCTTCTGTTTTCTATTTGATCTTCTGTTTTCTATTTCTTTGTAACTTTGTGGCTTTTCTAAAAATGCTTAGGCACTTTCAAAAATCACCAAACTTCTCATGCCCACTGTTTAGCATATAACCAACATGGAACATTTCAGTTTAGGATTATTTGAGCATTTAAAATAATATATAAAATTTAAATGCCCAAATGCAAATAAGATATGATTTAATTCAAAAATCCAGAATGGTCTTAGAAATAAGTGCAACATTTTTGGCAGGGGTTTTTAATCAATCCAAAAATGATGAACTTTTCCAAGGGGCATTTTGGGTTCATTGAAAAGGATTTTAATTTGACCCTAGTTAAATTCATTTAGTGCTAGGGTTTGAGCATCCCCATTTCAAGTTTCTTTCAAGATTAAACATGATGCACACATGAGGCTAGCCTAGTGCATTACCAGAAGCTAGGGATGTGACACATTATCACCTCCTTGATGGACCAAGACGTTGGATAAAGAGTGATTAAATGCTTTTCCCAACACCCCCGTACTTCCTACGAGGGGGCTGAAGCCGACGACTGGAAAACATTGAGATTATATTAAAACGGCCGCACAGGAGGAATTCAAGCTCTTGAGCAAAAGATAAAAATAGATTAAATATGAAATTGTCTTTACAATTCTCATACACCTCACTTGAACATTACGTTTTTCGAGCATTGACCCTCTATTAAGTGGGTGGCCTCTAGGACGTCTTCAAAATAATGCTCCGGCCCAGGACGGTCCTTGCCCTTGGGTGGACTCTTCGCCGCAACATCGATGGCCTTCATATTCCCCTAGAATGTCTTGACTCGGGCGAAAGCCATCCGTACACCCTCAATGCAAGTCGACCTCTTCATAGCGTCGATACGCGGCACTGCATCAACAAGCCTTTGCACCAAACCAAACTAGCTATTCGGAACAGACTGAGTTGGCCACAACCGGACTATGACGTCCTTCATGGCAACGCCGAATATCCTATGAAGTTCGGCCCATTGGGACATCTGTTCATTCAGCAACAGAGGGCCCTTTGAGGTTCCAAACTGTGACCAGAAAAGCTTCTTCGTTGTGTATCCCTCTCGCGCTTGTTAATACTGCGCCGCATCAGAAGAACCATTCGGCAAGTCTAAAAACTCGTCTGGAGAACTCCACACTCGGTCAAGCTGAGCATAGTTCGGATCGCCGAACTTAGTCTGCAGAAGAAAGGGCTTACCAGCAGAAATCTCCCTAGCTTGCCGGATTTCCTCGCGGGCCGCTCTGGATTCCGTCCGTGCTTCTCTCGCCTCTTGTAGGGCCTTGACAAGTTCAACCGCTTTGGCTCCACTCTCCTTCTCCAGAAATTCGCAGCGACCAGTAGCATTTTTCAGTTCGAGCGCCATCTTGGATATCTTCTCCTCATCTTTGCGCCATGCAACTTAGCCGATGCCTTTTCGACAGCCGCAGTACTACACCGGGCCTGCTCCTTGGCCCGGGCCAGCTCAGCTCGAAGAACTTCAACGGCAGTTGTACCATATGCAGCCAACCATATTCCAGCATATAACTCTCTAGCATCATGCTCATACCACAAAAATGTATGGGGATTAACCCAAATACATGCCTTGCGACTCGTCAAGACGCATATTGATTAACGCAAGATCATCCCCCGCTATATCCAGCTTCCGCTAGAGCTCGGCAATATCCATAGTCTGGTAAGTGGCCGAGGGGGAAGCATCTTGTGTGCAAGTTCATCAGGTTAGTCCTCGAATGATTCTGTTTGATCCTCTGCTTGCTTCACATTGGAAGCCAACCGTAGTCTCAAGGGCTACTGCCTATACACAAGTGCATCTTTGCAAGTAAAATTTAACTGAAAACATTATATCACAAACCTCGAAGCCTTTCAGCAGGCTCATGAAGGCTTCATTCAATCCGCTCTTCGTGAACAAAATCTTCTCAACTACTGTACCCATCAAGGTACGCTTTTCACCCGAGACAGATGCCTTCCGCAACATGTCTCACAATGTATCCGGAGCCTCCGGGTCTCCGGAAACTGCTCTAGGAGCACAACCATCCTTTGAAGGAATCAGTCCACCTGTCTCCGGAATCACCTTCGGCCGCGAGCCAGACAGTCCGGGGCCGTTATTATCAGCCCTAGAATCCCAGATGGCTGGAGATCCAACTTCGGGTACCACCTCCTTAATCACTCGCGCAGCTTGTTGATCAAGAAAAACCCTCCGCGGCGACACTTCAGAATTGTCCACCCTGTTAGGCGAGGAGGTTGGCAGAGCGTCTCACTCTCCATCATCTCTGGGAGGAGACCTCCCGAAGAAGAGGATTGCCCAGAAAAACTATGTGATGACCTGTAAAAATGCACGGCCATGTTACGTATATCTTCGGTAACGACGCAAGGGTGGGACACTATCAAAGTTCCCCAGATTCACTTACTGGTTGGTCAAGGGCTTGTCCCCATGCTGGAGCTGGTCAATGGCATCACTTTCCAAACCCAAGCCGCTCGACGGTGGCATCTTGCTCTCTCATACCGCCTTTCCCAACCATTGGAGGCGGCTCATTTCCTCCTTCTCAGAGAAGGGATACTGGGTCCCCTTTCGCCTCTGTCTTCAGGCGAGGAAAGGTCGATTTTTCTGGACTCAGTATCCGATTCACCTCCGGAACAAAGGTCATCTTGGGTTCTCTCACTCTGCTCTTTACTCTCCCCTGCCGGCGCCTGGTATGGTGTCGAGGCCAGCATCCTTGTCAACATGGGGCTAGCTGAGTCTTCGTGAAGGGGAGCCGGACACCTAATCCGTTCCACTTTCTTTATCCAGCCCTGAAAAAGGAAGACTCGATCAGTGTCTTAGCACTGGGTGTCTGATTATGAGGTGTTCAGTGAGCAGGAACTTACCGGGGTGTCCGGATGGTTACAGTCTAGGCCGACATCTTCGGTGGTGTCCGACCATTGCTTTCGTTTCCCGAAGAATAATCCCCACATTCCTTCGTGCGTAGAGCTGAAGAAGTGTTGAAGAGTCCGCGGCCCTTCTGGACTGAACTCCCACATACAGAGAGGCCGTCGCTAGCACGGCAGGATCCGGTGAACTAGCATCACTTGAACAACGTTGACGATACTGATGTCCCTCTCAATGAGGTTTTGGATGCGGCTTTGCAAAACCCGCACCTCGTCCATTGATCCCCAGTCCAACACTTTGTTAACCCACGATGCAAGCTGAATTGGATGGCTGGATCAAAATACGGGTGCAGTAGCCCAATTGGAGCCGCGGGGCTAGGTGATGTAGAACCACCCTGCTGCCATAAATCGGAACACTTGGCAAAGGATCCTTTTAGCGAAACGGTACTGGCGAGATTGCTCACTATGGCACCGCCACACTCTTCCCGTTCCCCCTCTATCACTTGCGGCTTCACACCAAAGGTATTGAGCCATTAGCCGAAGTGCGGAGGAGTTCGGAGGAAGGCTTCGCACGTGATGATAAACGTCAAGATAAGAAGAATAGAGTCCGGGGCCAGATCGTGAATATATAGCCCATAATAGAACATGAGCCCACGGGCGAAGGGATTGAGTGCAAATCCTAACCCACGGAGGAAGTGGGACACGAACATGACCATCTCGCCGGATCTGGGGGTAGGATTAACCTGCCCCTCGGCTGGAAGCCGATGAAGGATTTCTGCAGTCAGATACCTCACTGCCCGAAGCATTGCAACATCTCCCTTCATAACAGAAGAATCCACCCACCAGCCTTGACGGCTGGATCCGGACATGATTGGATCTTGTGGCGATTGAATCCTGGGTGTTGGAACTCGGGGTAGCAGGGGTTGAGAAAGAAGCAAGCGTGAAAGAAAAAGACGGGTCTGTACCTCTATATGAAGGCCGCGAATATCGAACGTCCCCTCCTAGGACTTAAGACTTGCCCGTTCCCAAGGAGTTGTACCCAAGCAACGGTTGGGTTAACCACGTCCGGGTTGATACGAATCCCTTAAAAAGAGGGGGGACACATCTGCTTGGGTAAGACATACCAATAAAACCATGCCTCGAGACGTGGGACGGTGGGCCAGCTAAACAGCTCGAAAATAATGGCCAAGCAGGCATGATGTCGTGTTACTAAAAAGTCGTCAGCGGATCGGAATCGTGGAATATCATATCCTCTGCAGTTGTATATACAGGTCCGGATACAATCATCACGTCCGGAGACTATCTTGGAGTTCGGGAAGAAGGGAACCCGCCTTGCAATGCCAAAGACAATCTGCGCGCCGGACTCCTCGTCATTGAAGCCGGGTTCAAGGGCTACTGAGGGAGTCATGGACTAAGGGGTCCTCGGGCGTCCGACCTATTACCAATGGGCCTGACTGGTGGGCTATGAAGACATGAAGGCCGTAGATTGCACCCATGTCCGGATTGCACTCTCCTTGGCTTGGAAGGCAAGCTTGGCGACCAATTATGAAGATTCCTTCTTATGTAACTGACTCTATGTAACCCTAGATCGCCCCGGTGTCTAAATAAACCGGAGGGAGTAGTCCAGATGGCGTATATACAGACATTACCGTAGTCATATAGGCTAGGCTTCTAAGGTAGATCAACTCTTGTAATACTCATATTCATCAAGATCAATCAAGCAGGAAGTAGGGTATTACCTCCATAGAGAGGGCCCGAACCTGGGTAAACATCGCGTCCCCAGTCTCCTGTAACCATTGACCTTAGACGCACAGTTTGGGACCCCCTACCCGAGATCCGCCGGTTTTGACACCGACAATGACGATGAAGACAATCAAGTTTTTTGCGACAAGGACGCCAGTCCCGCTCTCATCGTCTCCAAGGTCTTGACACGTCAACACCAACAAGACGAAGACCAACGGTGTCACATCTTCCACACCAAGGCTGACATCAATGGACATTCCATCAAGGTTATCATCGATAGAGGAAGTTGTCATAATTTGGCAAGTGAAGAACTATGCTCCAAGCTGCAACTTGTGAAGAAGAAGCATCCGCGTCCATACAAGGTTCAATGGCTTAGCGACTCCGCCACAATCCAAGTCGAGCACATGGTTCAAGTTTCCTTGAAGATTGGAGCATACGAAGATACTTTGGAGTGTGATGTTGTACATATGTCCGTGTGCCACCATCTCTTGGGACGACCATGGCAATACAATCGAGGTGTCTTTCACAATGGACGGACAAATCAATACAGCTTCAAGATGATGGGCAAGGAATATGTGCTTCGCCCTATGTCAAGCCAAGTGATCGCCGACAAGCAAGCTTCTACACATCGTGGAGAGACTAGTGAGAGAGGGAACCACCATAAAGAGAGCAAGCGCCACAAGCCAAATTCAAGTACACCCACCTTGAGAGATAAGAGTGACATAGTGCTACTACCCACCAAAAGAGATATGAGAGAAGTGTGTGAGAACCCAACTAGTGTCATTCACTATGTCGTTGTGTGCAAAGATGAAGTGGTTCAAACTAACAAATCTCACCATCTACCTTTAGTGTTGTCTCAATTTTTGCAGGAATTCTCGGACGTCTTCCCCGAAGAGCTACCACCAGGTCTACCTCCACTTTGCGACATCGAACACCGCATCGACCTCGTACCCAGCGCACTACTTCCGAACAAGGCTCCTTACTGCATCAATCCGGAGGAAACCAAGGAGATACAACGTCAAGTACAACAACTCATAGACAAATGTCATGTACGTGAAAGCTTAAGCCCTTGTGTCATTCCAGTTATTCTCATGCCTAATAAACATGGAAGTTTTTGCAAGTGCTCCGATTGTCGTCCGATAAAAGCTATCACCGTTAGATACCGTCACCCTATTCCACGCCTAAATGACATGCTTGATGAATTATGTGGTGCTACCATCTTTTAAAAAAATGCTCTAAAAGTGGATATTACCAAATTCACATTCAAGAGGGTGATGAGTGGAAAACATATTTCAAAACCTAGTTTGGGTTATATGAGTGGCTGGACATGCCGATGGTCTTATCGGAAGCACCCGGCTCATTCATGCGTCTCATGCATGTCCTTCTTCAACCTTATATCGGCGTCTTTGTAGGGGTTTACTTTGATGACATCCTTGTTTTTAGCAAGTCTCTTGAGGATCACGTCACACACATCCAAATGGTTTTACAAACACTTCGGAAAGAATGCCTCTATGCTAACATGGAAAAATGCACTTTTGGTGTTGATAAGGTTGTTTTCCTAGGATTCGTCGTTTCTTCACAAGGTGTTCAGGTTGATGAAACTAAAATTGAAGCAATTAAAACTTGGCCCCAACCAACTAATCCCCAACCAGTGCGTAGCTTTCTTGGTTTAGCCGGTTTCTATCGACGCTTTGTGAAGGACTTTAGCACAATTGCTTCTCCCTTGCATGCTTTGAGTAAAAAGAATGCTACCTTTGTTTCGGGCACCATGCAAGACACCGCGTTCAATGAGCTGAAATATTTGCTTACTCACGCACCCTTACTTGCCCTACCCAACTTTCACAAACCTTTCGAGATCCATTGCAATGCTAGTGGTACCGGCATAGGAGGCGTGCTCGTGCAAGAAAAGCGCCCAATTGCGTATTTTAGTGAGAAACTTTCTGACGCTCAACTTAACTACCCCATCTACAATACGAAATTATATGCCTTAGTGCAAGTTTTGCATGTGTTGGAACACTGTCTCCGTCCTCATGAATTCATTCTTCACAAAGACCATGAGACGCTCAAGCATCTTAAGGGTCAAACTAAGTTGAACAAGCGTCATGCTAAGTGAAGCGAGTTCATAGAGTATTTTCCCTATGTCATCAAATATATCAAAGGAAAGGAAAACATTGTGGCGGATGTGCTTTCCCGAAAATGCATGCTTGTTACCCAACTAGAGTTGAATGTTATTGGCTTTGAGCACATAAAAGAATTATATGAGCATGATCCTTTCTTTGCAAATCCTTATGCCAAATATGTGACGCATACCTCTTGGGAACGATATTATATCAACGATGGTTATCTTATGAGAGCTAATAAACTTTGCATTCCCGAGTCGTCTCTTCGCTTGCTCCTTTTGCAGGAATCCCATGGAGGACTTATGGGACATTTCGGATGCGACAAGACTTTCGCAACACTCTCGAAGAATTACTATTGGCCCAAGATGTTCCGCGACGTTTCACGCTTCACCAACCGGTGCTCTACATGCCACAAAGATAAGTCAATAGCAAACTCTCACGGTCTTTACATGCCTCTTCCTATACCATATCAACCTTGGGAAGACATTAGCATGGACTTTGTACTTGGGTTGCCTATAACACAAAATGGAAAGGATTCTGTCTTTGTTGTTGTGGACCGATTTTCAAAAATTGCTCATTTCTTTCCATGCAACAAGATAGACGATGCTTCACATATTGCTAATATATTTTGTAGGGAAATCTTGCGCCTACATGGAGTACCCAAGACTATCGTTTCGGACCGCGACGTCAAGTTCCTAAGCTACTTTTGGAAGACACTTTGTGCCAAACTCAGGATCTAGCTCCTATTCTCCTCGGAATACCACCCACAAACCGACGGCCAAACGGAGTTGACGAACCGCACGCTATCTACTCTACTTCGGGTGTTGATCAAGAAGAACATCAAGGAATGGGAGCAATGCTTGCCCATCGACGAGTACGCCTACAACCGCGCACGACACTCAACTACCGGCAAGTCCCCCTTCGAGGTCGTCTACGGTTTCAACCCATTGTCACCATTGGACATTATTCCTCTACCTCTTCAAGAGCGCATCAACATGAACGCAAGTGCACGAGCAACTTATCTTAAGAAGATGCACGAAGATACAAGTGCAACGATAGAGCGTCAAGTACATCACCTCGCCACCAAGCTCAATGTCAACAGGACACCTATAGTGTTCCAACCGGGAGACCTCGTATGGCTTTATCTTCGCAAGGACCGCTTCTCCAACGAGCACGAGTCCAAACTACGACCTCGAGCCGATGGATCCTTCAAGGTGTTAGCTTGCTACAATGACAACGCTTACAAGATTGACATCCCACAAGACAAATACAACGTAATCGACATCTTCCATGTCAAGGACTTGGCCATCTACCATGGTGATGAAGATCACGATCTGTGGACGGATCTCTCCCATGGGGGGAGATGATACGGAGTATCCGGCACTCATACCCATGGACTCTACTTCAACACTTCAAGCACCACCTGGACCCATGACTAGAGCTAGAGCACGTACAATACAAACCGAGGTGAACTCCTTCCTAGTTGATTTGCATATGAATACAAGTGGAGCTTGGTTGCTACCTCATCAGTATACTCTATGCCTCATTAGGTACGAAGAGGACCCTCCCCAAACAGATGTGGAACATCATCAAGTCCAAGGAGAAGTGCCCCAAGTCACCAAGGAGGAAGAACAAGACCAACAAGTGCTGGAAAGAAAGTCCCTGGCAGACCCGTGCGCTCGGGCCCCCAAGACCCCGTGCCCACAGGCTACACAGGAGGAGGCGCTGGAGCGACCCTGTGCGCACGGGCATGTACCGTGCCCACGGGACCCCCGTGCGCATGGGCCCAACTTACCCCATGCGCACGGGCCCTACAGGATGGGCAGCTGAGATGCATGTTTGGATCCCCTCTTTCTCCACTTAGACCCAAGCCTATATATTTCGTACCTAGGGTTATGTTTCAGGTTAGCAAAGTATATGTGAGATATTGTGAGCTTTGCTCCTTCCCTCTTGTGGATCAAGACCCTATCTAAGGAATAATCCTTGTGGATTTCAAGACCTCCATAAGGAGAAGACTATCATCAAGACCTCACCTCCTCTAGGAGTGGGAAGAACATTTATCTAGTGCTTGTTTCCTTGGATTGTTCATGTATTCTTGTGGATCTATGTGTTTGCTATTCTAGTGGATGTGTAATTGGGTTTTGTTGGAGTGAATTTCTCTTTGTGTTCTTGGTGTTCATCCTCTTTTCCCGTCCAAGTGTGACAATATCTCCACTTAGGGTTCCACCCTACATCATTTCCTTTGCCGATAAATCCAAAGAAACATGGTTATGTAGAAATGTTGTGACCATGAAGACAAAAAGAACAATTAACCAATAGAAAGAAGAGGCGGAAACAAAAACTTTGGTCAGTGAAATAACCACCTTCTCCTTAAGTTCATCCACATGAACCATATTCAGAGCTGCTGCTTCTCGCACCGGATCCTGATACTACATACAAAATGAGCGTCAGAGGACTAGAATCAGAAATAAATGCATCATGTTTCAGGTGTAACCAAGTATAGTTGAAAATGAACTTGATATAATTCTGTAAAGTTGAAAGTATACAACTTCAAGCAAGGTAAAGCAAGCCAAATCAGAGGGGAAATGAGGGCAACAGCATGCACCTGGAGCAAGACAACGCACAATCTCGTGTTGTTGATCTCTAAAATAGAGAACAATTTATTATAAACTAAAATCGGTCCAGTAGATGAACAACAAGACAGAGCAGTATTAAATCCTAAAAGCTTTAGAAACCAAGTGCCACCTCAATGGAGGAGTAGATAATTCAAGATTGAAATTTATCTTGTCTCTTATTCTTTTTAAAATCTGACAATTAGCCACTCAAACATACAATCTATTAACCCACTACACCATAAGAAAGCTAAAACCGGTCTAGTAGATGAACAACAAGATAGAGCAGTATTAAATCCTAAAAGCTTCAGAAACCAAGAGCCACCTCAATGGAGGAGTAGATAATTCAAGATTGAAATTTATCTTGTCTCTTATACTTTTTAAAATTTGACAATTAGCCACTCAAACGTACAATCTATTGACCCACTACATCATAAGAAAGCATACTACAAATTGACAGTTTATCTCGTGGTGTATATAAAGTGGTGGGGCCAAATATATTAGCTTTGAAGGGAGTTGGAGAAAGTATGTGGATCCAGTGCAGTTTACTCTTCTCCACTTGTTCCATTCACATATTTTCCATCCCTCTCTCTCAGACACACATACTGTCCTCCTCTAAGCAGTCCTACAGCATTTTTACAAACAACTAGTGCTCGCATCTGCAACCTCAAAGGCAAAACGAGAGAGAGAAAGTCGATGCGGGATAGAGAGAGAGAGAGAGTGAGATGGTTGGGACTCACATGTGCACCTGGAGGTCGTGAGGACTCCCAAAGGACGACGCTAGGGTCTGTTGCGGCCCAGACGCCAAGGACGGTGTCGAGCCGAGCCGACTACATTGCTGGTAGCCACTCCTCTCTGGTTGAGGCCCTCCACCCACAGCTTCTCGGGCGAGGTATCTCCTCCTCACACGGCTTCACGACCTGGGTTCCTCATCAAGAGGTTTCCTCGCGCCCTGGGTAGATGCACACCTCGAGCAGCAAGGGAGGGAGGATGAATAGGGGATATAGAGTTGGAGCACGGAGGATCCATAGCGGCGGCGGCTGCTAACAAGCGAGGTCGGATGGAGCAGGGGCAGCCACCACGCTATCCTAGGAAAGGGTGCTAGGGTTCGTGGCGGCTGAGGGAGAGAGGTCAAGGAGGGAAGGAGGGTTGTGGCGTGCGAGCGATTGGATTGGCCGAGGGGGGTTTCGAGGGCAGGGTTACCCACACCCCCGCAAATGCCGCGACTCGCGCACGCGGCGTGCGGGAGAGGGCGCACCCCACCTCGAAACGGCTTACCCAGCCAACATGCATAGAACAAGAGCCCACCGTTCATTGTCCATGCAAACTTACCACACGGTCAAAACCAGCAGTGAGAGGAACGGTCATCTAACGACCCAAATGAAGTCAAAGACCAGACTGGCCACGATCGAACGGCCAACGAAGGAAGCGATCGGTGGAGCATCCTGGGAGAGAGTTGCCCAGCCTCATTATTGGTTTAAATGTGCATGTAGCAATAAATTGTGTCAAACTACCTATGGTTCGACCTCGGGACCCAACCAGTCGGTCGAAAACACACTACTAGCCACACGGCTTCATCATGCTAACGTGGCACGGAGGATAGATGTGGTTATCTTCGTCTCGACCAGCCACAACGTCTCTTGTTCTAGGCGATTCCTCTAATTTCAAAGCATATTTTTATTTATAATAACACCATGGAAAGCTCGTGCCTCTCTTCGTGTGTGCCCGTGCGTCTAAAGGTTGTATTGGTCAGTCAATGTTCATGCACGTGTTTACGAGCCACTCCCTCTATAGTAGATGGAGAGGAGAGAGAGAGATGTGTAGGGTCGAAAGTATCTCTAGAGGGGGCTGATTAGACTACTTGAAAAAAATAAAAATTTAGCCTTTTCCCAATTTGTTTTTTAGTAATTTAGCACAAGTCAAGCAATCTTCATACACATGTAATTCTAGAGTTGTGGCAGCGGAAAGTAAGTCATTGCATATGAAGGTAAAGGGAGGGGTTGGAGAGTGCAAACACAATTGGGGACACGGATGTTTTTGGCGTGGTTCCGTTAGGTGGTGCCATCATACATCCACGTTGATGGATACTTCAACCCACGAAGGGTAAGGGTTGCGCGAGTCCACGGAGGGCTCCACCCACAAAGGGTCCACGAAGAAGCAACCTTGTCTATCCCACCATGGTCATCGCCCACGAATGACGTGCCTCACTAGGGTAGATCTTCACGAAGTATACGATCTCCTTGCCCTTACAAACTCCTTGGTTCAACTCCACAATCTTGTCGGAGGCTCTCAAGTGACACCTAACCAATCTAGGAGACACCACTCTCAAAAAGATAATTGATGGTGTGTTGATGATGAACTCCTTGCTAGCTCTTGTGCTTCGAGTGATAGTCTCCCCAACACTCAACTCTCTCACACAGATTTTGATATGGTGGAAAGAAGATTTTAGTGGAAAGCAACTTGGGGAAGGCTAGAGATCAAGATTCATATGGTTGGATTGGAATATCTTGGTCTCAACACATGAGCAGGTGGTTCTCTCTCAGAAAATGAATAGTGGAAATGTAGGCACGTTCTGATGGCTCTCTCACTGATGGAGAGGGGTGGAGGGGTATATATAGCCTCCACACAAAATCTAGCCATTACACACATTTTACCAGACTCAGTCAGACCGAATAGAAGAACTCGGTCAGACCGAAGCAGTTCAATATGTGAACGCTATACATCTCGGTGGGACCGATACTATCAACTCGGTGAGACCGATAAGTTAGGGTTAGGGCAAAACCTCAACTTGGTTTGACTGATTACACAAATTTGGTGAGACCGATTCTGGTAATAGGCAAAACAGAGACTTGGCTAGGCAGACTCGGTGAGACCATTAGTAGTTTTTTTATGATATTTTTTATTCTTTTTTTTACAAAACTACTAATGGCGCACTGTCCCAGAGTGCGCCATTACTAGTTTAAACTAGTAATGGTGCACTGTGCGTGAGTGCGCCATTAGTATGTTATTTTTAAATTTCATGGACACTCGATCTCGACCCCCCCTCCATCTCGATCGCTATCCCACCTCGCCAGATTCCGGTCCCCCTCGCCGCCGAGCACCCCCCGGTCCACCAGCCGCCGCCGCCGACCCCCTGCACCCTCGATTCCCCTACTCAACCGCCGCCGCCGACCCATGATATATTCAAAATAATAAATTTGATGATATTTTTTCATATTCATAAATATTTTCAAATAACAAATTTGATGATATTTTTAAAAAATTATTACTTTTTTATAAAAAAAATATTACTGTTATGATTTAAACAAGTTTGAACATATTTAAACACAAATAAGTGTCAAGCAGCATTTTTTAAAAGCAAAAAAAATTTGGGGAGGCTGGGAATCGAACCCAAGACCTCCTGGTGGGTATGCAGAGTGCTGACCAGTCGGGCTAGTGTGGGGGTTCTGTTATTTAGTGGGTTAGGTGAAAGATATAGCTTTCTCACAATACTAATGGCGCACCTGGGGCGGTGCGCCATTAGAGTCCACATACTTATGGCGCACATAGCAAAATTGCGCCATTAGTAATCCCACATACATACGGCCGCACCCGCTTCTCTCTCCCTCACCGCCGACGCCCTCGCCCCCCTCTCCCCGACTCCGCCGCCCCCACGCCCCCGACGCCGCCGCCCCACGCCCCCGACGCCCCCGACGCCGCCGCCCCCGACGCCGCCGCCCCTGCCGCCCCCGACGCTCCCGACGCCGCCGCCCCCGACGCCGC
>LR738714.1:105639224-105739565 GCA_902687465.1 Secale cereale | reverse complement strand
CCACGCCCCCGACGCCGCCGCCCCCGCCAGGTAACCACTCCGCCTCCTCCCCCCTTCCTTCCTCCCCCTCCCTCCCTCCCTCCTTCCCCTACCTCCATGTTTCTGATTTAGGCCATAGCTTTGGAAAAAAGGCCTTAGTTTCTCTGTGAAAAGGAAATGTGAAACACCTCACAAATATGAACACTGCTCTTAAAATTTCAACTTGCTTGTATGAACCATGGGGAATTGCTCTTTAAGCTGTACATCACATGATTTTTCACTGCTAGTTCTAGGGTTCAGGAAATCCCGTTATTTTGTAACTGAAAGGCGCTAATCAGTGAGGGAGTGTATCCACCATATATGAGAGAAGAATAATCCTGAGCAGAGAGTTTTCAAGAAAAGACATGGCAGACCGATATATAGTTAACCGGCCGTGATGAATAATAATTATCTATTTTAGATATTGTCGCACATATTTTTAATTTATAAAGTTTAATCTCTTTGAAACATAGGAAATGTCGTCTTCCGACGACGATAGGATCCCGGAGTGCTTCTGGTTCGGTGACGACCGGGGTCTGTGCGACAGGCCTCACCTGGTAGACGGTCGTTACTTCAGTATTAAGCTCGACGAGACCTTCGATGTCGAAACGGTACGCAACGACAAGTCTTGTTTCGTAATTAATTAAGCACGATTTCTAGCTACTTCAACGTGTAAGTAATTAATTTTCTTTTTTTACATGCAACTAGTTTATCCCGTGTCATGCAAGACGCTATGTCTTGGAGAGGATGGGATTTGAAGATCATGAAACTACAGAGACAAAGCAAATTCAACTAAGGACCATGCATAATGTTGATTTAGAAGTGGGTTTGTACAATTCAGATAACGTAACCACTTTTGGTTGCAAGAATTGGGAATCATTTTGCAAGATATATGGTTTTTATGAGGGTATGCTTCTCACCATGGATCTTGGTAATCCGGATTCCATCGCCGAAGACGATTTGGACATTTGGGTCCTTGTTGACGATATGATTCCAATTCTACCGAGAAGTGAGTTTATCAAACATAGTTATTTAGTAATTTATATTGTTTATTTCAAAATAGTTGACAACTTATTTCCATTGATAGGTTATTTTAATTATTCAAATAATGTGAGGATGATGCTAGACAGAACCTACTACACCCCTGGCTCAGAATGTACTTATAAGGACAAAGAGCAGACCATCTTCTTTTATTCCGTTCTTGTGGATTACATTCAATATCGTAATATTGATCCACATTATGGTCAATACGTCCCACTAGTGCACTTCTTGAACTACGTTAATATCAATGGAGATACCATGGTAAGATTTTTTTACTATTACGACATTCGTGCATGTTTTGCATTAGTTCTTCTCGAACTGAACTACAATGCTAACTACGAAGTCTTACTATGTTTTGCAACAGATTCTCCCTAGTGACTGTGTGCCTCCTGTCATGTTTCAATCTGGTCAACTACAAGTTTTAAACATTCTGCCAGGTGAACCTACAAATCACACGTGTCCATATCGGATTTCTTGTACAAATGAAGGAATGAGAATCAAAGAATGGCAAAAAATAACGAAAACTCGTAAGGAGGTACTTGGAAGCAATAGAGTGAGAAGGGCAAGAAATGGAGACAAGATAATTTGCGTTCTCCATAATGGCCCTTTAAATCTAATTGATTTAGAGCCAAACGCCATCTTGTTTTATGCCATTTTACCTTAGAAAATTGCTACGTAGTTTTTATTATTTAATACCAATGTTGAGTTTTTATTATTATTATGATCGATGATGCATGATGCTAAGTTGTTCTATGAGCTATTATATACTCCCTCCGTTCCGATTTACTCGTCGTGGACTAAAACCACGACGAGTAAATCGGAACGGAGGGAGTAGATTCTAATAGTTTCGATGTGCGTACCATATATGTTGGCTCCACGAGAAATTATATTTATATATATGCATAAGCTGTGCAAAAAACTTAAAATAAAAAAATAAAAAAAACCTAATATTCATACTATTGGCGCATCACAGCAGAGTGCGCCATTAGTATGCCAAAGCACCTGGCTACACATGGCCCCTGGGAGGCATACTAATGGCACACTTCTGTGCATACTAATGGCGCATCTGCGGTGCGCCATTAGTATACCAGATACTAATGGCGCACCAGAGGTGCGCCATTAGTAAAATATACTAATGGCGTGCTAGTAATGGCGCACCACTAATGCGCCATTAATGGCCAAATTAGGTGCGCCATTAATAGGCCTTTTCCTAGTAGTGAGCCACACGGCTTCATCATGCTAACGTGGCACGGAGGATAGATGTGGTTATCTTCGTCTCGACCAGCCACAACGTCTCTTGTTCTAGGCGATTCCTCTAATTTCAAAGCATATTTTTATTTACAATAGTGCCTCTCTTTGTGTGTGCCCGTGCGTCTAAAGGTTGTACTGGTCAGTCAATGTTCATGCATGTGTTGACGAGCCACTCCCTCTATAGTAGATGGAGAGGAGAGAGAGAGATGTGTAGGGTCGAAAGTATCTCTAGAGGGGGCTGATTAGACTACTTGAAAAAATAAAAATTTAGCCTTTTCCCAATTTGTTTTTTAGTAATTTAGCACAAGTCAAGCAATCTTCATACACATGTAATTCTAGAGTTGTGGCAGCGGAAAGTAAATCATTGCATATGAAGGTAAAGGGAGGGGTTGGAGAGTGCAAACACAATTGGGGACACAGATGTTTTTGGCGTGGTTCCATTAGGTGGTGCCATCATACATCCACGTTGATGGATACTTCAACCCACGAAGGGTAACGGTTGCGCGAGTCCACGGAGGGCTCCACCCACAAAGGGTCCACCAAGAAGCAACCTTGTCTATCCCACCATGGTCATCGCCCACGAAGGACGTGCCTCACTAGGGTAGATCTTCACGAAGTATACGATCTCCTTGCCCTTACAAACTCCTTGGTTCAACTCCACAATCTTGTCGGAGGCTCCCAAGTGACACCTAACCAATCTAGGAGACACCACTCTCCAAAAGATAATTGATGGTGTGTTGATGATGAACTCCTTGCTAGCTCTTGTGCTTCAAGTGATAGTCTCCCCAACACTCAACTCTCTTACACAGATTTTGATATGGTGGAAAGTACAGTTGAGTGGAAAGCAACTTGGGGAAGGCTAGAGATCAAGATTCATATGGTTGGATTGGAATATCTTGGTTTCAACACATGAGCAGGTGGTTCTCTCTCAGAAAATGAATAGTGGAAGTGTAGGCATGTTCTGATGGCTCTCTCACTGATGGAGAGGGGTGGAGGGGTATATATAGCCTCCACACAAAATCTAGCCATTACACACATTTGACCAGACTCAGTCAGACCGAATAGAAGAACTCGGTCAGACCGAAGCAGTTCAATATGTGAATGCTATACATCTCGGTGGGACCGATACTATCAACTCGGTGAGACCGATAAGTTAGGGTTAGGGCAAAACCTCAACTTGGTTTGACTGATTACACAAATTTGGTGAGACCGATTCTGGTAATAGGCAAAACAGAGACTTGGCTAGGCAAACTCGGTGAGACCGATCGCTCCTTTCGGTAAGACCGAAACGTTACAAAAGGTAACCAGAGAGTTTGCATTACCAACTCAGTGGGACCGATCCGCTCATCTCGGTTAAGCCGGAACTTTATGAAGAGGAAACAGAGAGTTGGCAATCCCATTCCGGTGAGACTGAAATCCCTATCGGTCAGACCAACCTGATTATGGTTTTGGCAGTGGCTATGTCAGGTGAACTCAGTGGCGCCGGGTAGATCAAATCGGTGGGGCCGAGTTTGATTTTTAGGTTTAGGACATATGTGGAAATGAGAAAGTGGTTGAGGGATTTGAAGCTTAGCACTGAGAATATTTGTGGTTTAGGACATATGTGGAAATGAGAAAGTGGTTTAGGACATATGTGGAAATGAGCAAGTAGACTATTAAGCAACACATCATCCCCTTTTAATAGTATTGGCTTTTCCTATGGACTCAATGTGATCTTGGATCACTAAAATGGAAACGTAGAGTCTTGAGTTTTTGTCAATCTTTATCCATAGATTTTTGAGGGGTCCACATCTTTAATCCATGCCATGCCAATCATTGAACTTCCTGAAATATTTATCTTGAAAGGATATTATTCAATGAGCTATATGTTGTTATTAATTACCAAAACCACCCGGGGAATAGTTGCACTTTTAATCTCCCTCTTTTTGGTAATTGATGACAACATATAGATCAAAGCTTCGACAAAATATAATAAGAATGAAACATATTGTCGCTTTGAGAAGTATGTGATAAGAAAGAACTCCACCTAAATTTGTGCATTATTTAAGATTTGCTTTTGAATGCAAATGCACAATCGATTAGGACCATGGGTTACTCTTCCCTGTCACATACATCTTGGTGGAGCGATCAAAATGATATGATTTAAGAAATAAGCACTCATCACCAAAATGACAAGTGAATGATCATACACAACCAAATAAGCACACATTAAGCATAGTATGATATGATGAAGCACAAGTAGTATCTCACACACATAAGCAAATTGTAGCCATAACCAAACAATCAAACGAAGTAGCAAGCAAAAACCAACAAATAAAGGAAAAGACACTCTCTCTTGAAGCCTAATGATCTATACACTTTCTCGCCCTTTTCCAACAAGTTACCAAAATGCTCGAAAATGCATAGTGATATGCGGCAGTCTAGGCACGATCTCCGAGAGTTGCAGAAGAAGTCTTCTCGCCGGTGTGCGAAGATGGCGTGGAGATGAGAGCATCTGCAAACACTTCTGATGAAGTCTGTGGAGCTGGAGGTGTTGAAGCTGGAGGAACAAGTATGGGAGTGGCTGCAGGAGCTGAAAGTGTAGGCCTCGACTCATCAACTGGCACCACTGAGGATCTTGGTCCTCTTGGGACTCTCTGAAAAGCATTTGTCGTATATCTATCCTCAACTTCTTCCTTGAGCTTCTCCATAGTAGCTTGGATCTCCGTGACCTTCACATCTAGATCATAGAACTTTATCTCAATGATCCTTTCAAGGCTCTCTTGATTCTGTGTCAAGTTTGCCAAAATCTTCTCAATCCTCAAAGTGGCCTCAAGCAGATAACTGAGTTGATCTTTCTTGGTCTGAGAAGCTCCAGAAGCACTTGCTTGATTGGCTGTCTTTGCTTGAGCAATCTTCTGTTGGCCCTCAACTAAAGTAGGATGGGATGCATCCATGACAACTTCATTGTCCTCGAAATCTGGCATAATACGAAGATGCCTCTTGTCAAGTAGATATGTCCCTTTATCCACCTTGGAGTTGGTAAGCATCTGAATGTGGAGGGCATATCCACAAGACCTTTTATGGTCAGCTGTTGTCCTCTTGATTGTCTCCACAATCAGGGTCATGTCTTCGGATTTCTCGGGAACATCAAACATGTGGAGCTAGTTGATGGAGTGACCACGGATCATTTAATGATCTCCTGACATGGGCAATGGAGTGTACCTAAGTATAGTGTTGATTGTGGTCAATCCAGACAACAGATCATATATGGAGCCAAACTTGTGAGTTTGCACTTCTTTGTCAAGGATTGGCTTGTACATATTTGTCATAGAGTTTGGATCCATCCCGGGCTTGGTATACACATCAGTGTCATTTTCATCTTCCTTGGGGGCATTGATCAGACTTGCCCATTCAGCCACAGTTGATTGGTACCCTGTACCTTCGGTCATCCATACAATTCTACCATCTGGATAGAAATGAGTAGTGGAGTAGAATTGCATGATCATCTCATCGTTCCATCTAGTCAGTTTCTTTCCCACAAACTTGTCAACTTCATTCTGCCTGAAGCTCTCATGCACATGTGGAAAGAAATCAACATGTTTGTTGATGTATTTCCAATCAACCCACTTCAGGTCACAGACAATGGGCTTCTTGTCCAACAAGACTGTCTCATAGAAATCATGTTGTTCCTTGGTGTGAAACCTATGGTCCACAACAGTCTTTCTCTTGGTAGCATATGGATCAGTGTGTCTCCATCTTCTCAGACATGCATCCTTTCTCAGTTTCATGTTCTCAGCAACAAGATGGGCATCATTATGATCTGGAATCTTTGACTTGAGTCTTCTGAGCATCATAGACTCAGCATCATCTAAGGATTCTTGATCTTGATCTTCCTCTTCCTCGAGAATATCTGGCACTGGGTCCTTGTTCTTCTCAGCTGCTGGAATGTCTCTAGTGGACCTTCTGGGTGCAGAAGCTTTGGGAACAACTTTGGGCTTAGATAGAGTAGCCCTGGCTTTGATGGCATCCCCCATCAGCTTCTGAGTCTTTGCAGCAGGTGTAACAGGCTCTTCAGCATCATCATCATCTCTCATGGATGGCTTGCCAACCACTCTGGTTGTGCTCTTCCTAGCTCTCTTCTTAGATCATGCTGGCTCATCATCTCTTCTTTCACGAGTGAACACCATAGTGTCTTGAGTGGATGCTCTGACTTTTGACATTGGAGCTCTCTTGGCAGGGGCCTTCTTGTTCAGGCTAGGCTTGACAACTCTAGCAGATTCTTCCTTGTTGACAACCTTCTTCTTATAAGTGACCTCTTCAGCCACAAAATCCTCATCTTCACTATCATAAGTTTTCTTCTTCCTTCTCTTGGTAGCAGCATTTGGCAGATTGCTTGGAGTGCTTCTGCTGCTCTCATAGTAGCTACTATTGGAGGGACTAGAGCCCACACTCAGACGTGCCTACTCCTCCGACCTGTTCTGACTGTCACTGCGCTCTGACATCTCTGAAACTGCAAGCAGATCCAATGAATAGATGTAGTTCAGGTAGAGTGCATGAGCATCACAAAGTGCATGGCCAGGGATCGAATCCAGTCCCTCCAGTATACAGAGATGTGTCCTCTGGGTGCCACTGGTTGGCAAGCTCATCCAGCTCCCACCCATAAACAGATTGACGGGAAGGATCAAGTGGTGGTTCTGGCTCAGGCTCTGAAGCTTGTGCCTGGCATTGGTACTTGTAGAAGGCATCTGATGTAATGAGATACTTTCCTGTGTATAGATCAAACAAAGATGGTGCAGGCAAGGTAACAATTTCACAGTATATTTCATCAAATCTTAATTTATAATTAAGCTGCATATTCTTATCTTTAACAATAAAATCATGAGCTACCATGCTCTTGTAGTGTAGATAAACAGGGGCAAGCAATTTTTCTTCCTTCTCATGATGCCTAATAGGTATACTAAGATATTCAGCAAGGCAAGAAGCAAAGATGCCTCCGAAGACGGGCCCATTTGAGAGGTTCAGACTCAATCGTTTGGCAACAATGGTGCCCAAGCTAAAAGTTGTGTCTTGAAACAAAGCATGGCGTAAAATGATAATATCAGGGGCACTGAGGTTCCCACTGTGCCCGCGACCAATTAAAGATCTTCTAGCAAATAGGGCAAAGTAGCGCAGAACACGGAATTGTGTATCCTAGTGATTCTTGCCCCTGAAACTTGTCTCGTTTCCCCTACGGCTATCATGTCAATGAACCCTTCAACGTCTGCATGACGTGGTTCATCAAGTCTACCTCCAAAGGGTACTTTGCATATCTCACAAAAATCTAATTGTGATATCTCCTTAATCACATCATATAAACGAAACTGCACTGTAGGTGGCGTTTTCCTAGAATGAAAATGAAAGCTTTGCGTGAAAATATTGGTGAGTAAGAGATACTGTTCTTTTTGGTCGTTGAGGAAGTCGGTGAGGCCTGCATTATTTGCCAACCAATAAAAGTCTTCGTAAATACCGGCGGACATCATGAAATTATTACCAGGCCATTCGCACGGTCGAACTTCCGCCATACGAGGAAGATTATACTTGGGCTTCTTATTTTCTTCTTTCTTCTTCTCCTCTGAACTCGTGCTAGAGGAGCCCCTCAATAATCTTTTTAACATTTTCCTTTTCTGAAAATTTCTGAAATTTTTAGTAACTTCAAAATAAAAATTAACCAAACTCAACAAGATTGATAGCAACAACTCCTATAAGTGCCTAGAGGCTATATCATGCATTAGGACTACTTGGGACCAAGAAAATTTGACATGCAAGCTCAAGAACAGGGTCACCACAGCAGCATAAATTTGCAACAAATAAAGCACTAGGACAAAAACTAATTGGACCAATGGAGGAGTCACATACCAAGGAACAATCTCCCAAAATAGTTTGGTGAATGATGCTTTGAGAAAGGAGATTGAAAATGGTAGCAAGATGAGCTAGAACTCGGGTTTGAGCTGGTTGGAGATTTTTTTTTGGAGGAAGAAGAAGAGCAAGGGTGCAGGAATAAGTGGAGGGGAGCCACATGGGTCCCACGAGGCAGGGGGCGCGCCCTGGACCATCGTGGCCACGTGTTGCCTCCCCTCGCTGTGTGTTCAGTGCCATATTTTCTTAAATATTCTAGAAAAAATCATATTTCATTTTCATGGCATTTGGAGAACTTTTATTTTCGAGATATTTTTTTATTGCCCGAATAAGTCTGGAAACACACAGAAAATACTATTTTTGCTTTATTTATCCTAATTAATAGAAAGTAAAAGGGAAGTACAGAAGGTTGTGCTATCTAGATTCACCTATCCCATGCCAATCAAAAGGAATCCATTAACAAGGTTGATCAAGTCTTGTTAATAAACTCTTTCCGAGTAATATGAAACCAGAGAACTTTCGAATAACACTAGGTTACCTCAATGGGGATATGTATGTCCCCAACAATAAGAATGTCATATGCCTTCTTGATAGTAGGAATAGGAAACTCAAAACCTCCAATAGTAATAGTTGAAGTTTTTCCAATATAATTGATACTGTAGACCTGAGGTTGTTTCCTCGGAAAGTGTACCGTATGCTCATGACCATTGACATGAAAAGTGACATTGCCATTGTTGCAATCAATAACAGCCCCTGCAGTATTCAAAAAGGGTCTACCAAGAATAATAGACATATTATCGTCCTCGGGAATATCAAGTATAACAAAGTCCGTTAGAATAGTAACATTTGCAACTACAACAGGCACATCCTCACAAATACCGACAGGTATAGTAGTTTATTTATCAGCCATTTGCAAAGATATTTCAGTAGGTGTCAACTTACACAGGTCAAGTCTACGATATAAAGAGAGAGGCATAACACTAACACCAGCACCAAGATCACACACAGCAGTTTTAACATAGTTTCTCTTAATGGAGCAAGGTATAGTTGTAATGCCCAGTATGCGGCTATGTCCCCCACGTGTCGAGGCACGACTTAAAGACATAAACACATACTAGAATGATCTCAAGTATGGTATCTTTGCACAACTCATGTAAAATTCAGGGATGAAAGAGTAAAATGATAGTTGGCTTACACTCGCCACGACACACAAGTGAATACAATAGCATACATCAACCAAATAACATCAGAGTCCGACTAAGGACAAAATTCAAACGAAAAGATACCATAAATAACACAAGGCCTGATCGCCCCTAGTAGAAGCCACTACTGATCGTCGGGATAAGACACATAGTAACGTCCACGCTCTTCGTCGAACTCCCAGTACAGCTCTGAACCATCTCCTGTATAGTTCTCAATGGTACCTGCATCTGGTGTGTCTTGAATCTATGAGCCACAAAGGACTCAGCAATCCCATTCCCGGGTAGCAAAACTATCAAAGCCTTAGGTGTGGAAAGGTTGTAAACAAGGTTGCAGGAGCACTAAGCACTAGTTTACGAGTTTAGAGCGAGAAGAGAACAAGTGCCAACGATCGCCAAGTTGATCAAGAAGTGATCCTAGCTACTCACAATCAAGCATAACCCCATCGTGTTCACTTCCCAAAGCCCTTCGAAAAGAGACCATCACCTTTACTCACGCAGGTAGTGTATTTGTGAATAAGGTGTCACGTTATCTACAACCGTATATTAAAAAAATCTCATCTGCCACATAACCACGGGCACGACTTTCGAAAGATCAAACCCTGAAGGGGTGTCCCAACTTAGCCAATCACAAGCTCACGATCTGCGGAGTCGCAACTCCAAAGTGGGAAGACCCGAGTATTCTCGGAATCCCGTGCTCAAGATATTTCGACAAAGGTAAAACTAATCCAGCAAGACCTCCCGGTGTGCCGACACCCTGATTGTAGCCGCGCGCATCTCGTCTCAAGCCACGACTGGATGAGCACTACGTACAGTAACCGAAAATCCCGGCGAACTATGTGGCACCGCAAGTGGCTGTAGTTTTGACCAACACTCATGAGGAGCAATGGCCCGGGGGTATGTAATTAAGTCCTCGGGGTAGCTAGTCCCTATGCAAGTTTTAGTTATTAGGTAAATGGAGTACCAATGTTGGGCCTTGCTGGAAAAGCTTTAAATAGATCGAATTATATAGGGGGTCCCATAACCCCAACCGTGTTAGGAACGCAAAAATCAAGGAACATAACACCGGTTTATCGGTTCCTAGGGTGGCATGAGTGGAACCAAACACCAAGCAAGAGGCTTAGTCTTCCGCCCATTACTAATATATAGGTGAATTAGTTAACATGTTTTTATATATTATGATATCCCAATAACAACTTCATCATGGAGTAACATCTTCAAAACTTCACCTGCAACTTACAACGCTATAAGAGGGGCTGAGCGATGCGTACTTAGCCAAACAATGGTTTGCTACGAAGGTGGTTAGAGTGTTTCGTGGCAATAATTGGAGGGCTGAAAAACATGAATAGGCATCGAGGCAATCTCTAAAGAGCGAGACATCTAGCATAGGCAAAGATAGAAGTGATATCTGGGAATGGTCATCCTGCCTGTTGATTCCACGGGGGGATCGTAACCTTGCTCCTGAAAGTCAGCCTCGGTAGGAACCTCGAACTCCGAATCGGCTCCCGGCTCTACCCAACACAAGAACACAACAATGGCACAATATCAAACATGGTGCAATGCACAATCAACATGATGCAAGTATGATGTGCGTATGCATGAGGAAGCTCTTGAGCCTAAGGAGAATATGATGGAAATGGGCTCATCATGGGAAACCAAGCAAGCCACTGGATAGAGGGGAAGATTTCGGTTGAAATTGATATAAAGATCACCGGAAACGGATGCACGGTTGCAAAAGACAAGCAAAACAAGATTCAAGCAAAACTGCAGTTTGCAGCAACATGGCATCTTTGGAGCAAGAAATACCTTGCTGGAACACAATTAAATAAGTATGGCAAGTTGCAAAAAATTTACAGAATTCTCAGACTTAGTGAAAATTACAAGGCAGGGCAGAATTACAACAAATAGGCATGTTTACAAGCTTGTGAAACTCAACACAAAGCATAGTGTGGCAAGTTAAGGTAACTGAAAGTCCAGTATATCGACTAGAGGGGGGTGAATAGGAGATTTTTATAAAATGCTTCAAAACATGGTAGTTTCGAAGACAAACGAGAAGCTCAAGCCTATTAGTATGCAGCGGAATGTGGACTACACTAGATAAGCCATAGTCATGTATTCAATGAAGTGAAAGCATGAAGACTAATAGCAACTAGGCAGTAGTAATCATAAAGGAAGAAGGAATGAAGCCAATCACAGCAAGTAGATACTCAGTGAAGACAATCAGATAAGGCAAGCATGCAATGACTTTACAATGTATAGCAATAAGTAAAAGGAAGGGAAGGATAGAACCAGTAGCTCGGGGAAGACAGTGATTTGTTAGACCAGTTCCAGTTGCTGTGACAACTGCACGTCTGGTTAGGGAGGCTAAGATTTAACTCAGAAGACCGCGTCTTCACCTTCTTCCCCTTGAGCTAAGGACACCTAGTCCTCGCCCAATCACTCTGGTAAGTCTTCAAGGTACACTTCCAAACCTTCACAGACTTCGTTCACCGGCGATCCACAATGACTCTTGGATGCTCAGAACGCGACGCCTAACCGGCTGGAGGAAACACAGTCCTGAAGTGTAATAAGTCTTCAGGTCACACAGACAGAAAGACTTCAGTGATGCCTAACACTCTTTGGCTCTGGGTGTTTGGGCTTTGTCCTCGCAAGGATTTCTCTCTCAAATGCTTCGGAGGTGGGTTGCTCTCGAACGACAAAAGCCGTGTAATAACTCTGAGCAGCCACCAATTTATGGTGTAGGGGGTGGGCTATTTATAGCCACTGGGCAACCCGACCTGATTTGTCCGAAGTGACCTTAGGTCACTAAGGAACAGACACGTGTTCCAACGATCAGATTTCAAACACACATGGCAACTTTACTTGAGCTCCAAGTAAAGCTGACTCATCCGCCTCTGGATAAGATTTGCTCTCATAGTCTTCGCTCGAAGACATAGGATTTGGTTGAGCATCACTTCAGTCACTCTGACTTAGTTCACTTGGACCCCACTTAATAGTACGGTGGTTCCTATGACTCAACAAAGAAGAAAAGGAAACAACGAAACATCTATGTCTTCGCTCTCCATAGTCTTCACACAATGTCTTCTCATGTCATAGTCTTCAATATGATTATCTTCATATACCACCACTGATATCAGTGTCTTCATACATTTTTAGGGGTCATCTCCGGTAGGTTAACCGAATCAATGAGGGACTAGTACCTATGTTATCCTGCAATTCTCACAAACACATTAGTCCCTCAACCAAGTTTGTCGTCAATACTCCAAAACCAACTAGGGGTGGCACTAGATGCACTTACAGTAACCAACAGCAAGAAGACATATTTGAGAAGCTACTCAAAGCAAGAACATGCTCATAGGATGCATAGAACACTAGCTACGCTCGTGGCTAAACTGAACTTGTCCATAACATGCTGACAGATACATTTTAATAGTCACTTGAGAGCATGATAACAACAAGGTACAGCAAGACATCATGCAAGCAAAAGGCATGGCAATAACATACATAACATGCTCTTCAAGAATAACCGCATGGCTACTTCTACAACATACTAGAACATGTCCCAAACACCATGGAAAAAGTGCAAAAGTTTATCCAGACTTGGCAAAATCTGGGCATGCTGACAGATAAATTTTATAGCAACTTGAGGGCCTCATAATAACAATCTACAACATGGCATCATGAAAAACAAGTACATGGATAGCTAGAGCATAACACATAATTCAAGGAACATCCACTGGACAACCCTAAACATGCACAGCAAAGATGGTGGCATCTTGGATACATGGCATAAAATTGACCAGATTCACACTTAGCAGAAATTTACAACATGATGGCATGTTAACAAGCTTGTTGCACTCATTTCAAGACATATCATGGCATGAAAATGAATCTATCATGTAGAGCACATACCCAAGATCAAAACTCATGTTGACACCTAGCTCATATGACACATGGATAAATAAGCACAAGCAAGACAAAACATCATCTCCTAACAAGTTCAGAAACTTACCAGCCAAATGCACTTTTGCAACAGAGATATACATGGCAATATGACACCTAACATGAATGCTATAGCAGCCATCATGTAGAGCACTTCACAACTAAGATCTAGACATATCATTCACTCCATTCAGATCAACATGCACAAAGTTACTAGCTCAGGAACATGGCAACAAATTTACACAGACAACAAGTGCCGAAACTGTTTCAGCATGAAGCCCTCTTGCCACGAAGATTATGTCAACTAGAAGAACTCTAACATGCATGAAACTGATACTAACATGTAGAGCACGACAAGACGAACATTTTGACATATGAGACGCGCAAAACAGAGCACCGAGCACAAAGTTATTACATGGGAAAGGAGGCAACAAATTTAAAGAATCCGGGGACTTAGTGGATTTTTACCATCCGAAAAGTCAACGGGACGGGATGGAGCGGGATGGAGGCATCCGAGCTGCAGGACGGGGCGTTTGGTTCGCATGACGGGTGGATCTCATCCACCCGCCCAGATCCCGCGGCGATGGTGTCCGGCGCCGGCGCGGCGGCCGTGGAGGATGCCGGCGGTGGTGGCGCGTGGGAAGCGGCCGGCGGCAGCGGGGCCGGCAGCTAGGCGGACGAGGCGGCGGGGAGCGGCCGGGGCGGCGGCGAGGAGTGGCCGGCGACGGCGGAGGCGGCGGCGCGGCGAGCGGATGCGGCCTGCGCGAGGGCGCGTCCGGCGGCGGTGGGAGTGGGCGCCGGCAGAGGGGAAGATGGCGCGATGGACGGCGCGGGGCTTCAGCACGGGAGGCGGCCCGGGGCGGGCCGGCCACGGGCCCCGGTGGGCTTCCGTGGGGCGGCGACTACGGGACGGCGCCGCGTCCACGTGGCGTGTTGTGACTGGCCGCGGGGTGGTGGTGGACACGTCCAGCGCCGGCGGACGTGTCCGGCGCGCGGAGGAGCTGCGGTGCACGGGGAAAAAGGAAAAATAAGGGAAGAACTAGGGTTTCGCCCGAAAATGGACGGGATGGGGCCTTTTTATAGATTCTGGGAGCTAGGAAGGTCCAAATGGGGTACGGTTTTCGCCCACACGATGGCGATCCGACGACCGAGAGGATGGGAGTGGTTGTGCTGGGTTACTGGGCTGTTGTGGAGGGGGTCTTGGCCCAAAAGGAAGAGGAGCTTTTAGCCCACTAGGTTAACCGTTGGAGTATCAAACGATCTCCAAACGCGACGAAACATGACAGGCGGCCTACACATACTAAAACAACAACGCACAACAACTCGCACCTCATTCCGAGAACGTTTCACGGCCACATAAGAAAGAAGGACTCGGGGATGCCACGGGCACGTGTGTGAGTGTCGGAACTCGAAACGGACAACAGGAAGAGACGAGCATGACCGAGTGCAAGTGACAACACGAATGGAATGCAATGCACATGATGACATGACATGGATGAAATGCACACACGCACACGACAAAAACGAAGAAACCCAAAATGAAGGAAGAGCCCGGAATGGAATTGATGAAGTCAACGTTGCATAAATTTTCATTAATGGAAGGTATCACATATGGGGTGTTACAAACTCTCCTCCACTACAAAAAGATCTCGTCCCGAGATCTAGGACTGAAAGAAGGCGGGATACTCGGAACGGAGAAGATCTTCTCGTTCCCATGTAGCTTATCGGTCAGTATGGTGTGACCACTTCACTTTCAAGAATTTGATGGACTTGTTGCGGGTCTTGCGCTTAGTTTCTTCAAGGATAGCAACGAGGTGCTCACGATAAGACAAGTCTTGTTGAAGATCAATCTCTTCGAACGGAATGGTGCGTTCAGGCGTCTTGAAGCACTTGCGGAGTTGAGACACGTGAAACACATCATGCACATTTGCAAAGTTGGAGGGAAGCTCGAGTTGGTAGGCTAGGTCGCCTCTCTTGCCAATAATCTTGAAAGAGCCCATGTATCTTGGAGCAAGCTTGCCCTTGATACCGAACCTCTGAGTGCCCTTCATGGTAGAAACATGGAGATAGACATGGTCTCCAATGTCGAAAGCCAAGTCCCGATGCTTGCCGTCATAGTAGCTCTTTTGACGCGATTGAGCGGCTTTGAGACTCTCACGTATGACTTTGCACATTTCTTTGGCTTTTGAGATCAAATCATTTCCAAGGAGTTGACGTTCACCAGTTTCGGACCAGTTGAGAGGGTACGGCACTTTCTGCCATAGAGGATTTCAAAAGGAGCTTTGCCGGCACTTGCTTGGAAACTATTGTTGTAGGAGAATTCGGCAAAAGGAAGGCAATCTTCCCATTTCATACCGAAGGAGATGACACAAGCTCTTAGCATATCTTCGAGGATCTGGTTCACTCTTTCGACTTGACCACTAGTCTGAGGGTGAAACGCAGTGCTGAAGCGAATCTTTGTGCCCATGGCTGGCTGAAAAGAATCCCAGAACTTGGATGTCAACAAGCTTCCACGGTCTGAGGAGATCACTTGAGGAATGCCATGCAAAGAAACAATTCTGGAGGTGTACATGTCTGCTAGCTGAGCTGCGTTGATGGATTCTTTGACTGGAAGAAAATGAGCTACTTTAGTTAACTTGTCAATCACCACAAAGATAACATCATTTACCTTCTTGGACTTGGTAAAACCGGTGACGAAATCCATCTCAATGTGATCGAATTTCCACTCGGGAATAGGTAGAGGTTGAAGGAGTCCGGCTGGACGTTGATGCTCTGCCTTCACTCTTTTGCAGACATCACATTCGTTCACGAATTGGGCAATCTCCCTTTTCATGCGAGTCCACCAATATGATTGCTTGAGGTCATGGTACATCTTGGAATTCCGGGATGTATCGAGAGGAGGGAGTCATGTGCTTTGTTCATTATGAGCTTCCTGAGATCACCTTTGGGAACCATGATCCTTTCCTCAAAGAACTATGTGTGTTTCTCATCAATGCGATAGCACTTGTACTTGGGAGTACCCTTAGCAATACCATGTTTCACTTTCTGCACCATAGCATCACTGAGCTGGGCCTCACAGATTTGATCTTCCAAGGTAGGAGCAACTTGAAGGTTTGCAAGAAAGCCTTGCGGAACGACTTGGAGGTTGAGCTTCCTGAATGATTCACAAAGTTCAGGCTGGAATGGTTTGAGAAGGAAACTGTTGCAATACGCCTTTCTGCTCAAGGAATCTGCAATGACATTGACCTTGCCAGGAGTGTACTCAATGCTTGGATCATACTCTTGAATCATCTCAACCCAACGAGTCTGGCGAAGGTTAAGGTTTGGCTGAGCGAAGATGTACTTCAAGCTCTTGTGATCGGTGAAGATGTCCACTTTTCTGCCCAACAGAAGGTGTCTCCACATGATCAAGGCGTGAACAACTGCTGCTAGCTCAAGATCACGTGTGGGGTAATTCTTCTCATTTGGTTTTAGCTAACGAGAAGTGTATGCCACAATCTTCTTATCTTGCATGAGAACACCACCAAGACCTTGCAAAGAAGCATCACAAAAGACTTCATAAGGCATGGACTCATCCGGAGGAGTAAGAACTGGAGCTGAAATGAGCTTCTGTTTGAGGGTATTGAATGACACATCACAATCAGGAGCCCATGAGTACTTGACATTCTTCTGCAACAGGTTGGAGAGAGGCTTGGCAATCTTGGAGTAGTTCTCAACGAACCTTCTACAACAGCTAGCGAGACCAAGGAAGCTTCGGAGTTTCTTGACATTCTGCGGAGGTTCCCAGTTCACAATAGCTTCAACCTTCTCGGGGTTCACAGAAATGCCCTCGACAGAGATAATATGCCAAGATATAGGACTTTATCCAGCCAGAATTCACATTTGGAGAACTTCGCATAGAACCAAACGGAGGTGCTTGGCATGGTCTTCTTCATTCTTGGAGAATACCAAGATATCATCCAGATAGACGAGAACAAATTCATTGGTGTAGGGGTTGAATATGAAGTGCATCATCCGCGAGAAAGTGGGTGGAGCATTTGCAAAGCCGAAAGACATGACTGTGTATTCATAGGAGCCATAGCTTGTTCTGAATGCGGTCTTGTGAATATCTTCTTCACGGATACGAATCTGATGGTAACCCATCCAAAGATCGAGCTTCGAGAACACCTTTGCTCCTTTGAGCTACTCGAACAATTCATTGATATTGGGGAGCGGGTACTTATTCTTTATTGTATTCTTGTTCAATGGCCGATAATCAACGCAAATGCGTTCCATGCCATCCTTCTTCTTGACAAATAGAACAGCACAGCCCCAAGGAGAAGTACTAGGCCTGATTAGACCCATACGTTCTTGCTCATCGAGTTGTTTCTTCAGCTCCTTCAACTCATCAGGGGAAAGCTTGTACGGACGCCGACATGCTGGCTTGGTACCGGGCTCGAGTTCAATGACGAATTCAACATGACGATGGGGAGGCATGCCTGGAAGCTCTTCAGGAAATACATCCTCATATTCATTAACCACCGGAATCTGAGAAATGGCATTAATCTCGCCCTTGTCATTGAGAGAGAATAGCCTGATTGTGTTATCTCGAGCTGCGAACATAATCACGTCTTCGTCAGGATGAGTTAGCTTGACCTCCTTATTTGCACAATCAATATTTGCATCATGCTTGGAGAGCCAATCCATCCCAAGAATAAGATCAATGTCGGAGTTGCAAAGAACAGCCGGAGAAACCAGAAAACTGTAATCACCCATATGAATAGATATATCCGGAGCAACTGAGTTGGAAGTCATTTGCAATCCCAGAGAGATAATCTTTATAGGCCTAGGTATGCTCTCCGTAACCAAGTCATGCTTAGGAACAAATGGTCTTGAAATGAAAGAAAGCGATGCACCCGAATCAAACAAGACTTTTGCAGGAATAGAGATAACTGGAAGATTACCAATTATCACATCAGAAGAATTCTCTGCTTGAGCTGCATTCATCACATTCACTCTTGCTGAGTTGGGGTTGTGCTTGATAATAGCAGTGCTGACAGGTGGAGGAGGCAGAAGGCGCCTTGGGTTGGGACACTTGTTGGCATAGTGACCCTTCTGAGAACACTTGTTGCAAGTAACTTCTGAGAGAGGCCGATGATAAGGACCACTTGATCTTGAAGCTTGAAGCTGAGGCTTGGACTTATTGCTTGTGTTGGGTGGGTGGGAGAATCCACGATCACCTGAGTGTTTGTTGTTGTTTGGAGGACGGAGCACTGGAGGAGGCGGTAGCCAGAACTTCTGCTGCTTGGCAACCACTTGAGAGGTAAAGGAGGAGTGAACATCATCTCTAATCCTCTTTTTGGAAGCTTCACACTTGAGCTGAGTTGCCTCTTGCTTCAGAGCCATATTGTAGAATTGATCAAATTCATCTGGCTCGAACAAGGTGAGAGCAAGTTGGAGTTCATCTTTCAGACCACCTCGGAACTGATATATCTTGCTCTTGGCATCGGGGATGTCTTTCTTCGCATAACGGGTAAGATTCTGGAACTTGATATTGTATTGATAGACGGACATGGTGCCTTGCTTCAGGTTGCGGAATTGCTCACGCATGCCTTCAATGACACTGGTTGGAATGTGGTGAGAGCGGAAATCTTTGCAGAAGTCAGTCCATGAGATCTCACGATCACCTCTAGAATCTTTGTACTTGTCGGTGACCCCGATTCTAAGTCACACCGGTCTAGCATGTAACAAACCATATCACTTTGCGGCCTCACGCACGGTATACCCACGGGTGCCACCTTACCTGGCCCGGGACCGTTTGCGCATTTTGGCTCACGTATATGATAGTGTCGCTAGCATCCATATGACAGAGAACCCGGGCCGACATGTCCAGTTATAAACCAAAAGTGGCACTAAATTACAGAGACAGACATACATGACCCAGCAACGAACGTGTCAGTCATCAACGTATGAACCCAAGTCGTAGCAAGCTACAAGGACTTAAAGGAACAACGCGTGACATTTCCCCTAAGGGACAGACACAGGAACGAAGAAGGACACATGCCGGTCAGCCTAAGTGTTCTGGAGCAGTAGCAAGCTACCAAGGCTCAGTGGAAGCACTAGGAGACATTTCCTTGTAAGATAGGCTACCAAGGGTAAACAACTAGCTGTCGGATCCCACACATACCAAGCATTTCAATAACATACACACAATATGCTCGATATGTGCAAATACAACATGGCATCACAACAAGACTTTAAGAAGCAAAGTATTTATTCATTAGGCTCCGAGGAGCCAGATATTACAAACATGGGTCTCATGACCCAACATTCAGAGCATACAAGCAACAAGCGGAAGCATACATGTCTGAGTACAGACATCTACAACTGAAAAAGGCTGAAGAGCCTGACTACCTACAACACTCATCCAAGATCGTAGCTGAGGTAACAAGCTACTTGTCGAAGTCAAAGTGGAACTACTAGAGGGACAAAAGTCTCATCTGCAAAACATAAATTAAGCAAACATGAGTACAAAGGTACTCAGCAAGACTTACGTCAGATCCTATCATACATGCATTGGTATCAAGAAGGCATAGTGGGGTTTAGTTGCAGCAAGCCAACTTTGACTCAGTGGCTATCCTGTACTACAATTGCGGGTAACTTTGAGGTGGCGCACACGAGTCCACTAATTACCACACAATACACCACTATGGATTCATCCCCGTCTCCCTACGAGAAGGCCATCCCTAGCACTCACACTTGTCTCGAGTATTTTTAGAGTATCCACTTTAAGTTGTCTATGTACCACGTAAGCATCCAAGAAGTCCATAACCGTGGACTCGGCTATTCGAATAGATCATGATAAAACCCTGCAGTGGTGTACTTCTTCACACACGCTCTCGCCACTTACCGCCATGTACATGACGTGTATCTCTGCAACCTTCAAGCGGAAGCCTGGCGAGGGTGTCGGCCACGACCTGACCAACCACACAAGACTCTAGTCCAGGTTTATCGCCTATTCGGGTTCCATCCGCAAGGGAGTCCGGCCGAGGTTTCCATCACGGCCCCAAACGATGTGTACAGGGTTCCCAAGCCCACCATCCGGGTGCCACTCGGTACACCGGGCCACGTGTGCCTAGTCTGTCCCAAGCCCACCCTGCCGGGTGCCACTTGGTAGAGAAATAACACTACCTACAAACACCAGAAACTAGTTGCGACTCCTCGACAGAGATCAAGTTGATTAATAAGCCGAGAGGGGTCGAGTTACCGGAACCCAATGTGTGGTAGTAGCTAGTCATTGGAAAACATACACAGAACTTAGTGCTTAAGGACGGTTCCAGTGAGACAACCCACCATGTACTCCTACATGGCCTCTCACTGCAACCTTTACCAAATCGTGTTCACACACTTAACACTCAATATGAGAACATATCACTGCACTCCAATTCATTCCCAATGAATCAGACCTGACATACTCTAAGCAATAGCAAGCAAGGCATGGTAAGATCACAACATGGCTTCAATCAACTCCTACACATACTAGTGGGTTTCAACTATTTACTGTGGCAATGACAGGTCATGCAGAGGAATGGGTTCAACTACCGCAGCATAAAGTAGCATTTGAAACGTTGTTGTCCTAATGCAATAACAGGGAGCAGGAGCGAGAGAGTAGGATTGTATCGGAATGAACAAAGGGGTTTGCTTGCCTAGTATAACAACGTGTATGGCACTTCTCCTCTGACAGGTACTCTGGAACGGTCTCCGGAGCAGAACCTATCGAGGAGAACGGTGCCAGCAATCAAACACAAGCATAAGCAACAATATGATGCATGAATATGGCATGAAGATATGATGTTGTTTGAGCTAATGCATCTAGCGTTTTATTTGGTTGAATTCCATTTGAACCAAGGGTTCAAATGCAACTCTAAAATAAGCATTTTGAATGCCATTTATGTGTTTTCATATAAACAGTAGGTATAACTTCATTTCTCATGCATGAAAATGGTACAGATGGATAGATTGAATTTTTCTGATCATTTTTCATATATAAATTATTTCATTCTGAGCTACGGTTGAATTTTTGTAATTTTTAGATGTTTAAACCAATTTCTGAAATAAATAAATCATTTAAGATTTATTTAAATACCAGAACTGGAATACTGCGTCAGCATGACCCAGGCCTGACGTCAGCAGGTCAACCAGCTGACCAGAGTCAAACCTGACAGTGGGGTCCACTAGTCAGTGACTCAGTTAATTAACTGGGTTAATTAACACTAAACTAATCCTAAAAGAATGTCAGCAGGGCAGGGCCCACATGTCAGTGGCTATTCTAATTAACAAAACTAATTAATTAACTTAATCTAGTCAACTAACTAGAGGGGTGGGGGCCCACCTGTCATTGACCCAGGGGGTCAAATCCTGGTCAACCCCCGGCTAACACGCCGGCGTTTAGCCGCCGGTGGCAGCAAACGCGGCGGAGGGCGTCGGGATCGCCGTTTCGGTGGTCTTTTGCATAGCGGAGACCATCTACGGGGAGCTGGAGCTCACCCGCATCCATTCCAGCAAGCGGCAGCAGCTAAGGAGGCCGGATCTCGCCGGAAACGAGCTTGCGGCGGCGCCGGAGTTTGGCCCTCATCGGATATGGGGCTACAGGGGACGGGGAGGCCAACGGAGGGGTGATACGGCCTTCAGGCAGTGTGGCAAACGCGGAGACGCGCCAAGTTGCGAGCCACGGTGGCTCTGGCCACGGCGGAGAGGAACCACGGCGGGGCAACCGCTCGGGTCCGGTGGGTGGCATGGCTACAGAGTGAGAACGGCGAAACGAAGGGCGCGGTTAGAGGGAGAAGCTCATGGCGAGTGCAACGCGACGAACGGCGAGCTCGGGAGGTCCTGGTGCGGTCAGGGCGGCGAGGGGGATCGACGGCGGTCGGGGCGGCGAGGGGGATCCACGGCGGCCGCGGTGAAGATGAGGTCGAGGTCGAGGCCTCAGGGCGTCCGGGGTCGATTCCTTCGGCTTGGAGATGCACGGCAGTGAGGCGGAGCTCTGGGGCTCGTCGGAGAGGCGAGGGGGAGGCGGTGGCTACGGTGGTTGCGATCGGCGGCGACGATGGCTGTCGGGACCGAGCGCGAGAGGGAGATAGAGGAGGGGAGGGGCGACGAGAGAGAGCCAGAGAGATGAGGGGAGGTGCGTGGCGTCGCGAGGCGTCTTCCAGGCGGCGAGGGGGAGGACATGCAGGCAGGAGGCGTGGCGCCCTCGCCGTGCGCGCGCGCCGGCCACGCGCCTCACCTACTGGCGCGAGGTCGGTAGTGACTGGCTTGGCCAGTGGGCCGGGCCAGCTGAGCCTGGTTGGGCTGCAAGTAAAGCCAGGTAAGTTCTTTCCTTTCTGTTTTCTTTTCTAATTCTGACATTTTTTTGATTTTAAAGAAAATCATTTAATTTATTCTATCAATTTCGCAGGGACTAAAGGAGTAGTCCAAAGCCCCACACAAAAACCAGAATTATTGGACATATATAAAATATATAATAAATATATATATCCAATGCAAATATTTATTGCATTAATTCCAAAAGCCCAAAATAATTATTTATGAGCTCCTAATAATATTGGTTTGATTTTTACCTCTAACCAATATTTTCAGAGAGCAACATGAACATTTTCTTAGCACCTTTTGGAGCAATTTTTATTTGGGTCATTTTTCAAAAGGGTTTCTAAGGGTTTCACAAGTCCTCAATTCAATTTCATTTGAAATTTAAACATGATGCTAACATCAAGACTAGCCTAGTGCATACCAGAACTAGGGTTGTGACAACTCGTCCCCGCTCGAAAGAATCTCGTACCGAGATTCAGGAGTCGGCGGAAAGAAGGAGGGGTACTCTAGTCGGAGACGATCTTCTGGCTCCCAAGTAGCTTCTCTCTCGGAATGATGAGACCACTGAACCTTGAAAAACTTGATGTTATGTCGTCGAGTGACACGCTCTGCTTGATCCAGAATGCGAACGGGATACTCTCGATATGTGAGGTTATCTTGGAGATCAAGCGTTTTGTGGTCCACTTCGCGGATGAGATCCGAGAAGCAACGCCTGAGTTGAGAGACGTGGAAGACATCATGAACTCGAGAAAGATGTGGGGGTAGTTCCAACTGGTAGGCAACCTCTCCTCATTTAGCGAGAATGCGAAAAGGACCAATGTAACGAGTAGCCAACTTGCCCTTGATACCGAAACGATGGGTACCCTTCAAAGGAGTAACCCGAAGGTAAGCTTTGTCGCCAACTTCATAAGCCACTTCCTTATGATGATGATCATATTGGCTCTTTTGACGAGATTGAGCTGTTTTCAAATTCTCACGAATGATGCGAACTTGCTCTTCTGCTTCCTGGATCATATCCGGTCCAAAGAATTGTCTTTCACCGGTTTCTGACCAGTTCAAAGGTGTTCGACATCTTCGTCCATAGAGTATCTCGAAGGGAGCTTTCTTGAGACTGTATTGATAGCTATTGTTATAAGCAAACTCGGCGAAAGGAAGACATTTCTCCCAATCCATACCAAATGAGATAACGCAAGCTCTAAGCATGTCTTCGAGAATTTGGTTGACCTGTTCCACCTGACCACTTGATTGAGGGTGGAAAGCGGTACTGAAAGAGAGATGGGTTCCCATGGCAGTCTGGAAACTCTCCCAAAAATGAGAAGTGAAAAGACTACCACGGTCTGAATTGATCTCTAGTGGGACTCCATGAAGTGACACTATTCAAGAAATATACAAGTCAGCGAGCTGACTAGCAGTGATACTCTCTCGAACAGGTAGGAAGTGAGCCACTTTGGACAGACGATCAATGACTACGAAGATAGCATTATTCCCTCTCTTGGTCATGGGAAGGCCGGTGATGAAGTCCATACCAACTTTATCCCATTTCCACTCAGGAATTGCTAAAGGCTGAAGGGTGCCAGCAGGTCTTTGATGTTCTAACTTAACGCGACGACAAACGTCACATTTAGCAATGAACTCAGCAATTTCTCTCTTCATCCTAGTCTAGCAGAACCTCTGGCGTAGGTCCTGATACATCTTAGTACTACCGGGATGAATCATGAGAGGGGATTCATGAGCCTCCTTAAGGATCAGTTGTCGCAGATGTTGCTTCTTGGGAACCACCAAACGATTCTCAAAGAACACAACACCTCGATCATCCATAGAGAAACATCCACCAATACCCTTGGCAATATTTCTCTTGATCCGGGTAATCCCCGTATCATGCTTCTGGGCTTCTATGATATGATCCATAAGAGTAGGTTTCGCCACCAAGGTTGAAAGGAATCCGTGAGGAGCAATGTGAAGGTTAAGCTTACATAATTCCTCATGGAGAAGTGGTTGGCCCTGCTGCAACCTGAGATTGTTGCAATATGACTTACGACTTAAAGCATCATCCATGACATTGGCCTTTCCTAGGGTGTAAGTAATCCCTAAGTCGTAATCTGAGATAACTCCAACCAACGTCTTTGTCTAAGGTTCAAATCTGGCTGGGTGAAGATATACATAAGACTCTGGTGATGGGTGTAGATCTCGCAACGATTACCAAGAAGGTAATGTCGCCATGTCTTAAGTGCATAGACTACGGCTGCAAGCTTTAGATCATGTGTAGGATAATTTTCCTCATGTGGATGCAACTGTCGAGATGCATAGGCAATCACATGACGATCCTGCATAAGAATCCAACCTAGTCCCTGTCGTGAGGCATCACAGTAGATAACAAAGTCCTTAGTGAAATCCGGTGGCACAAGTATGGGAGCAGAAGTCAAGCGTCTTTTCAGTTCCTGAAAACTGTGTTCACACTGTGGGGACCACTCATTTTTTTTTATCTTTCTTGAGAAGTTCCGTGAGAGGTTTGGCCACTTTAGAGAAGTTTTCAACAAAGCGGCGACAGTAGCTGGCTAGACCAAGGAAACTCCTAACTTGTTTAACTGTTTCAGGCGGAGTCCAATCAAGAACGGCCTGAACTCTCTCGGGACTGACAGCGATGCCCTTACCAGAGATTACATGGCCGAGATAGGTCACTTCTGGCAACCAAAATTCACACTTGGAGAACTTGGCATAAAGGCGGTGCTCTCTGAGTTTTTCCAACACAAGTCTAAGGTGTTCGGCATGCTCTTCCTCGTTCTTCGAGTAAATAAGAATATCATCGAGGTAAACCACGACGAACTTATCTAAGTACTCCATGAAGATCGAGTTCATCAAGCGGGAGAAAGTGGCTGGAGAATTGGATAGACCGAAAGACATGACGGTGTACTCGTACTGGCCATAACGAGTGACAAAAGCCGTCTTAGGAGTGTCTCCGTTTCTGATCTTGATTTGATGGTAGCCTAACCTCAAATCCATTTTGGAGAAGACTGAGGATCCAGCGAGCTGATCATACAGGTCATTGATCCTGGGAAGCGGATGCTTGTTCTTTATCGTGACCCAATTAACGGGACGATAATCTAAAACCATCCGTTCCGTGCCATCCTTCTTCTTGACGAAGAGGACGGGACAAGCCCAAGGAGAAGAACTAGGACGGATGAAACCCTTTTGCAAGGACTCATCAAGTTGTTTCTTAAGCTCAGCTAGTTCTAGGGGTGCCATCTTGTAAGGTCTCTTAGAAATTGGAACAGTTCCTGGGATAAGATCTATGACAAACTCTACATCCCTGTCAGGTGGAACACCTGGTAGTTCTTCTGGAAAGATATCCGGAAAGTCACGGACTATCGGAATATCTCCAAGGTCCGGGAGGGGGCTGTCATGAAGAGAATAGAGTTGACGCTTTGCAACTCTAGTGGAGACAGTGACTATCTTGCCAGATGGGTCTGTAAGCTGAACTGACCTAGTGTATCAATCGATCTTGGCATGATGAGCTATCATCCAGTCCATACCCAAGATGATGTTAATATCCGAAGACTTGAGGACTATAAGTGAGGCAAGGAATACAAGTCTGTCAACAAGGATTCCATTACCATGGCTTATTCTGGTAGTTTGCCATCTAGACCCTGGGGTTTGGATTTCAAGCGGGGTTGGCATATCACAAAATGACATGTCGTGCAAACGGGCATAGCCTTCAGAAATGAAGGAGTGAGATGCTCCGGTATCGAACAGAACCGAAGTTGGATGGCAATTGACAAGGAGTGTACCAAGAACGACATTTGGATCATCATGAGCGTCTTTAGCTGAGACGTGATGCATACGTCCATGTTTAGTGGGAGCTGGATTGGCACTGACCATCTTACGTGGTGGCTTACCATGAAGAACGGACTTCTTGGGCTGGGGTGGAGCAAGACTGGCCTGAAAGCAGTCACATGCATAGTGTCCTGGCTTTCCGCATGTAAAGCAAGTCCCTAAGATAGGTCGTGGACCCGCGTTGACAAGCGGTTTGCCAATAGGCTTGGGTGGACCATAAGACTGAGCTGGATGTGGCACGTCATAAGATGGCCTCGGAGGATATCTGGGTGGAAGAGCGGAGTTTGGAACCCAAATCCGACACTTCTGGGAACTAGTGCTGGAGCAAGATCCCAAATCACGGGTGTGCTTACGAGACTCCTCGTAAGTGAGCTGAGCGGTCTCTACATTGATGGCCTTGTTCACAAGAGCCTGAAATGTATCACAATGATGCAAGTGAAGATCACGACGCAGCTTGGGGTTGAGACCCTTTCGGAACCTAGCTTGCTTCTTGGCGTCCGTGTTCACTTCTTCTGTAGCATAGCGGGCGAGGTTCTCAAACTCTGTACTATAAGCATCAACAACCATCTTAGCCTGGGTAACACTACAGAACTCTTCTCTCTTGCGATCGATGAGAGCTTGAGGAATGTGATGCTCGCGAAAAGCCTCAGTGAAATCTCTCCAGGCAAGAATCTGGCCAGCTGGAATCATGGCCTCATAGCTCTGCCACCATAGACTAGCAGGACCTTCCAGGTGATATGTGGCATAGATGACCTTGTCCTCTTCAGCTACGTTCGCAGAATGCAACTTGTGAGTGATACTACGGAGCCAGTCATCTGCATCGAGCGGCTCAATGGGATGATGTAAGGTGGGTGGTTTCAAACGAATGAAGTCATGGATGGTTGCTGACTCTTTGTATTGATGTGTGGTGTTCTCCTCAATACGTGCCAACAAGCGGTTAGACTCTCGCTTGTTCCTCTCCATCTCTAACATGACCTCTGCTAACGAAGGTTGGTCGGGAGGATCCTCCTCATCCCTGCAACCTCCGTGGTTCTTTCTACGAACAACTGAACCTCGGGTAACTGACTACATCCTCAGAAATGAAACCAAGGATGGAATCAGCATCAGCCAGGCTGTAGAAGGTAGGACAAGAAATGGTTATCTCTCGAACTCCTAGGATAAATCCCGCAGCATAACGGCAGTAAAATGCTCAGAATGAGACATCCTGCTAACAAAGGGTAGTACAACAACTCAACATCATCACTCAAGGTTCTGTGATAGTACTAAACAAACTACACCGGAAGAACTTGAAAACAAGAGTAGGACTCTCATCAACCAATCCTAAGGAACTACGGAATAGTAACACGTGATCCTGATAGATGGAAAAGAAGCCTTGTTCCTTAACCCCGTAGGAAAGGTAGGATGACTCAGATCAGAAGACATGAGGTATAAGGAGTAAAAAGAGCCTTGCGTTCCCTTACACAATCAATTCCCTTATATAACTAAAGAATTTCTAGACTCAACTTCGACCATTTTGGCTTGGTAATCCTACAAGAAGTCAGGCTCTGATACCAAAGCTGTCGGTGACCCCGATTCTAAGTCACGTCGGTCTAGCATGTAACACACCATATCACTTTGCGGCCTCACGCACGGTATCCCCACGGGTGCCACCTTACCTGGCCCGGGACCGTTTGCGCATTTTGGCTCACGTATATGATAGTGTCGCTAGCATCCATATGACAGAGAACCCGGACCGACATGTCCAGTTATAAACCAAAAGTGGCACTAAATTACAGAGACAGGCATACATGACCCAACAACGAACGTGTCGGTCATCAACGTATGAACCCAAGTCGTAGCAAGCTACAAGGACTTAAAGGAATAACGCGTGACATTTCCCCTAAGGGACAGACACAGGAACGAAGAAGGACACATGCCGGTCAGCCTAAGTGTTCCGGAGCAGTTGCAAGCTACCAACGCTCAGTGGAAGCACTAGGAGACATTTCCCTGTAAGATAGGCTACCAAGGGTAAACAACTAGGTGTCGGATCCCACACATACCAAGCATTTCAATAACATACACACAATATAGTCGATATGTGCAAATACAACATGGCATCACAACAAGACTTTAAGAAGCAAAGTATTTATTCATTAGGCTCCGAGGAGCCATATATTGCAAACATGGGTCTCATGACTCAACATTCAAAGCATACAAGCAACAAGCGGAAGCATACATGTCTGAGTACAGACATCTACAACTGAAAAAGGCTGAAGAGCCTGACTATCTACAACACTCGTCCAAGATCGTAGCTGAGGTAACAAGCTACTTGTCGAAGTCCAAGCGGAACTACTAGAGGGACAAAAGTCTCATCTGCAAAACATAAATTAAGCAAACATGAGTACAAAGGTACTCAGCAAGACTTACATCAGATTCTATCATACATGCATTGGTATCAAGAAGGCATAGTGGGGTTTAGTTGCAGCAAGCCAGCTTTGACTAAGTGGCTATCATGTACTACGATTGCTGGTAACTTTGAGGTGGCGCACACGAGTCCACTAATCACCACACAATACACCACTATGGATTCATCCCCGTCTCCCTACGAGAAGGCCATCCATAGCACTCACACTTGTCTCGAGTATTTTTAGAGTGTCCACTTCAAGTTGTCCATGTACCACGTAAGCATCCAACAAGTCCATAACCATGGACTCGGCTATTCGAATAGATCATGATAAAACCCTGCAGGGGTGTACTTCTTCACACATGCTCTCGCCACTTACCGCCATGTACACGACGTGTATCTCGGCAACCTTCAAGCGGAAGCCTGGCGAGGGTGTCGGCCACGACCTGACCAACCACCCAAGACTCTAGTCCAGGTTTATCGCCTATTCGGGTTCCATCCGCAAGGGAGTCCGGCCGAGGTTTCCATCACGGCCCCAAACGATGTGTACAAGGTTACCGAGCCCACCATCCGGGTGCCACTCGGTACACCATGCCACGTGTGCCTAGTTTGTCCCAATCCCACCCTGCCGGGTGCCACTTGGTAGAGAAATAACACTACCTACAAACACCAGAACCCAATGTGTGGTAGTAGCTAGTCATTGGACAACATACACAGAGAGGGGTCGAGTTACCAGAACCCAGTGTGTGGTAGTAGCTAGTCATTGGACAACATACACAGAACTCAGTGCTTAAGGACGGTTCCAGTGAGACAACCCACCATGTACTCCTACAAGGCCTCTCACCGCTACCTTTACCAAATCGTGTTCACACACTTAACGCTCAACATCAGAACATATCACTTCACTCCAATTCATTCCCAATGAATCAGACCTGACATACTCTAAGCAATAGCAAGCAAGGCATGGTAAGATCACAACATGGCTTCAATCAACTCCTACACATACTAGTGGGTTTCAACTATTTACTGTGGCAATGACAGGTCATGCAGAGGAATGGGTTCAACTACCGCAGCATAAAGTAGCAGTTGAAACGTTGTTGTCCTAATGCAATAACAGGGAGAAGGAGCGAGAGAGTAGGATTGTATCGGAATGAACAAAGGTGTTTGCTTGCCTGGTATAACAACGTGTAGAGCACTGCTCCTCTGACAGGTACTCTGGAACGGTCTCCGGAGCAGAACATATCGAGAAGAACGGTGCCAGCAATCAAACACAAGCATATGCAACAATATGATGCATGAATATGGCATGAAGATATGATGTTGTTTGAGCTAATGCATCTAGCATTTTATTTGGTTGAATTCCATTTGAACCAAGGGTTCAAATGCAACTCTAAAATAAGCATTTTGAATGCCATTTATGTGTTTTCATATAAACAGTAGGTATAACTTCATTTTTCATGCATGAAAATGGTACAAATGGATAGATTGAATTTTTCTGATAATTTTTCATATATAAATTATTTCATTCTGAGCTACGGTTGAATTTATGTGATTTTTAGAAGTTTAAACCAATTTCTGAAATAAATAAATCATTTAAGATTTATTTAAATACCAGAACTGGAATACTGCGTCAGCATGACCCAAGCCTGACGTCAGCAGGTCAACCAGCTGACCAGAGTCAAACCTGACAGTGGGGTCCACTAGTGAGTGACTCAGTTAATTAACTGGGTTAATTAACACTAAACTAATCCTAACAGAAAGTCAGCAGGGCAGGGCCCACATGTCAGTGGCTAATCTAATTAACAAAACTAATTAATTAACTTAATCTAGTCAACTAACTGGAGGGGTGGGGGCCCACCTGTCATTGACCCAGGGGGTCAAATCCTGGTCAACCCCCGGCTAACACGCCGGCGTTAAGCCGCCGGCGGCAGAAAATGCGGCGGAGGGCGTCGGGATCGCCGTTCCGGCGGTCTTTTGCACAGCGGAGACCATCTATGGGGAGCTGGAGCTCACCTGCATCCATTCCAGCAAGCGGCAACAGCTAAGGCGGCCGGAGCTCGCCGGAAACGAGCTCGCGGCGGCGCCGGAGTTCGGCCCTCGTCGGATATGGGGCTACAGGGGACGGGGAGGCCAACGGAGGGGTGCTACGGCCTTCAGGCAGTGTGGCAAACGCGAAGACGCGCCAAGTTACGAGCCACGGTGGCTTTCGCCACGGCGGCGAGGAACCACGTCGGTGCAACTGCTCGGGTACGGTGGGTGGCGTGGCTACGGCATGAGAACGGCGAAACGAAGGGTGGGGTTAGAGGGAGAAGCTCACGGCGAGTGCAACACGACGAATGGCGAGCTCGGGGGGTCCTGGTGCGGTCGGGGCGGCGACGGAGATCCACGGCAGCCGGCGGTGAAGATGAGGTCGAGGTCGAGGCCTCAGGGCGTCCGGGGTCGATTCCTTCGGCTTGGAGATGCACGGCAGCGAGGCGGAGCTCGGGGGCTCGTCGGAGAGGCGAGGGGGAGGCGGTGGCTATGGTGGTTGCGATCGGCGGCGACGACGGCGGTCGGGACCGAGCGCGAGAGGGAGATAGAGGAGGGGAGGGGCGACGAGAGAGAGCCAGAGAGATAAGGGGAGGTGCGTGGCGTCGCGAGGCGTCTTCCAGGCGGCGAGGGGGAGGACATGCAGGCAGGAGGCGTGGGCACCCTCGCGGTGCGCGCGCGCCGGCCACGCGCCTCGCCTACTGGCGCGAGGTTGGTGGTGACTGGCTTGGCCAGTGGGCCGGGCCAGCTCTGCCTGGTTGGGCTGCAGGTAAAGCCAGGTAAGTTCTTTCCTTTCTGTTTTCTTTTCTAATTCTAACATTTGTTTGATTTTAAAGAAAATCATTTAATTTATTCTGTCAATTTTGCAGGGACTAAAGGAGTAGTCCAAAGCCCCACACAAAAACCAGAATTATTGGACATATATAAAATATATAATAAATATATATATATCCAATGCAAATATTTATTGCATTAATTCCAAAATCCCAAAATAATTATTTATGAGCTCCTAATAATATTGGTTTGATTTTTATCTCTAACCAGTATTTTCAGAGAGCAACATGAACATTTTCTTGGCACCTTTTGGAGCAATTTTTATTTGGGTCATTTTTGAAAAGGGTTTCTGAGGGTTTCACAAGTCCTCAATTCAATTTCATTTGAAATTTAAACATGATGCAAACATCAAGACTAGCCTAGTGCATACCAGAACTAGGGTTGTGACAGTACTGTTCCCACCAATCAGCAGCTTGATCTTTGAGTTGGAAAGTGGCAAACTTGACATAATCCTCAGGTCTCATGTTACTGCATTCAAAGTGCTTTTTGATGTCTGTGATCCAATCTTCAGCATCTAGCGGGTCCACACAGTAACTGAACGACTTTGGTTGGTTTGCCAGGAATTGGTTCAGTGTCGTAAAGTGAGGTTGATTGAATAGATTGCCTTGGCCTTGGTTCCCATGATTGCCTTGATTTGCTTGGTTGGCTTGAAAGTTCTGCATCATCTGCATGAGCATCTGAGTGTTCTGGTTGGTTGCTTGCATAATTGCTCTTCATGCCTCAGACGGAGGAGGAGGGGAAGGAGGACGCTCTTCTTCACCATCTTGGTTAGGGTTGGGAACCTTCTTGGGAGCCATCCTGAATATGATGACAACCGTTAGCCATTGATGCAAATAGATAAGCTGAATCAACGGCTAGATATTTGCAACATAAATCTTCACAATGAACATTCGAACAAAATGAACGAATGAAATCCATAGTTTAATGGTGCAACAATCTTATCGAGAAGCCACTTGGGAGAACGAAACATAAAATTAAAACAACAAGGTGCAGATGGAACAAATACATGATAGAAGCTTCATCCCACATGTTCATGTTGAATGCCCCATGGAACGTGTTACAAAGGGTGTTGCAATCCCCGGATCAGCATAGCCAAGGACCCTTTAAGATGCAACTCCCAATTGGAACAGCGCCCATGAAACCTCTTCAATCGATGTTGAACCCCAAACCTCAAACCATGCATTCGTTGGAAGAATGCCTACGAGCTACTTGAAGAACCCACCTATTTAATTCCCGAAGGTTTCCGGTTATGCAATCTGGTGTTGGGGATACAGGGGAAGCACCGCGCACTCAACTCTAAACGTCAACACAAAACCAGTCATCCTCGGAAACTGTTTACCTCGGACCTTGGAAACGCATCCGCTATACGAGCTATTGCAATACTCCCTAACTACCTCCCCAGTACTGGGTGATGTCGGGGTTATCTCACCACTAACCGCATAGAAGAGTTTTCGATGTCGGCCGTCTTAAGTATTCTAGAACCGCTGCGATACATTTGTGATAATAACACCTCGGAGCTCAACTCCCCTGGACACTGCCACAACCCCAAAATGACAGGAGGTATCGAGAACAATGTTCTCATCACAAAGATATCGGAACAATCCAAACAATACTCGCGTGATCCTAAAAAAAATTAGTGAATTTTTGAGAGTAGAGGAGATAGAACAACGTCAGGAGTCCTCACCAGAGCGATGAAGGGATGAGGAGTAAGAGAAATCCTACTCTCCGATATATATATATATATAGGACTCAAAACATTTTAGTGTGTGTGCCTAGACTCAACCGTCAACGATTCGATCAATTAGGTGGCTCCTAGGTCGGAGAAGGCTCTGAATACCAACTTGTAATGCCCAGTATGCAGCTATGTCCCCCCACGTGTCGAGGCACGACTTAAGGACATGAACGCATACTAGAATGATCTCAAGTATGGTATCTATGCACAACTCATGTAAAATCAGGGATGAAAGTGTAAAATGATAGTTGGCTTACAGTCGCCACGTCACACAAGTGAATACAATAGCATACATCATCCAAATAACATCAGAGTCCGACTATGGATGAAATCCAAATGAAAAGATACCATAAATAACACAAGCCAGGATCGCCCCTAGTAGAAGCCACTACTGATCGTCGGGATAAGACACATAGTAACGTCCACGCTCTTCATCGAACTCCCAGTACAGCTCTGAACCATCTCATGTATAGTTCTCAACGGTACCTGCATCTGGTGTGTGTTGAATCTGTGAGCCACAGAGGACTCAGCAATCCCGTTCCCGGGTAACAAAACTATCAAAGCCTTAGGTGTGGAAAGGTTGTAAATAAGGTTACAGCAGCACTAAGCACTAGCTGACGAGTTTAGAGCGAGAAGAGAACAAGTGCCAACGATCGACAAGTTAATCAAGAAGTGATCCTAGCTACTCACGGTCAAACATAACCCCACAGTGTTCACTTCCGGAAGCCCTTCGGAAAGAGACCATCACGGTTACTCACGCAGGTAGTGTATTGATGAACATGGTGTCAAGTTATCTACAACCAGATATTAACAAATTCCCATCTGCCACATAACCGCAGGTACGGCTTTCGAAAGATCAAAACCCTGCAGGGGTGTCCCAACTTAGCCCATCACAAGGTCACGATTTGCGGAGTCGCAACTCCAAGGTGGGAAGGCCTGAGTATTCTCGGAATCCCGTGCTCAAGATATTTCGACAAAGCTAAAAATAATCCAGCAAGACCTCCTGGCGTGCCGACACCCTGATAGTAAACGCGCGTATCTCGTCTCAGGCCATGACCGGATGAGCACTACGCACAGCAACCGAAAATCCTAGCAAACTGGGTGGCACCGCAAGTGGCTCTAGTTTGGACCAACACTCATGAGGAGCACTGGCCCGGGGGTTGTTAATTAAGTCCTCGGGGTAGCTAGTCCCTATGCAAGCTTTACTTATTAGGCAAATGGAGTACCAATGTTGGGCCTTGCTGGAAAAGCTTTATAAAGAGCGAATTATCAAGGGGGTCCCATAACCCCAACCGTGTTAGGAACGCAAAAATCAAGGAACATAACACCGATTTATCGGTTCCTAGTGTGGCATGAGTGGAACAAAACACCAAGCAGGAGGCTTAGCCTTCCACCCATTATCAATATATAGGTGAATTAGTTTAACAGGTTTTTATATATTGTGATATCCCAATAACAACTTCATCATGGAGCAACATCTTCAAAACTTCACCTGCAACTAACAACGCTATAAGAGGGGCTGAGCGATGCATACTTAGCCAAACAACGGTTTGCTAGGAAGGTGGTTAGAGTGTTTCATGGCAACAATAGGAGGGTTGACAAACAGGAATAGGCATCGAGGCAATCTCTAAAGAGCGAGACATCTAGCATAGACAGAGATAGAAGTGATATGTGGGAATGGTCATCTTGTCTGTTGATTCCACGGAGGGATCGTAACCTTGCTCCTCAAACTCAGCTGCAGTAGGAACCTCGAACTCCGAATCGGCTCCCGGCTCTACCCAACACAAGAAAACAACAACGGCACAATATCAAACACGGTGCAATGCACAATCAACATGATTCAAGTATGATGTGCGTATGCATGAGGAAGCTCTTGATCCTAAGGAGAAGATGATGGAAATGGCCTCATCTTGGGAAACCAAGCAAGCCACTGGATAGATGGGAAAATTTCGGTTGAAATCGATATAAAGATCACCGGAAACGGACGCACGGTTTGCAAAAGACAAGCAAAACAAGATTCAAGCAAAACTGCAGTTTACAGCACCAAGGCATCATTGGAGCTAGAAATACTTATGCTACAGCTCCCAAACATGGATACGAAGGGCATGGATGTGAAATAGACATTATACTTAACAAGCATGAAATTAGAACACACCAAAAACCTTGCTGGAACACAATTAAACAAGCATGGCAAGTTGCAAACAATTTACAGAATTCTCACACTTAGTGAAAATTACAAGGCATGGCAGAATTACAACGAATACACATGTTTACAAGCTGGTGCAACTCAACTCAAAGCATAGCATGGCAATTTAAGGTAACCAACAGTAGGAAGACATATTTGACAAGCTACTCAAAGCAATAATATGCTCATAGGATGCATAGGACACTAGCTACACTCGTGGCAAAACTGAACTTGTTGATAACATGCTGACAGATACATTTTTATAGTCATTTGAGAGCATGAAAACAACAAGTTACAGCAAGCCATCATGCAAGCAAAAGGCATGGCAATAACATACATAATATGCTCTTCAAGAATAACCACATGTCTACTTCTACAACATACTAGAACATGTCCCAAACACCTTGGCAAAAGTGCAAAAGTTTATCCAGACTTAGCAAAATCTGGGCATGCTAACAGATAAATTTTATAGCAACTTGAGGGCCTCATAATAACAATCTACAGCATGGCATCATGGCAAACAAGTACATGGATAGCTAGATCATGACATATACTTCAAGGAACATCCACTGAACAACCCTAAACATGGACAACAAAGACGGTGGCATCTTGGATACATGGCATAAAATTTACCAGATTCACACTTAGGAGAAATTTACAACACGATGGCATGTTAAGAAGCTTGTTGCACTCATTTCAAGACATATGATGGCATGAAAATGAATTTATCATGTAGAGCCCATAACCAAGATCAAAACTCATTTTGACACCTATCTCATATGACACAAGGATAAATAAGCACAAGCAAGACAAAACATCATCTCATAACAAGTTCATAAACTTATCAGTCAAATGCACTTTTGCAACAGAGATATACATGGCAATATTACACCTAACATGAATGCTACAACAGCCATCATGTAGAGCACTTCACAACGAAGATCTGGACATATTATTCACTCCGTTCGGACCAACATGCACAAAGTTACTAGCTCACGAACATGGCAACAAATTTACACAGACAAGAAGTGCTGAAACAGTTTCAGCACGAGGCACTCTTGCCACGAAGATTAAGTCAACTAAAAGAACCCTAACATGCATGAAACTAATACTAACATGTAGAGCACGACAAGGCGAACATTTCGACATATCATGCACGCAAAACGGAGCACCGAGCACAAAGTTATTACATGGCAAAGGAGGCAACAAATTTAAAGAATCCGGGGACTTGGTGGATTTTTACCCTCCGAAAAGTTAACGGGACGGGATGGAGCGGGACAGAGGGATCCGAGCTGCGGGACGGGGCGTTTGGTTCGCGTGACGGGTGGATCTCATCCACCCGCCCAGATCCGGCGGCGATGGGGTCTGGCGCTGTCGCAGCGGCCGTGGAGGACGTCGGCGGTGGTGGCGCGCGGGAAGCGGCCGGCGGCGGCGGGGTCCGGCGGCTGGGCAGACGAGGTGGCGGGGAGCGGTCTGGGCGGCGGCCAGGAGTGGCCGGCGACGACGGAGGCGGCGAGCGGAGGCGGACGGCAGCGAGGGCGTGCCCGGTGGCGGTGGGAGCGGGCGTCGGCAGCGGGGAAGATGGCTCGGTGGACGGCGCGGGCCTTCGGCCCGGGAGGCGGCCCAGGGTGGGCCGGCCACGGGCCCCGACGGGCTTCGCGTGGGGCGGCGGCTACGGAACGGAGGCGCGTCCACGTGGCGCGTCGTGAGTGGCCGTGGGGCGGTGGCTGACACATCCGGCGCCGGCGGACGTGTCCGGCGCGCGGAGGAGCTGCGGGGCCCGGGGAAAAAGGAAAAAAAGGAAGAACTAGGGTTTCGCCCGAAAATGAAGGGGATGGGGCCTTTTTATAGATTCTGGGAGTTAGGAAGGTCCAAATGGGGTGCGGTTTTCGCCCACACGATTGCGATCCGACGGCCGAGAGGATGGGAATGGTTGTGCTGGGTTAGTGGGCTGTTGTGGAGGGGGTCTTGGGCCAAAAGGAAGAGGAGCTTTTAGCCCAGTAGGTTAACCGTTGGAGTATCAAACGATCTCCAAACGCGACGAAACATGACATGCGGCCTACACGTACTAAAACAACAACGCACGACAAGTCGCACCTCATTCCGAGAACGTTTCACGGCCACATACGAAAGAAGGACTCGGGGATGCCACGGGCACGTGTGCGAGTGTCGGAACTCGAAACGGACAACTGGAAGAGACGAGCATGACCGAGTGCAAGTGGCAACACGAATGCAATGCAATGCACATGATGACATGACATGGATGAAATGGACACACGCACATGACAAAAACGAAGAAACCCGAAATGAAGGAAGAGCCCGGAATGGAATTGATGAAGTCAACGTTGCATAAATTGCCATTAATGGAAGGTATCACATATGGGGTGTTACAATAGTAGGTACTCCTGGATCTCCTAATTTCTTAGGCGTTCCACCCTCAAAAGTGTAATTAGCAAGCATGGTGGAAATTTCTACTTCGGGTATCTTTCTTATGTTGGTAATTATATCTTTCATATACTTGGCATAAGGATTTGTTTTAAGCACATCAGTCAAATGCATACGCAAAAAGATAGGTCTAATTATTTCAGCTAAGCGCTCAAAATCCTCATCATCCTTTTTCTTGGATGGTTTCGGAGGAAAAGGCATAGGTTTCTGAACCCATGGTTCTCTTTCCCTACCATGCTTCCTAGCAACAAAGTCTCTCTTGTCATAACCTTGATTCTTTGATTGTGGGTTATCAAGATCCACAGCAGGTTCAATATCTATATCATTATCATTGGTAGGTTGAGCATCATCATGAACATCATCATTAATATTATCACTAGGCTCATGTTCATTACTAGATTGTGTCTCAGCATCAGAAACAAATATATCATTGGGATTCTCAGGTGTGTCTGCTACAGGTTCACTAGAAGCATGCAAAGTCCTATCATTTTTATTTTTCTTCTTCTTGGAAGAACTTTGTCCATTTAAATTAGCTCTCTAAGAAGCTTGCTCAATTCTCTTAGGGTGGCCTTCAGGATACAGAGGTTCCTGAGTCATTTTACCACCTCTAGTTGCAACTCTATCAGCATAGTCATTATTCTTACTATTTAATTCATTGAGCATATCATTCTAAGCCTTAAGTCTTGTTCTACTTGAGTGGTGACCATAGGAGCATGTATACTAATGAGTTTCAGTTCACCTTTAGCTCTAGACAAATAATCACTCAAGCGTTCAATCATATAAGCATTGTGTTGTAATTGTCTACCAACATAAGCATTGAAGTTTTCTTGTTTCACAATGAAATTGTCAAACTCATCTAAGCATTGGCTAGCAGACTTATAACGAGGAATATCACCTTCATCAAATCTATAAAGAGAATTTACCTTTACTACCTGTGTCGGGTTATCAAGACCATGTATTTCTTCAATAGGTGGTAAATTCTTAACATCTTCAGCTTTAATACCCTATTCTTTCATAAATTTCTTTGCCGCTTGCATATCTTCAGGACTGATAAATAGAACACCTCTTTTCTTCGGAGTTAGCTTAGGGGCTGGTTCAGGAAGTGTCCAATTATTTTCATTGGCCAGCATATTATTCAGTAGTAATTCAGCTTGTTCAACTATTCTTTCTCGGAAAACACAACCAGCACAACTATCCAGGTGGTCTCTGGAAGCATCGGTTAGTCCATTATAAAAGACATCAAGTATATCATGCATCTCAAGAGGATGATCAGGCAAAGCATTAAGTAACTCAAGAAGCCTCCCCCAAGCTTGTGGGAGACTCTCTTCTTCAGTTTGCACAAAGGTATATATTTCACGTAAGGCAGCTTGTTTCTTATGAGCGGGAAAATATTTAGCAAAGAAGTAATACATCATATCCTGGGGACTACGCACACAACCAGGATCAAGAGAATTAAACCAAGTCTTAGCATCACCGTTTAACGAGAATGGAAACAACTTAAGAATATAATAGTAACGGATCTTTTCATCGTTGGTAAACAGGGTGGCTATATCATCCAACTTAGTAAGATGTGCCACAACAGTTTCAGACTCATAGCCATGGAAAGGATCAGATTCAACCAAAGTAATTATCTCAGGATCAACAGAGAATTCATAATCCTTATTAGTAACACATATAGGTGAAGTAGCAAAAGCAGGGTCATGTTTCATTCTAGCATTCAAGGACTTTTCTTTCAGCTTAACTAATAATTTCTTAACATCATATCTATCATTGCAAGCAAGAAAGTCGATAGCAGTTTCTTCATCCATTACATAACCCTCGGGAACAACAGGTAATTCATATCTACTGTGAGTAGTTTCATCATCACTTTCATAAATAGCATCAGTTTCAACATTTGCACTCTTCTTAACCTTAGCAATTTGTTCATCTAGAAATTCACCTAGTGGCACAGTATCAGGCATAGAGATAGTTTCATCATACATAGCAGAAGTAGCATCATCAAGAACATGCGACATATCAGATTCAATAGAAGGAGTAGGTGTCGCAAGTTTACTCATAACAGAAGGAGAATCAAGTGCAGAGCTAGATGGCAGTTCCTGACCTCCCCTAATAGTTGAGGGTAAGATCTTGGTTTTTGAGTCCTTCAAATTCTTCATAGTGATCAACAGATATAAATCCCAAGTGACTTAAAGTATAGAGCTATGCTCCCCGGCAACGGCGCCAGAAAATAGTCTTGATAACCCACAAGTGTAGGGGATCGCAATAGTTTTCGAGGGTAAAGTATTCAACCCAAATTTATTGATTCGACACAAGGGGAGCCAAAGAATACTCTTAAGTATTAGCAGCTGAGTTGTCAATTCAACCACACCTGGAAACTTAGTATCTGCAGCAAGATTGTTTAGTAGCAAAGTAATATGATAGTGGCGGTAGCAACAATAAAAGTAACGATAGTGTTTTTGTAGTTTTTGTGATAATAGCAGCGGAAAAGTAAATAAGCAACAAGCAATATAGGTAAATCTCGTAGGCATTGGATCGGTGATGGGAAATTACGTCGGATGCAATTCATCATGTAGAAGTTATAACCTAGGGTGACACAGAACTAGCTCCAGTTCATCATTGCAATGTAGACACGTATTCCGAATATAGTCATATGTGCTTATGGAAAGGAACTTGCATGACATCTTTTGTCCTACCCTCCCGTGGTAGCGGGGTCCTATTGGAAACTAAGGGATATTAAGGCCTCCTTTTAATAGAGCACCGGACCAAAGCATTAACACATAGTGAATACATGAAGTCCTCAAACTATGGTCATCACCAGGAGTGGTCCCGATTTTTGTCACTTCGGGGTTGCCGGATCATAACACATAGTAGGTGACTATAGACTTGCAAGATAGGATTAAGAACACACATATATTCATGAAAACATAATAGGTTCAGATCTGAAATCATGCACTCGGGCCCTAGTGATAAGCATTAAGCATAGCAAAGTCATAGCAACATCAATCTCAGAACATAGTGGATACTAGGGATCAAACCCTAACAAAACTAACTCGATTACATGATAGATCCCATCCAACCGATCACCGTCCAGCAAGCCTATGATGGAATTACTCACACACGGCGGTGAGCATCATGAAATTGGTGATGGACGAAGGTTGATGATGACAATGGCGGCGATCTCCACTCTCCGGAGCCCCGAACGGACTCGAGATCAGCCCTCCCGAGAGGGATTAGGGGTTGACGGCGGCTCCGTCTCGTGAAACGCGATAATTCTTTCTCCTTGATTTTTTCTCCCCGAAAGTGAAGATATAGGATCTGGGGGTACGTCGGTAAGTCACCAGGGAGCCAACGAGGCAGGGGGGCGCGCCCCCACCCTCGTGGACAGGCCCTGGCCCCCCTGATGTGGATCTTCTTACAGATATTTTTTATATTTTCCGAAATAATTCTCCGTTGATTTTCAGGCGATTCCGAGAACCTTTTATTCTGCACAAAAACAACACCATGACAGTTCTGCTGGTAAGAGCGTCAGTCCGGGTTAGTTCCATTCAAATCATGCAAGTTAGAGTCCAAAACAAGGGCAAAAGGGTTTGGAAAAGTAGATACGTTGGAGTAGTATCATAGACCATTAAGCAATGCATCATTCCCTTTTAATAGTATTGGCTTTTCCTATGGACTCAATGTCATCTTGGATTACTAAAATGAAAATATAGAGTCTTGAGTTTTTGCCAATCTTTGTGCTTAGCTTTTTGAGGGGTCCACATCTCTAATCCATGCCATGCCAATCATTGAACTTCCTAAAATATTTATCTTGAAAGGATATTAGTTCAATGAGCTATATGTTGTTATTATTTACCAAAACCACCTGGGGAATAGTTGCACTTTCAAGATGGTAGACATGGGACCCACCAGTAAGTCAGTCAACGTTCATGCACGTGTTGACGAGCTACTCCCTCTACACTCTACTAAACGTAATACTGTATAAAATCATGTTATGCGACAAAGCCAACAACCGTTGTGGTTTCAGGCTATCACCGTACGTGCGAGAAAACATTAGGTGCTCTCACAGCTTGGATGCTATGGTGATACGAGCTTTGAGGTCATTCGATCTGATATCCAATGGCATCCAACTAGTCTATGTGCTTTTGGGTTGTGTCCTAACTCTTTGCGGACTTTCTACAAAAAAACATTCGAACCACCAAGTAGCCGTTGGATCGTTCCAACGGCTCCTAGGAACTTGTATCACCACAACATCTAAGGTGTGGTAGCACGTGATATTCTTAAATACAGGACAATATGAGGTCTTCCCTCATCTTAGGTGCTACGATGATATGAGCTTCGAGACCATTGGATATGGGATCCAAGGGCATCTGGTACTTTTGGATCTAATTGTGTGCAATTCCCACACTCATTAAGCTTTCTTGTAAAAATATTAAGACATCTTGGGAGCCGCTATATCTCAGATCTACACGCTTCAAGGAACTCATATCACCATATAGCATTTAAGGTGTGGGGGCACGTGATATTCTCCCAGGGGGTGGTGCACAACCCATCAGTGTTTGGGAGGGTGGGGGCAAATATAATGTTCAAAAAAATATGATCTAAACAATCCTAAATAGAGCTTCACAATTTTGTCTAAGGTTGAGGGGTTACCCCCTGACAATCTACATAGCTCCGCCTATGCAAGAGGTGTAGTGGGAGCGTCTCGGTGTGAGAGAGACGACGCGAGAAAGCGGGGTCAATCGAGTCAATTATAGAGGGAGAGATCGAGTGTGTGTGGCCTAGCGTACACTCGAATGTTAAAGACGGTACACCGAGATATCATGTGGCGAAGCTGCAGTGAGGGCTGGAGGGATATAGTTACGGAGAGAGTGTGGCCTAGATAGACTTTGTGTGTGCGCGCAGGTTGAAGGTGTTTTTCAAAGGCAACGCACATGTCTTGAGAGATAGAGGAAGGGTTTGTCATGGAGGGCACGGCGAGGTTTTGTGTGAGAAATACATTTGCTGAGAGTGTGAGGGCGGGTGTGAGATATGGAAATCAAAACGTGAAGAGAAATAATGAGCGCGCGTGTGTCGGATACCAATAGCTCTATTAACAAAGAAATGAAGATCGATCCATACATGAAGTATGGGGGGCTAGTTGTCGATGGAGAGACCTAAACACAACATTTGCATGTGCATAGTACTAGACTTAATATTCATGTCTCGATTTATTGTGCATTTTAAATATTGAATTGAGAACCATGCATGGCTTACATTTTATTGTGCATTTTAAATATTGAATTGAGAACCACGTTGAGATCACAATATCACAAACTCACTCTAACTCAAGAACTCGTCATAAATCATTTATCGTGCCTTTTGGAATGACCAATTACTTGCAAGGAAAATATCGGCATTGTAGTCTTGTAATAATAGTAATACATATAGATTTGTTCGGCAATTAAAAAATGATTTGTTTCGCATTCTCGAATGGTAGCACATGATGGCATACCAGCCACACCCGGGCTCGTGTCCTGCTGGTGGCGTGCGTGGTACGCACATTAGCCAAGCCCAACCAAAAGAACCGCGATAGTATTTTAAACTTTGCGCCTCCACTCGAGCCTCCGCGTTTCGAGTCGAAATATCTGGTGACCAGAATTCTAGCACTAGGAAATTCCCGTCATGTCCCCGGTCCATGATGAGAACCGATGAACAATGGAGGGCTGCTTTTTAGTAACTAGCCCACATTACCTACAGTGTCGAGCATGGTTCAATTCCATTGGTCGCCGCTACCCAAGGTCACCCATCAACTCCATTGCCTGTACTAATAGTACTACACCAGGATGAGCACAGAATGGAGCTCCGTCTTTTGATTTTGTTCGTGCGTTGTTCGTGCCTACTAGAGTTATTATATCAGGCAATGCACTGCTACGGATAGATTATCTTTTTACTCTGAATATATAACTTGTCTGAAGTCTAACTAAGCAAAATGTTTGACCAAATCCTTTCTTAAGAAATATTAACATCTACAACAGTAAAGATGTATGGTTTGAAAATTTATTTCATGATGCAGGTTATGATATTGTTTCGAATGTTGGATTTCAAATTCTAGAAAATCTAAAACTGACCTGAACTTCATGAAGCTGATCATGATCACGTTATATGGGACAAGAAGGATGTCGTTTTTTTTCTTCATTTCGAGAGAAGCTGCTTATGAAAAGATGCACAAAAGAAGAGCCAAGGTATTTTGGAACTAAGACATGTGACGTTAACGCGAACTATTTCACTATTCACACGTGGGCGTTAGACATATGTGCCGCCACGAGTCCCGCTTCTCATCGACAATTGCCGTCCGAGCAAGCATGTGAGTCGACGGGAGGCGTGCAAGGTGACCGCTGTGCCAGCTGACCGGGAGGTGTGCGAGCAGGCCGCTACGTAGGCTGTCCGGGAGGTGAGCCCTTTGACCAGGCTCCGCCACTGTCGTGGTGGAGGCATGGCAGATGCCACGGGATGGCTAAAGATAGGAGGCGGCTTGTGATGGCCTGGCTTATTAGGGATCATAGACTACTCATATCAATAAGGACTTCCTTCTTTTCCGGGAGCCCATTCGGATAGAACTCCAAAGTTAAGCGTGCTCAGCTTGGAGTAGTTTCAGGATGGGTGACCGACCGGGAAGTTGCTCCCGGGTGCGCACGAGTGAGGACAAAGTGCGCAGAAAAGACTAGTATTGATATGTGAGGCCAGTCTAGATCCCGCCAGGAGTAACGACCACCGGCGGGTGTGTCCGGGGCGTTACAAGTTGGTATCAGAGCCGACCCTCGCGGTTACACGGATGTTTGCGGACAGTTTGCAGTCATGTTGTGCATGACGTTTGTGACCCGTCGTGGCACACGGCATGGCACATGTGCTGTCCTGGAAGCACAGACGGTTGTGCCAAGAGGGAACGTTCCTGTGGCCCGACGAGGACGTCGGTTCCTCTGAATGGGGGTGTATGTGATGGCCTGGCTTATTAGGGATGATAGACTTCTCATATCAATAAGGAATTCCTTCTTTTCCGGGAGCCCATTCGGATAGAACTCCAAAGTTAAGCGTGCTCAGCTTGGAGTAGTTTCGGGATGGGTGACCGACCAGGAAGTTGCTCCCGGGTGCGCACGAGTGAGGACAAAGTGCGCAGAAAAGACTAGTATTGATATGTGAGGCCAGTCTAGATCCCGCCAGGAGTAACGACCACTGGCGGGTGTGTCCGGGGCGTTACACGGCTCGAGGGCACTGGTGGACTCAAGAAGCGGGGTTGGCATGAGCGAGCGCAGGACGCAAGACATACCCAGGTTCAGGGCTCTCCGAGGAGATAATACCCTTAATCCTGCCGAGGTGATTGCTGTTTTACCGGTACAGGGTTCCTCCTAGAGCTGTGTGGTGGGAGGAGGAAGACGGGCCCGTGCTTAGGCTGCTTCTCCTGAGGTGTGTCTATCCTATTTCTAGTTCTTGTCTCCCGTGCATGAGGGCTCTGGGGGTTTTATATAGGCCAACCCCCCAGGGATACAATTGTAATGTTACACGGTCGTGGGGCCGGATTATCATTGTCCGGGAAGCCGGGGCTGGGTCCCGCCGGGTACAGGGCTCGCCGGGTACTCCGGGCGCGGGGCTCGCCAGGCATGGGGGGCACCGTGTGCCGTCTTGCCGGTCGGCAAGGATTGGCCAAGCTAGGTCGGGTACGGCATGCTCCGTCATGTCACCGTCTGCCAGCGTCATGGGTTGTGATGATTACACTGTTGCCACGCCCCGGCCGACTTGGGGCATGGGCGAGGCACTATTGCCTAGGTCATCGGTAGGTGCATCTCGTCCCACTGTACAGTTGAGATGGGACGGGAGCTGACCCGTGGCCGGATTGGGGAACACGCCACGGGCCGGTCTGGCTTGTTGAGGAAGTCTTGGTGCGCCGGACTAGAGAGTCTTGCCGGATTGCGGATCTTGGCCGGACTGGAGGGTCTTGCCGGATTGTGGTCCTTGGCCGGACTAGAGAGTCTTGCTGGATCGCGGACTTTGGCCGGACTGAGCGACCCGGCCAAGTCTGAGGTTGACTGTGGGGCGATGTTGGCCCAGTTGTTTTTGAAAAGGATCTGGCTTCCGTTGCCTGCCTGGGGTTCATCCTCCCGACAGTAGTCCCCGAAGCTGTGAAGGTCCGCCATCTTCGGGTGATCAGGCCTTCGCAGTTTCCTTTCCATGAAGGCGGGCTCGGGGCCGCGCTGGGGAACACACGCTGTGTGCTAGCGTCTGGAAGCCGGATCGCAATGCTTCGGCGACGGCGGGAATTGAGGAGTCCGCCGAATCTTGGATGACCTTTCGGGTTCTGTGCGGGCGCCACGTGCTGCTCGGGAGCTGGGGAGGCCTGACGGGCCACGCGCGCGACGGGACAGGAATACGGGCCGGGGGCCCGCTGCCGCGCAACTTCTGGCCGGTGCGTGTGTGGATTTATTGCGGCGTCCGTGAAACGGTTGCCCTTCCCGGGGCAATTATTGCGCACGTACGCACCCGCGCATATATTACAGGAAGCGGGAGAGGCGGGCGCAGTTCATCCTACTCCTCCACGTTCGAGCCGCGGGTTATAAATTGGGTCGACGGGCCGGCGAAGATCGTTCTCACCGGCGCCCTCCTTTCTTTCTCTGCATCCTCTGCTTCTTGCGACCACCGCACACTGCGCCGCCCGTCGTTCTTGAGCAGAGTTCTTCCTTTCCTTCTCCTTTCTTCTCCGAGCTTCTTGTCGGTGCCGCTGCCGTCAGGCTCGTGGATGGGCTCGACCGTCTCCGAGGATGACATCAACTATCTTCGCACCACCAACCTCCTGCCACCGCAGACGGAGTTCGCCGTTCGCTTCCCCGGAGACGAGCGGTCGCCGCGCCCCGAGGGTGCGAAGCGCGTGGTCTTCTTCATGCACTTCAAGCGTGGGTTTGGGCTACCCGCGAGATATTTCTTCCGTGAATTCCTGGAGTTCTACGGGCTCCAGCCCCACCATCTCGGAGCCGGGGCCATTGTGCAGCTCTCCGACTTCGTCACGCTCTGAGAGGCGTACCTCGGCGTCGAGCCCTCCATCGACCTCTTCGCACGCCTTTACTCCCTGAAGCAGCAGGGGCCGAAGGCCGGGGAGATGTCGGAGTGCGGAGATGCCATCATCTACAGGTGGCCGGGAGACGAGCACCCCAAGGTGCCACTGGAGGATTCTGCCAAGAAATGGCAGAATTATTTCTTCTATGTCCGCAACTTGGGCGCGGACCGCATCAACCTGCCGCCTTTCGCCGACGTGTTGCCGCAGGAGAAGCGGAACTGGTCCTACAATCCCAAGCGGCCATCGTAGGCGGTGCTCAATTTATCCGAGCGGGTGGTGGTGATGAAGGAGCGGGGAGGCCTCAAAGGCAGGGACCTCGTCACCGCCTTCATCGCGTGGCGGGTGCTGCCGCTGCAGCGGCGCACCCATCTCATCGGCGAGATGAGGGGCCTCGACGACCCCGACCGTATGTCCAAGCTACGGTTGAGGGCGGAGCAGGTCGCTCACCGAGTGAACAACATCCCCAAGGCCAACCTGCCAGATGACTGGCAATATGGAAAGGTTCCGTATAGCCACGCGAACCTGGCACCAGCGGTGAGTTCCTTCTCTCCATACTTTGCCGCCGCTCATCTTCTTATCTGCCCGGACGTGACGCGGGAGGTACTTCTGAACACCATCCGGCATCCTTACGACCAGACGGGGACACAGGTGGTGCGCGCCACCTCGGAGGAGCCCCAGGCCCACGACGGAGGGGAGTGAGCGGTCGCCGAGGTGGGCACGGGGCGCCGAACAGGTGCGCTTATCTCCTTTTCTTCATGTTTTGTTTCTGGGCTGCGTCGGAGGCGCTGACGCGAGTTCCAGGTGTAGCGGCGCCAGGTGGATGAGGCGGAGGCGCTGCTGGGGCCAGGTCGTCCTGAGCGGTGACAACGGTGGCAGGAGGCCGAGGTGGCGGCGCGACTGGAGCTGGGCCGTCTCAAGTGCTGCCGGCGGCGGGTTGGCCTCATGGGAATGGCAGCGCCGCTCCGCCGGCTCCATCCGCGAAGTGTGCCGCAGGCGCGGTTGGGTGTGCAAGGCCGGCCGTCAAGAGGAGGCGCATCACCCAGGCGTCGAGGCGCTCCATGCCGGTGATGCCGGGGTAAGTCTTTCTTATTCTTTGGCTTGGAGCCGGGCGGCTCCGTTGAGCCCCACTTTGTGCTGATTTGTCTTGATCTCAGATCGCAGATCTAGCTGGCGTTGGCGGCGGCGGAGGCCGGGTCCCCCGACGGGGCAGGGTTCCGGACGAGCCGGTCCAGCACCGTCGATCCGGGCGAGGAGGAGGAGGAGCAGGCGGATCCGAACCTTGGTTTGGATACGTCCGACGCGAAGGACCGGGCCTGGCGAGACTGGGACCGGGCCGAGGCCGCGTTGAAGGCGGCGTCGACCCGGGCGTGGACCACGGCCGCGGAGGGGTGGGCGCGAGCCAGCGAGGAGCCGGGGTGGCCAGAGATGCCGGCTGGAATGACGGTGGTGACGACGGCGTTCGTCCCGCCGTTGGAGGAGGGGCACGGCCAGGGCGGCCATGCCGACGCTATGGACCTCGACTGGGAGGTCGTGGTCATCGAGGACGAGACCCCGCCGCGGGCTGATGTGGCCGAGCGTGTCAGGACCCCAATCCTAAGTCACACCGATCTAGCTTGTAACACACCATATCACTTTGTGGCCTCACGCATGGTATCCCCACGGGTGCCACCTTACCTGGCCCAGGACCGTTTGCGCATTTTGGCACACGTATATGATAGTGTCGCTAGCATCCATATGACAGAGAACCCGGGCCGACATGGCTAGCTATGAACCAAAAGTCGCACTAAATTACAGAGACGGGCAACCATGACCCAGCAATGAACGTGTCGGTCATCAACGTCTGAACCCAAGTCGTAGCAAGCTACAAGGACTTAAAGGAACAACACATGACATTTCCCCTAAGGGACAGACACAGGAACGAAGAAGGACACATGCCGGCCAGCCTACGTGTTCCGGAGCAGTAGCAAGCTACCAAGGCTCAGTGGAAGCACTAGGAGGCATTTCCGTGTAAGTTAGGCTACCAAGGGTAAACAACTAGGTGTCGGATCCCACACATATCAAGCATTTCAACAACATACACACAATATGCTCAATATGTGCAAATACGACATTGCATCACAACAGAACTCTATGACTCAAAGTACTTTATTTAAGAGGCTCCGAGGAGCCATAAATAACATATCCATACAGATAGGGGTCAAATGACCAAACACTCAAGTCATACAAGCATACAGGCACAAGCGGAAGCTAACTTGTCTGAGTACAGACAACTTCGAAAGAAAATAGGCTTATTGTATCCTGACTATCTACAAGGCCCTTCACAAGCTCAGGATCTCCGTCTGGGTAGCACGCTACTCGTCGACGTCAACGTCTATGTAAAACCCATCAGAAGGGGCAGGGTTCTCCTCTGCAACAGTTATTAAGTAAACATGAGTACAAAGGTACTCAACAAGACTTACATCAGAACCTATCATACATGCATCATTATCAACAAGGGTAGTGGAGTTCATAGCAGCAAGCCAGCTTTGACTCTTGGCTAACCTATTCTACAACTCTCAGCAGATTGCAAGATGAGACTACGCACACGAGTCCTCTACTCACCACAAAAATACACCACCGTGGATCCTCTTCTGTCATCCTACGGAAGGGCCATCCACGACACTCACACTTGTCTTGAGACTTTTAGGAGAAACTATTAACTTCTCTATGAACTGTATAAGCAACCAAGTGGTCCTTAACCTCGAACAATGGCTATTCGAATAGATTGGTAACCCTGCAGGGGTGTACTTCTTCACACACGCTTCCACCACTTATCGCTGTTTACTCGACATGTAGTCGACAACCTTCAAGGGGAAGCCCAGCGAGGGTGTCGGCCACGACCTGACTAACCACACAAGTCCCAAGTCCCGGTTTATCGCCTATTTGGGTTCCATCCATGGGGAGATCCGGCCGGGGTGTCGCTCACGGCCCCAAACGATGTGTACAGGGTTCCTGAGTCACCAAACGGGCGATCGGTACACCCGGCCACGTACCTGCCGCATCACAGCCCACCCCGAGGGTCAGCGCTGCGCACGACCACCAGTATACTACAAACACCAGAAACTAGTTGCAACTCCTGGACAGAGGACAAGGGCAGTTATTAAGTTGAGAGGGTCCATTGGCTTCGGGCCCAATGCATGGTAGTAGCTGAATCTTGAATCACACATACAGATCTCAGGTCCTATGGACGATTCCAATGAAACAACCCACCATGTACTCCTACATGGACTTTCATTGATACCTTTACCAAAACATATTCCACACTTCACTCTCTTTACCGGACATGATCATTTCACTCTGATCCATCGCCCAGATGAACTAGACCTGACACAAATCTAAGCATAGCAGGCAGCATAAACAGAAAGCATGGTTGGGAACACATCACATGGCTCAAACAACTCCTACACATGCTAGTGGGTTTCAACTATTTACTGTGGCAATGACAGGTCATGCAAAGGAATGGGGTTCAACTACCGCAGCAAATAGCAGTTCACACGTTGTTGCCTTAATGTAGTAAAAGAGAGCAGGAGCGAGAAGATGGGTTTGTATCGGAATGATCAATGTGTTGCTTGCCTGACAAATTGGTTGTCGGGTACTGCTCTTCAGTTGGATACGCGGATGTATCCTCGGGAGCAGGACCTACCACGGAGAACACCGGTAATACAATCAATACACAAACAAATGCAACAATATGATGCATACTCATGACATGGCAACATGGATGTGTTTGAGCTAATGCAACTATAAATAGAAAGGTCTGAGATCATTTGAATCAAAGATTCAAATTTATACCCAAACTATTATTATTTAATGTGCATTATCATGTTTTGATGTGAACAGCAAGGTTAACTTCCTTAAACATGCATGAAACCAGTACCAATGGAAAGATTGGATTTTTCTGATCAATTTTCATATATAAAACTTTTTCATCTGAGCTACTGTTGAATTTATATGAATTTTAGAAGTTTAAAGTATTTTCTGGAATTTTCTGAATTGTTTTAAAACAAATAATTCCAGAAAGGCTTACCGTATCCAGACTGGAGGACAAACAGAACGAGTGAATCAAATACTAGAAGACATGCTAAGGGCATGTGTCCTCACCTATGGGACCAGTTGGGAGGCAAGCTTACCGTATGCCGAGTTTGCATACAACAATAGTTACCAAGCCAGCCTGAAAATGGCACCTTTCGAAGCCTTGTACGAACGAAGATGCCGTACTCCATTAAACTGGTCATAAACAGGGGACAGTCGTATCTTCGGCCCAGGCATGTTAAAACAAGTTGAGGAAAAGGTCAAAATAATACGAGATCGACTCAGGACAGCCCAAAGTCGTCAGAAGAGCTACTACGATCAAAAGCATCGGGAAGTAAGTTTTGAACCCGGTGAAGACGTGTACCTACGTGTATCTCCTATGAGGGGGCTGCAACAATTCAACGTCAAAGGAAAAGTAGTAGAACGATTTATCTGGCCCTTTCGTATAGTTGCACGGAGAGGCACGGTGGCCAACCAGTTGGACCTTCCCAAGGAACTGTCAGACGTCCACGGCGTGTTCCATGTTTCGCAACTACAGAAGTGTGTAAGCAACCCGGAGAAGCATGTGTCGCATGAAAATCTTGATGTGCAACCAGATCTCACCTACCGGGAACACCCAATAAAATATTGGAGGAGTCTGAAAGGAGAACCCGTCAGAAGACAATTAAATTTCTCAAAGTTCAATGGAGTAATCACACAGAGGATGAGGCAACATGGGAAAGGGAAGATTTTCTTCGGACAGAACACCCACACTTATTTGAGGATCAGCTGAAATCTCGGGGACGAGATTTTTCCTAAGGGGGTTGGTGTTGTAACTGTAATGCCCCAGATGTAACACTTTCCCTATATGGTAATATATAAACTTTGGCTTCATCATTTCCGTTCTGGGTTCTTCTTTCTTTTCGGGTTTCTTCGTTTTGTCATGTGTGTGTGTGTGCATTTCATCCATGTCATGTTGTCATATGCATTGCATTGCATTTGTGTTGTCGTTTGCATCCGGTCCCACTCGTCTCTTCCCGTTGTCCGTTTCGAGTTCCTACGCTCTCACACGTGCCCGCGGCATCCCCGAGTCCTTCTTTCGTGTTTGACCGTGTAACGTTTCCGGAATGGCGTGAGACTTGTCGTGCGATGTTGTTTTGGTACATGCAGGCCGCCTGTCAAGTTTCGTCGCGTTTGGAGTTCGTTCGATACTCCAACAGTTAACCTAGTGGGCTAAAAGTACCTCCTCTTTGAGGCCCAAGACCCCCTCCACAACAGCCCACCAACCCAGCACAACCCTTCCCATCATCTCGGTCGTTGAATTGTGATCGCGTGGCCGAAAACCGCTCCCCATTTGGACTCTCCTAGCTCCTTGTGCCTATAAAAACGTCCACCCCTCCATTTTCTCGTCCAAACCCTAATTTTTGCCTCCTCCCGCAGTGCCGAACGTGTCCATCCCTGGCCGAACGTGTCCGCCGCCGCCTTCGGCCTCTCGTAGCTTGCCACGTGGCAGCCGCCGCCGCTCCCCACCGCGCCGGCCCGCAGGCCCAGCGCGGGCCCGCCGCCACCGCCGCCCCGGGCCGCGCCCCCGCGCGCCCCTCCTCCGATCTCCTTCGTCGCCACCGCTCCGACTCCGCCACCGGCCGGCGTCGCCTCGCCGATGGCTTCCCGCCGCTCCGGCCGGTCCCCAGCCGCCGGGCAGCGCCCCCGTCGCCGGCGCCACCGCGGCATCCCGACGCCTCGGCCGCTCCCGCTGCTGCCGCCGGGGCAGCGCCGCCGCGCTCCCTCGCCGGCGGCCGAGCCTCACTGCCGGCGCCCGTCGTCCGCCACCCGAGGACCCCCGCCGCCCGGGATCGAGCCGCCGCCGCCGATCCCGCCCGGGGCCGATCCGATCTGAGCCTGCGAACCCTAGCGGGTTCCCGGGTGCACGCCCGCACTCGCAACCCGCTCCGCACGATCTGCGTTGACCGGCGACCCGACCCGTTGACCCTCTGAGGTTGTTGTTTTTCCTAAGTCCTTTTAAGTTATTTTTAGCTGTCTGATGCATTCTTGTGATGGCAATAACTTTTACTGTGTTTGTCCGTTTTGTGCGTATGATATGTCAAAATGACAGTGGTGAAGTGCTCTATGTTTTGTTCCATTGTGTCATGCATGTTTGAGTCCACCTAGATGTCTTAATCTTCATGACAAGAGTGCTACCTGATATAAACTGCTGCTACTAGTTATTTTCATGCCATGTTTGAGATGTGATAATTTGGTGCATGTTTATCCAAATGAAGCAAATGATATGTCAAAATGTTCATCATGAGATGCTCTACATGTTGGTTTCTATATGATGCATGTTAGAGTTCATATTGCCTTGTTTATCTCTGTTGCAAAAGTGCATGTGGCTGTTAGGTTTTGTAACTTGTTACGAGATGCGTAGTTGAGGAGCTCGTTGCTATTGTTGTGTTTGTCCCCATGTCACATGCTCATATGTTTTAGATTCCTCTTCATGTGTTCTTTGCTGTGGTGCAAACCATTTGCCATGATATGCTTTGAGATGACTTAAACATGCTCACAAACATGCCATGATAATGTTACTGTTTTAACACTTAGTGAAATTTCACTAAGTCTGGAATCAGTAATATCCTGATGCTATGTTTTCTTGTTGTTCTAGGCAAATCCATGTTAGTTTTGGGGTGGCCTTTGATCATTCCTTGTTGTATATGTTGTTGTCTATCCATCCATGCCCTCACATGCTCATTTGGGTTGCTATAGCATATTTAATTCTTGCTCCCAAGTTGCTATAAAATATTGCTGTCAGGTTTTTATTGTCATGATCAAAATGTTGTAGCTTGTTGCTATTGGTCCATGCCTCCTATGGAGTTGCTCCAATGGAGTTGTTTGCTGTAGGATATCTCTACTTCATGTCCATGTTTCTTGTCACCATGTTTGAGTGTTGTAGAGTATATATTTCTTGCTCCGAAGTTGCTATGTGGCTGTTAGTTTCAGCTTTGCTTTGTTTCTTGTTTCGGGTGTATCTTTTAGTCCGTTGCTCCGTTTTGAGCGTGCCCTACATGAAACTTGTGTGTTTTTTCATGTAGATTCATAATATCATCTTGTTAACATGTTTGGAGTATGTTTTCTTGATGTTTGGGTGCATTTTGCACCGTTGCCATGCTTATCTTGTTTTGATCATATCTTCTAGACCGTAGCTCCGTTTTAAACAAAATTTATATGACACTTGACTAGAATTTCGTGTAGATTGTCATGGTGCATGTTAACTTGATGTTTAACAAATTTAACTTAAGGTTTGTTCAGATCTGGACTAATTTCAAACTATGCATATGAGGACTTACCGGATTTGTCTTAAGTAGTTTCCGGCCTCATTTAAACCTGCTGTTTCTTGTGTTGTTTCTCTGTGCTTCCTACCTTGCCATGTTTTGCATCCTAAATAGACTTGTCTTGCATCCTACTTGCTTGAGTAAATTGTCATGTTTCTTGTGCTGTTTCTCTGTGCTTCCTATGTTGTCATGTAGTGCTTCCTAAGTGCATCTGTAGTGCTTCTTGATTGCATCATACATGCATCCTGTAGTTTGCGCATTGCACCTTGTTTGATTTCGTGCCTCGTGTGTTCTTGTGTTGAGTAGAGCCGGAAGCCGAGACCGAGTACGAGAACGAGGGTACTACCGAGGTTGAGAACGAGGAGCCGTCTTACGATCCCATCGACGACTCGACAGGCAAGATGACCTGACCCACATATCATAACTATCTTTGCCTATTGATAGAAGTCTCGCTCTTTAGCTTATTGCCTCGATGCCCATGTTTTGTCTGTCAGCCTCCTATTGTAACCACGAATCTGTCTAACCACCCAACCTATGCAAACCTTTGATTGGCTACGTAGGCTTCGCTCAGCCCCTCTTATAGCATTGCTAGTTGCAGGAGAAGATTTGAAGATTCTTGCTTCATGTCGAAGCTTGTTGGGATATCACACTATATAAACTCTTTAATGAAATCATCTATATATTGGTAATGGGTGGAAGGCTAAGCCTCTTGCTTGGTGATTTTTTCCACTCATGCCTCCCTAGGAACCGTATAAACCGGTGTTATGTTCCTTGATTATGCGTTCCTCACACGGTTAGGGTAGGGACTAGCTATCCCCTTTTATTAATCAACCCCCAGGCCAGTGCTAAACATGAGTGTTGGTCCAACCGAGCAGACTGCAGGGCCGCCTTGGGGAAACCCGAGGTATTTGGTATTTTCATGTAGGTTGTCCCATCCGGTCGTGGCCTGAGACTAGATACTCGCGGCTACTGTCAGGGTGTCGGCACGCTGGGAGGATTTGCTGGATTAGTCTTACCTAAGTCGGAGTATCTTGAGCACGGGATTCCGAGAATACTCGGGCCTTCCCACCTTGGAGTTGCGACTCCGCGGATCGTGGGCTTGTAATGGGCCAAGTTGGAACACCCCTGCAGGGTTTTGAACTTTCGAAAGCCGTGCCCGCAGTTATGTAGCAGATGGGAATTTGTTAATATCCGGTTGTAGAAAACTTGACACCATGTTCAGAACACACTACCGAAAGGGGTTCGGGAAGTGAACACGGTGGGGTTATGTTTGACGTGTTTTAGATAGGATCACTTCGTGATCACTTTATCATTCGTGGCACTTCTCTTCTCGCTCTCAACACGTAAGTTAGTGCTAGTGCAGCTGCAGCCTTTTATTCTTTCTTCAGCCTTGTTCCACACCCAAGGCTTAGATAGTTCTGTTACCCGGGAACGGGATTGCTGAGTCCTCTGTGGCTCATAGATTCTACACCACACCAGATGCAGGTACCATGGTGAACTACTCAGGTGACAGCACCGAGCTATACTGGGAGTACGATGAGGAACGTAGTTGTTACTATGTGCACTATCCCGATGATCAGTAGTGGTTTCTACTAGGGGCGATTCGAACCTGTGGCTTTATGTATTTTGGTATCTTTCATTTGGATCTTCACCCGTAGTCGGGTTGTGATGTTATTTGGATGATGTTTGGCTATGTAATGAATTGTGTGATGTGGCGAGTGTAAGCCAACTATCTCTTTTCTTTTAATCCCTATTTTTACATGAGATGTGCAAAGATACCGAACTTGAGATCATTCCAGAATGGGCTTATACCTTTAAGTCGTGCCTCGACACGTAGGAGGTATAGTCCCATCCTGGGCATTACAAGTTGGTATTCAGAGCCTTCTCCGACCTAGAAGCCCCCACTGATTGATCGAATCGTTGACGGTTGAGTCTAGGCACACACTTAAAATGTTTTGAGTCCTATATATACATCGGAGAGTCGGAATTCTTTTGCTCCTCATCTCTTTTCACTCTGGTGAGGACTCCTGACGATTACTCTTGTCTCTTCTACTCTCAAAAATTCACCAATTTTTTTTAGGAATCTCGCGAGTATTGTTTGGATTGTTCCGATGTCTTTGTGACGAGAACATTGTTCTCAATGCCTCCTATCATTTAGGGGTTGTGGCAGTGTCCCGGGGAGTTGAGCTCAGAGGTGTTGTCGTCACAAACATATCGCAGCAGTTCTGGAATACTTAAGACGGCCGACATCGAAAACTCTCCTATGCGGTTAGTGGCAAGATAATCCCGACATCACCCAGTACTGGGGAGGTAGTTCGGGAGTATTGCCATAGCTTGTATAGTAGATGCGTTTCGAAGGTCCGAGGTAGACGGTTTCAGGAAATAACTGGTTATGTGTTGAAGGATGGATACAGCTGGATGTAGGATTAGAGTTGAGCGTGCGATGCTTCCCCTCTATCTCCAACACCTGATTGCATAACTGGAAACTTTCGGAAATTAATAGGTGGGTACATCTAGTAGCTCATAGGCATTCTTCCAACGAATGCATTATATGGAGTTCGGGGTTCTACATTGAGTGAAGTAGTTTTATGGCTGTTGTTCCGATTGGGAGTTGCATCTTAAAGGGTCCTTGGCTATGCTGATCCGGGGATTGCAAAACCCTTTTGTAACACGTTCCATAAGCTTTCAGCACGAATATGTCGAGCGAAGATTCTATCTTGTATTTGTTCTATCTGCACCTTGTTGTTTTATTTACCTTTTGTCTCCCAAGTGGCTTCTCGTGAAGAATGTTGTTACTATTAAACTGTGAATTTCATTCGTTCATCTTGTTCGAATGATTGTTGTGAAGACTTATGTTGCAATTTCTAGCCATTGATTCAGCTTATATATTCTTTCAATCAATGGCTAATAGTTGTCATCTGATTCAGGATGGCTCCTAAAAGGGTTCCCAACGCTAACCCAGAGGGTGAAGAGGTTCCTGATCGTCCTCCTTCCCCTCCTCCTCCGTCTGAGGCCTGGAGAGCAATTATGCAAGCGACGAACCAGAACACCCAGATGCTTATGCATATGATGCAGAACATTCAAGCAAATCAAGCAAATCAGGGTGCTCATGGGAACCAAGGCCAAGGCAATTTGTTCAACCAACCTCACTTTGCTACGCTCAACCAGTTCCTGGCAAATCAACCAAAGGCATTCAGTTTCTGCGTGGACCCTCTAGATGCTGAAGACTGGATAACAGATATCAAGAAGGATTTCGAGTGCAGTAACGTCAGGCCCGAGGACTATGTGAAGTTTGCAGCCTTCCAACTCAAGGACCAAGCAGCTCATTGGTGGCAGCAGTACAAAGACTCCAGAGCAGGGCGTGTAATCTCCTGGGATGACTTCTGCAAGGACTTTCATTCTCACCACATTCCAACAAGTGTCATCAAGGGTATGCGTGAGCAATTCCGCAACCTGAAGCAAGGCTCAATGACTATCTACCTATATAATGTCAAGTTCTAGAACATTGCCCGCTATGCCAAGCAAGACATCCCAGATGCCAAGAGCAAGATCTATCAGTTCCGTGGTGGTCTGAAGGATGAACTCCAACTAGCTCTCACCTTGTTCGAGCCTGATGATTTTGATCAATTCTATAACATGGCACTTAAGCAAGAGGCAGCCCAGCTCAAGATGTAAGCTTCCAAAAAGAGGATCAGAGACGCTGATCACTCCTCCTCTTCTTCCCAAGTGGTCGCAAAGCAACAGAAGTTTTGGCTTCCACCTCCTCCAGTGATCCGTTCTCCCAACAACAACAACAAGAATTCTGGTGACCGTGGTTTCTCCCACCCACCCAACCCAAGCAACCAGTCAAAGAATCATTTTCACGCTTCCAAGTCAAGTGCTCCTTATTACCGTCCTCTCTCAGAAGTGGTTTGCAACAAGTGTGGCAAGAAGGGTCACTATGCTAACAAGTGCACCAACCAGAGGCACCTTCCGCCTCCTCCACCTATCAGCACTGCTATTGTCAAGCACAATCCCAAGCATGCAAGAGTGAACCTGATGAGTGCAGCTGAAGCAGAAAATTCTTCTGATGTGATAATTGGTAATCTTCAAGTTAACTCTATTCCTGCAAAGGTCTTGTTTGATTCTGGTGCATCACTTTCCTTCATGTCATGTCCATTTGCATCTAAGCATAACGTGGGCACAGTGGACTTGCCAAAGAAGTTATCAATTATTTCTCTGGGCAAGCATATGACTTCCACCTCAAAGGCTCCGGATGTATCTATTTGTATGGGTGATTACCGCTTTCTGGCTTCTCCGGTTATTCTCGGCAATTCCGACATGGATCTTATTCTTGGGATGGATTGGCTTTCTCAGCATGATGCTCACATTGATTTTGCAAATAAGGAATTCAAGATTACTCATCCTAACGAAGACGTGATTATCTTTGCCTCTCGAGATAACACAATCAGGCTAGTCTCTCTCAATGACAAGGGCGAGATTAATGCCATCTCTCAAATTCCGGTGGTCAATGAATACGAAGATGTTTTCCATGAAGAGCTTCCAGGCATGCCTCCGCATCGTCAAGTTGAATTTGTCATTGAACTCGAGCCAGGTACGAAGCCAGCATGCCGGCGTCCGTACAAGCTCTCCCCTGAAGAGTTGAAGGAATTGAAGAAACATCTCGATGAGCAAGAGCGTCTGGACCTAATCAGGCCTAGCACTTCTCCTTGGGGCTGTGGTGTCTTATTTGTCAAGAAGAAGGATGGCACAGAGCGCCTTTGTGTTGATTACCGGCCATTGAACAAGAAGACAATAAAGAACAAGTATCCGCTCCCCAACATCAATGAACTGTTCGAGCAGCTCAATGGAGCTAGAGTGTTCTCAAAGCTCGATCTCCGGATGGGTTATCACCAGATCCGCACTCGTGAAGAAGATATCCACAAGACTGCCTTCAGAACGAGCTACGGCTCCTATGAGTATACAGTCATGTCTTTGGGCCTCGCTAATGCTCCACCTACATTCTCGAGAATGATGCACAACATTTTCAACCCCTACACCAACGAATTTGTGCTTGTGTATCTGGATGACATCTTGGTATTCTCCAAGAATGAAGAGGATCACGAAAAGCACCTCCGTCCGGTTCTCGACAGACTCCGTGAACATAAGTTCTATGCCAAGTTCTCCAAGTGCGAATTCTGGCTTGATAAGGTCTTGTATCTGGTCCATATCATCTCCGCTGACGGTATTGCGGTCAACCCCGAGAAAGTTGAAGCGATTGTCAACTGGGAACCTCCTCAGAACGTCAAGCAACTCCGAAGCTTTCTTGGTCTTGCTATCTATTGCAGAAGGTTCGCTGAGAACTTCTCCAAGATTGCCAAGCCTCTCTCCAACTTGCTGCAAAAGAATGTCATGTACAACTGGTCTCCGGATTGTGATGTGGCACTCAAAACTCTCAAATAAAAGCTCATCTCTGCTCTAGTTCTTACCCCTCCAGATGAGTCCAAGCCGTACGAAGTATTCTGTGATGCTTCTCTTCAAGGACTTAGTGGTGTGCTAATGCAGGACAAGAAAATTGTGGCATACACTTCTCGTCAATTGAAGCCAAGTGAGAAGAACTACCCCACACATGATATCGAGCTAGCAGCTGTGGTACACGCCTTGATTACGTGGAGACACCTTCTGTTGGGCAGAAAAGTCGATATCTTCACCGATCACAAGAGCTTGAAGTACATCTTCACACAGCCGAACCTGAACCTTCGCCAGACTCGTTGGGTTGAGATGATCCAAGAGTATGATCCAAGCATCGAATACACACCTGGCAAGGACAATGTGATTGCAGGTGCCTTGAGCAGAAAGGCCTATTGCAACAGTCTCCTTATCAAGCCGTTTCAGCCTGAGCTTTGTGAAGCATTCAGGAAGCTCAACCTCCAAGTTGTTCCGCAAGGCTTTCTTGCAAATCTTCAAGTTGCTCCTACCTTGGAAGATCAGATCCGTGAGGCCCAAATCAGTGATGCTATGGTGCAGAAAGTGAAACATGGTATTGCAAAGGGTACTCCCAAATACAAGTGCTATCGCGTTGATGAGAGAGATACCTTGTTCTTTGAGGACAGACTTGTGGTTCCCAAGGGTGATCTCAGGAAGCTCATAATGAACGAAGCACATGATTCCCTCCTCTTGATTCATCCTGGAAGTTCCAAGATGTACCAAGACCTCAAGCAACCTTACTCGTGGACTCGCATGAAAAGGGAGATTGCCCAATTCGTGAATGAATGTGATGTCTGCAGAAGAGTGAAGGCAGAGCATCAACGTCCAGCCGGTCTTCTCCAACCTCTTCCGATTCCCAAGTGGAAATTCGACCACATTGAAATAGATTTCGTCACTGGCTTTCCCAAGTCCAAGAAAGGGAATGATTCTATCTTTGTGGTGATTGACAAGCTTACCAAAGTAGCTCACTTCCTTCCAGTCAAAGAATCCATCAATGCAGCTCAAGTGGCAGAATTGTACACTTCCAGAATTGTGTCCATACATGGCATTCCTCAAGTTATCTCCTCAGACCATGGAAGTTTGTTCACATCCAAGTTCTGGGACTCCTTTCAGTCTGCCATGGGCACTAAGATCCGTTTCAGCACTGCGTTTCACCCTCAGACTAGTGGTCAAGTCGAGAGAGTGAACCAGATTCTAGAAGACATGCTCAGAGCTTGTGTCATATCTTTTGGCATGAAGTGGGAAGATTGCCTTCCGTTTGCCGAGTTCTCTTACAACAACATCTTCCAAGCAAGTGCCGGCAAAGCTCCGTTTGAAATCCTCTATGGCAGAAAGTGCCGCACTCCTCTCAACTGGTCTGAGACTGGTGCACGTCAACTTCTTGGCAATGACTTGATCTCAGAAGCCGAACAAATGTGCAAAGTCATACGTGAGAATCTCAAGGCCGCTCAGTCGCGTCAGAAGAGCTACTATGATGGCAAGCATCGTGATTTGGCCTTCAACATTGGGGATCATGTCTATCTCCATGTTTATCCTATGAAAGGCACCCAAAGATTCGGTATCAAAGGCAAGCTTGCTCCTATATACGTGGGCCCTTTCAATATCCTTAGCAAAAGAGGCGATCTAGCCTATCAACTTGAGCTCCCTTCCAACTTCGCTAATGTTCATGATGTGTTTCACGTGTCTCAACTCCGCAAGTGCTTCAAGACACCTGAATGCACTATTCTGTTTGAGGAGATTGACCTTCAACAAGACTTGTCTTACCGAGAGCACCCCGTTGCTATTCTCGAAGAAACCGAGCGCAAGACCCGCAACAAGTCAATCAAGTTCTTGAAAGTTAAGTGGTCACACCATACCGACCGAGAAGCTACGTGGGAACGAGAAGATCACCTTCGTTCCGAGTACCCTTCCTTCTTCCAGTCCTAGATCTCGGGACGAGATCTTTTGGTAGTAGAGGAGAGTTTGTAATGCCCCAGATGTAACACTTTCCCTATATGGCAATATATAAACTTTGGCTTCATCATTTCCGTTCTGGGTTCTTCTTTCTTTTCGGGTTTCTTCGTTTTGTCGTGTGTGTGTGTGTGTGCATTTCATCCATGTCATGTTGTCATGTGCATTGCATTGCATTTGTGTTGTCGTTTGCATCCGGTCCCACTCGTCTCTTCCCGTTGTCCGTTTCGAGTTCCGACGCTCTCACATGTACCCGTGGCATCCCCGAGTCCTTCTTTCGTGTTTGGCCGTGTAACGTTTCCGGAATGGCGTGAGACTTGTCGTGCAATGTTGTTTTCGTACGTGTAGGCCACCTGTCAAGTTTCGTCGCGTTTGGAGTTCGTTTGATACTCCAACAGTTAACCTAGTGGGCTAAAAGTACCTCATCTTTGAGGCCCAAGACCCCCTCGACAACAGCCCACCAACCCAGCACAACCCTTCCCATCATCTCGGTCATTGAATTGTGATCGCGTGGCCGAAAACCGCTCCCCATGTGGTCTCTCCTAGCTCCTTGTGCCTATAAAAACGTCCACCCCTCCATTTTCTCGTCCAAACCCTAATTTCTGCCTCCTCCCGCAGCGCCGGACGTGTCCGCCGCCGCCTTCGGCCTGGTCACATCCCTAGCTAGCACTTGCATTAGGACCTAACTAGAGTGTGCATCATGTCTACTTTCAAAGAAACTTGAAATGGGATTAACAGAAACCCCAGCACCCCTCTCCTAACAACTAGGGTTTGCTAAAATATTTTCCAATGTACCCAAAATGCCCTTCAAAAATGTTCATCATTTCTGCCTTGGTCTTAAACCTCTGCCAAAAATGGTGCACAATTTTCTAGGACAATCTAGGGCTTTGGATTAAATCTTATGGTATTTGAATTTGGGCATTTAAATGCTATAAAATATTTTAAATGCTCAAATAATCATAAACTATAATGTTTCCTACTGTTCAAATTATATACAGTAGGTATGACAAGTTTCATGAGTTATAAAAATGTTTTAGCATTTTTATTAATTGAACAAAGTTGCAAAAGAAATGAAACAGAAAAGAAAATAGAAAAAAAGGAGAGAGAGAAACTTACCTGGCGCCCCACCCGGCCCACCTGCCGGCCCAACCCAGCTGCCGCTCCAGCGAGCTGCTTGGCTCGGCCAGGCAGGCAGGCAGGTGCTCGACGGCGACCGCACGGCGCGCCACGCAGCTACCCGCCGCCCTGCTTTATCCTCTCGCCGTTCTGGAGGGATGGTTCGGTCGTTCACGTCGTCCCCGACCTCGCAGACATCTCCACCTCCCCCCAGTTCCTCTCCCTCGCTCTCCCCGCGCCATGGCCGACGCCGTCGTGCTCGCACCGTCATAGAAGCCGCGCACACCGTCGTCCCTGAGCCCCGCCTTGGTGTCCGTCGTCTCCGCCGTCCTCGACTGCTTCGAACAGGCCGAGCCCCGAGCGCTCGCCCGCCCTGGAGACGCCCCCGACCTCTTCTTCCCCAACTCCGGCCGCGGAGATCCCTCTCGTCGTCCTGCTCAGCTCCGACCACCCCCGAGCTCGCTCCGGCGCCTGCTGCAACCCCTGTGAGCCTAGCTTCATCCTCCCCCTCTCCGTTGGCTCTCTTTTGCCCTGGAACGCACTGCACAAAGCTCACCCGCACGCACCGCCGCCGTGCTCGCCGCCGGTGATGCTCCGGTGACCATTTGGTCACTGGCACCCGTCCATCACACTCACCGCAGCACATAGATGCGAAAGGTGCTACGCACGCATCGCCTAGGCCCCTGCAGCCGCATCTCCATATACGCCCGACGCCGGTCGCCGCCGTCGAGCTTGTTGCCGTCGTCTCCGGCCACACCAGGTCCGGCGACCACCACCATCCGACGCGCAACAGTAAGGGCTTTCCAACGCGCCTAGCCACAGCTCGAGCCGTGCACCGTAGGCGATTTCCGAAGCACGCCGCCGTGTTTGGCCTCGCCGGCGGCTAAACGCCGGCGAGTTGGACCTGTTTTGACCATGGGTTTGACCCCCTGGGTCACTGACATGTGGGCCTTGCCCGCAAGTCAAACCTGGTTTAGGTGTTAATTTAATTCTAATTAGTTAATTAGTTAACTGTGACACTGACCAGTGGGTCCCACTGGTCAGGTTTGACTTGGACCGGCCCTGTTGACTGCCTGACGTCAGCATGATGTCATGCTGACGCATTAAAGGTTTTTCTGGGATTTTTAGATTTAAAATAATTCAGGAAACTCCAGAAAATACCCAAAACTTCTAAAAATCATATAAAATCAACCATAGCTCAGATGGAAAAGATTTATATATGAAAAATGATCAGAAAAATCCAATCTTTCCAATGGCACAGGTTTCATGCATGTTTGAACAAGTTAACTTGCTGTATACATCAAAAACATGATAATGCACTTATTAAAATAATAGTTTGAACTCCAATTTGAATCTTTGATTCAAATAGGTTCAAACCCTTCTGGTTTTAGTTGCATTAGCCAACACACATGCATCTTGCCATGTCATGAGCATGCATCATATTGTTGCATTTGTTTGTTAATGATTGTATCGCCGGTATTCTCTGTGTTAGGTCCTGCTCCCGAGGATACTGCTGCTTACCCAGCTGAAGAGCATTACCCGACAACTACTTTGTCAGGTAAGCAATCATTGATCATTCCGATACAAACCCAATCTTCTCGCTCCTGCTCTCTTTTGCTACATTAAGGCAACTGCGTGTGAACTGCTACTTGCTGCGGTACATGAACCCTATTCCCTTGCATGACCTGTCATTGCCACAGTAAATAGTTGAAACCCACTAGCATGTGTAGGAGTTGATTGAGCCATGTGATGTGTGATCCACCATGCTATTTGTTTATGTTGCCTGCTATGCTTAGAGTTGTGTCTAGTCTGGTTCACCTGGGTGATGGATCAGAGTGAAATGATCATACCGCTAAGGAGAAGGAAGTGTGGAATACGCTTGGTAAAGGTATCGATGAAAGGCCATGTAGGAGTACATGGTGGGTTGTTTCATTGGAATCGTCCATAGGACCTGAGATCTGTATGTGTGGTTCAAGTTGCAGTTACTACCATGCATTGGGCCCGAAACCAATGGACCCTCTTGGCTTATTAATTACCCTCGATCTCTGTCCAGGAGTTGCAACTAGTGTCTGGTGTTTATAGTTTACTGGAGGTCGTGCACAACGCTGACCCTCGGGGTGGGTTGTGATGCGACAGGTACGTGGCACGGTGTACCGGTTGCCCGTTTGGTGACTCGGGAACCCTGTACACATCGTTTGGGGCCGTGAGCGACACCCCGGCCGGATCTCCCCACAGATGGAACCCAAATAGGCGATAAACCTGGACGAGAGACTTGAGTAGTTAGTCAGGTCGTGGCCGACACCCCCGCTGGACTTCCACTTGAAGGTTGCCGAGTACACGCCGAGTAAACGGCGATAAGTGGTGAAAGCGTGTGTGAAGAAGTACACCCCTGCAGGGTTATCAATCTATTCGAATAGCGGTTGTTTGCGGTATGAACTACTTGGTTGCTCTTACAGTTCATAGACAAGTTGATGGATACTACTAAAAGCCTCAAGATAAGCGTGAGTGCCGTGGATGGCCCTTCCGTAGGATGACGGAAGAGGATCCTCGGTACTGTATTGATGTGGTGAGTAGAGGACTCGTGTTCGTAATAACATCTTGCAATCTGTTGAGAGTTGTAGTATAGGTTAGCCAAGAGTCAAAGCTGGCTTCTGCTATGAACTCCACTACCCCCTTTGATAATGTTGCATGTATGATAGGTTCTGTGGTAAGACTTGCTGAGTACCTTTGTACTCATGTTTGCTTAATAACTGTTGCAGAGGAGAACCCTGCCCCTGCTGATGGGTTCTACATAGACGTTGACGTCGACGAGTAGCTTGACACCCAGACGGAGATCTGGAGCTTGTGAAGGGCCTTGTAGATAGTCAGGCTACACCAAGCCTATTTTATTTTCTAAGTTGTTTGTACTCAGACATGTAGCTTCCGCTTGTCTTTTTATGACTGTATGACTTGAGTGTTGGGTCATGTGACCCCTACCTTTATGGATATGTTATGTATGGCTCTTGGAGCCTTTTAAATAAAGTACTTTGAGTCATAGAGTTCTGTTGTGATGCAATGTTGTATTTGCACATATTGAGCATATTGCGTGTATGTTTGAAATGCTTGGTATGTGTGGGATCCGACACCTAGTTGTTTTCCTTTGGTAGCCTACCTTACAGGGAAATGCCTCCTAGTGTCTCCAATGAGCCTTGGTAGCTTGCTACTGCTCGGAACACGTAGGCTAGCCGGCATGTGTCCTTCTTCGTTCCTGTGTCTGTCCCTTAGGGGAAATGTCACGCATTGTTCCTTTAAGTCCATGTAGCTTGCTACGACTTGGGTTCATACATTGATGACCGACACGTTCGTTGATGGGTCATGGATGCTTGTCTCTGTAATTTAGTGCCACTTTTGGTTTATAACTAGCCATGTCGTCCCGGGTTCTCTGTCATATGGATGCTAGCGACACTGTCATATACGTGTGCCAAAATGCGCAAACGGTCCCGGGCCAGGTAAGGTGGCACCCGTGGGGTTACCGTGCGTGAGGCCGCAAAGTGATATGACGTGTTACGGCTAGATCGGTGTGACTTAGGATCGGGGTCCTGACAGCGTTGGCATCAGAGCTGGACTGCCTGTAGGTTTCTCAAGCCAAACTGGTCGATGTTGAGTCTAGAAAAATTCTTAGTTATATGTAGGGGAATTGATTGTGGAAGGGAACGTAAGGCTCTTTTTACTCCTTTACCTTATGCCCTTCTGATCTGAGTCTGTCTATTCTTTCTACGGGGATTTAGGACTAGGCCTCTTATCCTTACTAGGTTCACATGTTACTAATCCGTAGACTCTTAGGATTGTTGGTTTCAAGCCTTAGTTCAGTTTCTATCCTTTGAGTATGATGATTGTTAAACCCGGAACCTTGATATGGAATTGTTGAGTGGCTATGCTATCATTTGTATGATGTCTCAAATCTTTGTTTGAGCATTTACAGTTGTTATGCTGCCCGATTTCTTCCAGAAACACTAATGCATTTGCATTATTTCGTGTTTCAGATGTCTGGCCGCATCCCTCACCAAGTGGTTCGTTTGACTCGGTGCATTAATGTGCCCGGTCATACGGCCATGCTAGTCCGTGTGATGACTGAGACCGGTTATCGCTGGTATCCTGAATACACCGTGGAGGAACAGTACCGGGATTTCAATCAAAGTCAGTATTTCTGCACAGTCCGGATATACCCCTCATATCCCGGAGCTAATGATCCCATCCATTGGTCCTATGGACTCGGGATTACCATCGAGATGGCAGTGCAGGATGCCACTTATTCGATGATGACCATTCTTCGTGCTAGGCATGCCCTGTTGCTGAACACTGAGTTCTGTTACATGCCAGCTTCGCTTCCCGGAGAGGAAGGCTACTACACTGGTCTGTATACTGATTCTGCTCATGAAGAGCCACTGCTTCCGACCACTGTTCAGATGTTGGAGGATAGGGACCGTGAGGTCCGTGCCCTCCGAATGGAGTTGTATAACACTCGAGCCGCTCATTGGACTACTTTGACACGGCTTGCACCTGCTGTGCACGCCGGATATCTGGACATGCGGGATTTGTATCCTGTGCGGACTTGTCTGCCTGATCGCATGGATTGGCGTGACGTTGGGGGTATTACACCTCCACGTGGGCGTCGGTTACCACCAACATCGGGACCGAGGCCACACCCGTGTCCTTATGGTCCACAGCCTTCGAGTGCTCGCAAGTTCCAAGATCCATCTGTTCCACTTCCAGGCTACGGTGGTAATCTTTACGAGGATTACTACGCGAATGTCTGAGCTAGGCCGTGGTTGTAGTAGTATTGTAGTAGTTGTATTTCCACAGTCCTGCGCGTCTTGTGGAATATGACTTAGTGTGTACTGAGTTCCGGAGGTGTAGTTAAATAATGTATAGGAGCTTGGAATGCCTCTGATGGGATGTATCGTCCTTCACCGCAGTTGTACTTTAGAATTGGCTTGTACTAAACTTTGTATGGTGTGTATGACCACTGGTGTATATATAGCAGTTCCTATATTACCATGTCGTACGGATGAACATCTTTGCATTCCGTGTCATCCATTACATTCTGCACTTCTATGTCAAATTTTGCCATCCTTGTCTAAACCGTTGTTTTGTTTTCCTAGGATGGTCAACACTCGCAGCACTCCTGCTGCTCAGGAGCAGGTTGAGGCTAGTGGGGCTAGAGACGGGAATCTTCCCCGGCCACCCTCCTTGGCGGAAGTTATGCTTGAAGCAGAACGGAACAAGAGAGAGACCAACCGTCTGCTGGAACGCATAGAGCAGAACACTGGGTTCCGTCAGAGGAATGACATGGTGTCAATCCACGATTTTATCAAGATGTGTCCACCAAAGTTCCATCACTCCACTGAACCTCTGGATGCTGATGACTGGCTACGTAGTATCACCCATAAGCTACACTCTGCCCGTGTGGCCGAAGCTGACAAGGTTATCTACGCCGCCTACCATCTTGAGGGCCCTGCCAGTCTTTGGTGGGATAACTTTGAAGCTATGCGTCCTGCTGGCCAAGTCACTACCTGGGTTGAGTTCAGTGAGGCATTCCGTGAACATCACATTCCGGAAGGTCTCATGGATCGCAAGCGGGAGGAATTCTGCAATTTCACCCAGGGCCGTTTAACTGTGGATGGCTATAGCCGCGAGTTTGGTAACCTGGCACGCTATGCACCTGAGGAAGTATCCACCGACGCCAAGAAGCAGGCGAGGTTCCGCAAGGGACTCAGCCCTGAACTCTGCCGAGATCTACGTCTGCACGAGTGCACTTCCTTCTAGAAGTTGGTAAACAAGGCTATCAGTGCTGAAACAGGCCAGACCGACTTCGAGGCCACCCGCAAGCATACTCGAGACCTTGGTTCCTCATCCGGCTCTGGCTCTCACAAGCGCCGTGTGTGGGTTCCTAACACTGCTCTGCCACCCAAGTATACACCGAGGCCATCCTATGAGGCGCCTCGTCCAACTCAACAGTTTGCACCTGCTAAGACCTATGGAGGACCACCTTCCAACTTTGCTCCACGCACCAGCACTGTGACATGTTTCAAGTGTGGAGAACCGGGACACTACATGTGTGATTGTCCCCAGAACCAGCCAGGAAAACCCGTTGGCCGTGGTAAGCCAACCGGCAAGGTGAACTATGTCAAGCCAATCCCCACTGCACGTGGTCATGTCAACTATGTTTCTGCCAAAGAAGCTTATGAGTATCCTAACGTCGTCCTTGGTACGCTTCTCGCAAACTGCCATCCGGCATCTGTTCTTTTTGATACTGGAGCATCCCATTCGTTCATATCTGAGAGCTATGCTCGATTGCACAACATGACTTTTTGCGACATGCCTACTTCCATGGTTATTTAAACTCCTGGTTCAAAGTGGCAAACCTCTAGAGTAAGCCATGGAAATGAAATCCTTGTCGATAAACTTGTTTTCCTTGCTTCTCTAATCGTTCTCAAGTCCTCGGACATAAACATCATTTTGGGTATGGATTGGATGACAACTCATTACGCCAAAATTGATTGCTTTACTAGGACCGTTCAACTTACACATCCATCCGGCAAGATAGTCAATGTCTTGGCCCGAATGGCTGAACGTCAGCTCTATTCTCTTAATGCCAGCCCTCTACCAGAACTCGAAGATATCCCGGTAGTCCGTGACTTTCCGGATGTTTTTCCAAAAGAACTGCCAGGAATTCCACCTGACAGAGATATCGAGTTCGTGATAGATCTTATCCCTGGAACTGTCCCAATCTCTAGGAGACCTTATAAGATGGCACCACTAGAATTAGCTGAGCTAAAGAAACAACTCGATGAGTCCTTGCAAAAAGGTTTCATCCGTCCTAGTTCTTCCCCTTGGGCTTGCCCCGTCCTGTTCGTCAAGAAGAAGGATGGAACGGAGCGGATGGTTGTAGATTACCGACCTGTCAATCTGGTCACCATAAAGAACAACTATCCGCTTCCCAAGATCAACGACCTGTATGATCAGCTCGCTGGATCCTCAGTCTTCTCTAAGATGGATTTGAGGTTGGGCTACCATCAAATCAAAATCAAGAACGGGGACATTCCTAAAACGGCTTTTGTTACTCGTTATGGCCAATATGAGTACACCGTTATGTCCTTTGGGTTAACCAATGCCCCAGCTACCTTTTCTCTGTTAATGAATTCTATATTCATGGAGTATTTGGATAATTCGTCGTGGTATACCTCGATGATATACTCATCTATTCCAAGAACAAGGAAGATCATGCCGAGCATTTAAGGCTGGTATTGACGAAACTTCGAGAGCACCGCCTTTATGCCAAATTCTCTAAATGTGAATTCTGGTTGCCAGAAGTAACCTATCTAGGTCATGTGATCTCTGGCAAGGGTATTGCTGTCAATCCCGAGCGAGTTCAAGCTGTACTTGATTGGACTCCCCCTGAATCGGTCAAGCAAGTTAGGAGTTTTCTTGGCTTAGCGGGCTATTGCCGACGTTTCGTCGAGAATTTCTCCAAGGTTGCTAAACCTCTAACCGAACTCCTCAAGAAAGATACAAAGTTTGAGTGGACCCCACAGTGCGAGTCTAGTTTTCAGGAACTGAAAAGACGCCTGACATCTGCACCTGTACTGGTACCACCAGACTTTTCCAAGGATTTTATAATCTATTGTGACGCCTCGCGACAAGGACTAGGTTGCATTCTTATGCAAGATCGTCAAGTGATTGCATACGCATCTCGAAAGTTGCGTCCACATGAGGATTACTATCCTACTCATGATTTAGAGCTTGCAGCTGTAGTCCATGCACTCAAAACGTGGCGACATTACCTCCTTGGTAATCGCTGTGAAATCTTCACTGATCATCAAAGTTTGAAGTATATCTTCACCCAACCGGATTTAAATCTCAGGCAAAGACGTTGGGTTGAGTTGCTCATAGACTACGACTTAGGAATCACTTACACTCCTGGAAAGGCCAATGTCATGGCTGATGCACTAAGTCGTAAGTCATATTGTAACAACTTAATGTTACAACAAAGTCAACCACTTCTCCACGAGGAATTTCGTAAGCTTAACCATCACATTGTTCCTCGAGGATTCCTTTCCACCTTGGTGGCGAAACCTACCCTTATGGATCAGGTCATCAAAGCACAGAAGGTTGATCCCGGAATTTCCCGTATTAAGAGGAACATCAAAAAAGGAGTTGCAAGATGTTTCTCAATTGATGATCAAGGAGTCGTATTCTTTAGCAACCGTTTAGTGGTTCCTAAAGTACGAAACCAGAGACGTTTGATCCTTAAGGAGGCTCATGAATCTCCTCTCACAATTCATCCCGGTAGTACTAAAATGTATCAGGATCTACGTCAGAGATTCTGGTGGACTAGGATGAAGAGAGAAATCGTGCAATTCATTGCTAACTGCGACGTTTGTCGTCGAGTCAAAGCAGAGTATCAACGGCCTGCTGGCACCCTTCAACCTTTAGCTATTCCTGAATGGAAATGTGACAAAGTCGGTATGGACTTCATTACCGGATTTCCCAGGACCAGGAAGGGGAATAATGCTATCTTCGTCGTTATCGACCGCCTCTCTAAAGTAGCTCATTTCCTGCCTGTTCGCGAGAGTATTACCGCTAGCTAGCTAGCAGACTTATATGTCTCTCGAATAGTATCACTTCATGGTGTGCCGTTGGAGATTAACTCAGACCGTGGAAGTCTTTTTACTTCACGATTTTGGGAAAGTTTCCAGAATGCTATGGGAACTCGTCTCTCTTTCAGTACTGCCTTCCATCCGCAATCAAGTGGTCAAGTGGAACGAGTCAATCAAATTCTGGAAGACATGCTTCGAGCCTCTGTCATTTCTTTCGGTATGGAATGGGACAAATGTCTTCCATTTGCCGAATTCGCTTATAACAATAGTTATCAAGCCAGCTTGGGCAAAGCTCCCTTCGAAGTTCTATATGGACGAAGGTGTCGAACACCTCTTAACTGGTCAGAGACCGGGGAAAGACAATTCTTTGGCCCAGATATGATTCAGGAAGCAGAGGAACAAGTTCGCATCGTTCGTGAGAGATTGAAAACAGCCCAGTCTTGCCAAAAGAGCCAATATGATAGTCATCATAAGGCTGTGACTTTTGAAGTCGGCGATAAGGCTTACCTTCGGGTTACTCCTCTTAAGGGAACCCATCGCTTCGGTATCAAAGGCAAATTGGCCCCTCGTTTAATCGGTCCTTTTCGCATTCTTGCCAAACGAGGAGAAGTTGCCTACCAATTGGAACTACCTCCGCACCTCTCCAGAGTTCATGATGTTTTCCACGTTTCTCAACTCAGGCGTTGCTTCTCGGATCCTATCCGCGGAGTGGACCACGAAACGCTTGATCTCCAAGACAATCTCACATATCGAGAATACCCCGTTCGTATTCTTGATCAAACCGAGCGCACCACTCGACGCCACATCATTCCAAGAGTGAAGCTACCTGGGAAAGGGAGGATCGTCTTCGACTTGAGTACCCCACCCTCTTTCCGGAGGAACCCGAATCTCGGGACGCGATTCTTTTAAGTGGGGGTGAGTTGTCACATCCCTAGCTAGTACTTGCATTAGGACCTAACTAGAGTGTGCATCATGTCTACTTTCAAAGAAACTTGAAATGGGATTAACAGAAACCCCAGCACCCCTCTCCTAACAACTAGGGTTCCCTAAAATATTTTCCAATGTACCCAAAATGCCCTTCAAAAATGTTCATCATTTCTGCCTTGGTCTTAAACCTCTGCCAAAAATGGTGCACAATTTTCTAGGACAATCTAGGGCTTTGGATTAAATCTTATGGTATTTGAATTTGGGCATTTAAATGCTATAAAATATTTTAAATGCTCAAATAATCATAAACTATAATGTTTTCTACTGTTCAAATTATATACAGTAGGTATGACAAGTTTCATGAGTTATAAAAATGTTTTAGCATTTTTATTAATTGAACAAAGTTGCAAAAGAAATGAAACAGAAAAGAAAATAGAAAAAAAGGAGAGAGAGAGAAACTTACCTGGCGCCCCACCCGGCCCACCTGCCGGCCCAGCCCAGCTGCCGCTCCAGCGAGCTGCTTCGCTCGGCCAGGCAGGCAGGCAGGTGCTCGACGGCGACCGCACGGCGCACCACGCAGCTGCCCGCCGCCCTGCTTCATCCTCTCGCCGCTCTGGAGGGATGGTTCGGTCGTTCACGTCGTCCCCGACCTCGTAGACATCTCCACCTCCCCCCAGTTCCTCTCCCTCGCTCTCCCCGCGCCATGGCCGACGCCGTCGTGCTCGCACCGTCATAGAAGCCGCGCACACCGTCGTCCCTGAGCCCCGCCTTGGTGTCCGTCGTCTCCGCCGTCCTCGACTGCTTCGAACAGGCCGAGCCCCGAGCGCTCGCCCGCCCTGGAGACGCCCCCGACCTCTTCTTCCCCAACTCCGGCCGCGGAGATCCCTCTCGCCGTCCTGCTCAGCTCCGACCACCCCCGAGCTTGCTCCGGCGCCTGCTGCAACCCTTGTGAGCCTAGCTTCATCCTCCCCCTCTCCGTTGGCTCTCTTTTGCCCTGGAACGCACTGCACAAAGCTCACCTGCACGCACCGCCGCCGTGCTCGCCGCCGGTGATGCTCCGGTGACCATTTGGTCACTGGCACCCGTCCATCACACTCACCGCAGCACGTAGATGCGAAAGGTGCTATGCACGCATTGCCTAGGCCCCTGCAGCCGCATCTCCACATACGCCCGACGCCGGTCGCCGCCGTCGAGCTTGTTGTCGTCGTCTCCGGCCACCCCAGGTCCGGCGACCACCACCATCCGACGCGTAACAGCAAGGGCTTTCCAACGCGCCTAGCCACAGCTCGAGCCGTGCACCATAGGCGATTTCCGAAGCACGCCGCCGTGTTTGGCCTCGCCGGCGGCTAAACGCCGGCGAGTTGGACCTGTTTTGACCACGGGTTTGACCCCCTGGGTCACTGACATGTGGGCCCTGCCCGCAAGTCAAACCTGGTTTAGGTGTTAATTTAATTCTAATTAGTTAATTAGTTAACTGTGACACTGACCAGTGGGTCCCACTGGTCAGGTTTGACTTGGACCGGCCCTGTTGACTGCCTGACGTCAGCATGATGTCATGCTGACGCAGTAAAGGTTTTTCTGGGATTTTTAGATTTAAAATAATTCAGGAAACTCCAGAAAATACCCAAAACTTCTAAAAATCATATAAAATCAACCATAGCTCAGATAGAAAAGATTTATATATGAAAAATGATCAGAAAAATTCAATCTTTCCAATGGCACTAGTTTCATGCATGTTTGAACAAGTTAACTTGCTGTATACATCAAAAACATGATAATGCACTTATTTAAATAATAGTTTGAACTCCAATTTGAATCTTTGATTCAAATAGGTTCAAACCCTTCTGGTTTTAGTTGCATTAGCCAACACACATGCATCTTGCCATGTCATGAGCATGCATCATATTGTTGCATTTGTTTGTTAATGATTGTATCGCCAGTATTCTGTGTGTTAGGTCCTGCTCCCGAGGATACTTCTGCTTACCCAGCTGAAGAGCATTACCCGACAACTACTTTGTCAGGCAAGCAATCATTGATCATTCCGATACAAACCCAATCTTCTCGCTCCTGCTCTCTTTTACTGCATTAAGGCAACAACGTGTGAACTGCTACTTGCTACGGTAGATGAACCCTATTCCCTTGCATGACCTGTCATTGCCACAGTAAATAGTTGAAACCCACTAGCATGTGTAGGAGTTGATTGAGACATGTGATGTGTGATCCACCATGCTATTTGTTTATGTTGCCTGCTATGCTTAGAGTTGTGTCTGGTCTGGTTCATCTGGGTGATGGATCAGAGTGAAATGATCATACCGGTAAGGAGAAGGAAGTGTGGAATACGCTTGGTAAAGGTATCGATGAAAGGCCATGTAGGAGTACATGGTGGGTTGTTTCATTGGAATCGTCCTATGGACCTGAGATCTGTATGTGTGGTTCAAGTTGCAGTTACTACCATGCATTGGGCCCGAAACTAATGGACCCTCTCGGCTTATTAATTACCCTCGATCTCTGTCCATGAGTTGCAACTAGTTTCTGGTGTTTATAGTTTACTGGAGGTCGTGCACAACGCTGACCCTCGGGGTGGGTTGTGATGCGACAGGTACGTGGCACGGTGTACCGGTTGCCCGATTGGTGACTCGGGAACCCTGTACACATCGTTTGGGGCCGTGAGCGACACCCCGACCGGATCTCCCCACGGATGGAACCCAAATAGGCGATAAACCTGGACGAGAGACTTGAGTAGTTAGTCAGGTCGTGGCCGACACCCCCGCTGGGCTTCCGCTTGAAGGTTGCCGAGTACACGCCGAGTAAACGACGATAAGTGGTGAAAGCGTGTGTGAAGAAGTACACCCCTGCAGGGTTATCAATCTATTCGAATAGCCGTTGTTCGCGGTACGAACTACTTGGTTGCTCTTACAGTTCATAGACCAGTTGATGGATACTACTAAAAGCCTCAAGATAAGCGTGAGTGCCGTGGATGGCCCTTCCGTAGGATGACGGAAGAGGATCCTCGGTAGTGTATTGATGTGGTGAGTAGAGGACTCGTGTTCGTAATAACATCTTGCAATCTGTTGAGAGTTGTAGTATAGGTTAGCCAAGAGTCAAAGCTGGCTTCTGCTATGAACTCCACTACCCCCTTTGATAATGTTGCATGTATGATAGGTTTTGTGGTAAGACTTGCTGAGTACCTTTGTACTCATGTTTGCTTAATAACTGTTGCAGAGGAGAACCCTGCCCCTGCTAATGGGTTCTACATAGACGTTGACGTCGACGAGTAGCTTGACACCCAGACGGAGATCTGGAGCTTGTGAAGGGCCTTGTAGATAGTCAGGCTACACCAAGCCTGTTTTATTTTCTAAGTTGTCTGTACTCACACATGTAGCTTCCGCTTGTGTTTGTATGACTTGAGTGTTGGGTCATGTGACCCCTACCTGTATGGATATGTTATGTATGGCTCTTGGAGCCTTTTAAATAAAGTACTTTGAGTCATAGAGTTCTGTTGTGATGCAATGTTGTATTTGCACATATTGAGCATATTGCGTGTATGTTTGAAATGCTTGGTATGTGTGGGATCCGACACCTAGTTGTTCTCCTTTGGTAGCCTACCTTACAGGGAAATGCCTCCTAGTGTCTCCAATGAGCCTTGGTAGCTTGCTACTGCTCGGAACACGTAGGCTGGCCGGCATGTGTCCTTTTTCGTTCCTGTGTCTGTCCCTTAGGGGAAATGTCACGTGTTGTTCCTTTAAGTCCATGTAGCTTGCTACGACTTGGGTTCATACGTTGATGACCGACACGTTCGTTGCTGGGTCATTGATGCCTGTCTCTGTAATTTAGTGCCACTTTTGGTTTATAACTAGCCATGTCGGCCCGGGTTCTCTGTCATATGGATGCTAGCGACACTGTCATATACGTGTGCCAAAATGCGCAAACGGTCCCAGGCCAGGTAAGGTGGCACCCGTGGGGTTACCGTGCGTGAGGCCGCAAAGTGATATGACGTGTTACAGCTAGATCGGTGTGACTTAGGATCGGGGTCCTGACAGCCCTCTCGCAGCTAGCCACATGGCAGCCGCCGCCGCTCCCCACCGCACCAGCCCGCAGGCCCAGCGCGAGCCCGCGGCCGCCGCCGTCCCGGGCCGCGCCCCCGCGCGCCCCTCCGCCGATCTCCTCCGTCGCCACCGCTCCGACCCCGCCACCGGCCGGCGCCGCCTCGCCGCCGGCTTCGCGCCGCTCCGGCCGGTCCCCAGCCGCCGGGCCGCGCCCTCGTCGCCGGCGCCACCGCGGCATCCGGACGCCCCAACCGCTCCCGCTGCTGCCGGCCGCGCCGCAGCCGCCGGGGCAGCGCCGCCGCGCTTCCTCGCTGGAGGCTGAGCCTGACCGCCGACGGCCGTCGACCGCCGCCCGAGGACCCCTGCCGGCCGGGATCGAGCCGCCGCCGCCGATCCAGCCCGGGGCCGATCCGATCTAAGCCTACGAACCCTAGCGGGTTCCCGGGTCCGCGCCCGTGCCCGCAACCCGCTCCGCCCGATCCGTGTTGACCGGCGACCCGACCCATTGACCCTCTGAGGTTGTTGTTTTTTCTAAGTCCCTTTTAGTTATTTTTAGCTGTCTGATGCATTCTTGTGATGGCAATAACTTTTACTGTGCTTGTCCGTTTTGTGCGTATGATATGTCAAAATGACCGTGATGAAGTGCTCTATGTTTTGTTCCATTGTTTCATGCATGTTTGAGTCCATCTAGATGTATTAATATTCATGACAAGAGTGCTACATGATATAAACTGCTGCTACTAGTTATTTCCATGCCATGTTTGAGATGTGATAACTTGGTGCATGTTTATCCAAATGAAGCAAATGATATGTCAAAATGTTCATCATGAGATGCTCTACATGTTAGTTGCTGTAGCATGCATGTTAGAGTTCATATTGCCATGTTTATCTCTGTTGCAAAAGTGCATGTGGCTGTTAGGTTTTGTAACTTGTTACGATATGCCTAGTTGAGGAGCTCGTTGCTATTGTTGTGTTTGTCCCCATGTCACATGCTCATATGTTTTAGATTCCCCTTCATGTGTTCTTTGCTGTGGTGCAAACCATTTGCCATGATATGCTTTGAGATGACTTAAACATGCTCACAAACATGCCATGATAATGTTACTGTTTTAACACTTAGTGAAATTTAACTAAGTCTGGAATCTGTAATATCCTGATGCTATGTTTGCTTGTTGTTCTAGGCAAATCCATGTTAGTTTTGGGGTGGCCTTTGATCATTCCTTGTTGTATATGTTGTTGTCTATCCATCCATGCCCTCACATGCTCATTTGGGTTGCTATAGCATATTTAATTCTTGCTCCCAAGTTGCTATAAAATATTGCTGTCAGGTTTTTATTGTCATGATCAAAATGTTGTAGCTTGTTGCTATTGATCCATGCCTCCTATGGAGTTGCTCCAATGGAGTTTTTTGCTGTAGGATATCTCTACTTCATGTCCATGCTTCTTGTCACCATGTTTGAGTGTTGTAGAGTATATATTTCTTGCTCCGAAGTTGCTATGTGACTGTTAGTTTCAGCTTTGCTATGTTTCTTGTTTCGGGTGTATCTTTTAGTCCGTTGCTCCGTTTTGAGCGAGCCCTACATGAAACTTGTGTGGTTTTGCATGTAGATTCATAATATCATCTTGTTAACATGTTTGGAGTATGTTTTCTTGATGTTTGGGTGCATTTTGCACCATTGCCATGCTTATCTTGTTTTGATCATATCTTCTAGACCGTAGCTCCGTTTTAAACAAACTTTATATGACACTTGACTAGAATTTCGTGTATATTTTCATGGTGCATGTTAACTTGATGTTTAACAACTTTAACTTAAGGTTTGTTCAGATCTGGACTAATTTCAAACTATGCATATGAGGACTTACCGGATTTGTCTTAAGTAGTTTCCGGCCTCATTTAAACCTGTTGTTTCTTGTGTTGTTTCTCTGTGCTTCCTACCTTGCCATGTTTTGCATCCTAAATAGACTTGTCTTGCATCCTACTTGCTTGAGTAAATTGTCATGTTTGTTGTGTTGTTTCCCTGTGCTTCCTATGTTGTCTTGTAGTGCTTCCTAAGTGCATCTGCAGTGCTTCTTGATTGCATCATACATGCATCCTGTAGTTTGCGCATTGCACCTTGTTTGATTTCGTGCCTCGTGTGTTCTTGTGCTGAGTAGAGCACGAAGCCGAGACCGAGTACGAGAACGAGGTTACTACCGAGGTTGAGAACGAGGAGCCGTCTTACGATCCCATCGACGACTCGACAGGCAAGATAACCTGACCCACATATCATTACTATCTTTGCCTATTGCTAGAAGTCTCGCTCTTTAGCTTATTGCCTCGATGCCCATGTTTTGTCTGTCAGCCTCCTATTGTAACCATGAATCTGTCTAACCACCCAACCTATGCAAACCTTTGATTGGCTACGTAGGCTTCGCTCAGCCCCTCTTATAGCATTGCTAGTTGGAGGAGAAAATTTGAAGATTCTTGCTTCATGTCGAAGCTTGTTGGGATATCACACTATTAAACTCTTTAATGAAATCATCTATATATTGGTAATGGGTGGAAGGCTAAGCCTCTTGCTTGGTGATTTGTTCCACTCATGCCGCCCTAGAAACCGTATAAACCGGTGTTATGTTCCTTGATTATGCGTTCCTCACATGGTTGGGGTTATGGGACCCCCTCGATAAATCGCTTAGCGCTAAGTCTTTTCCAGCAAGTCCCAACATTGGTACTCCATTTTACTAATAACTAAAACTTGCATAGGGGCTAGCTATCCCCTTTTATTAATGAACCCCCGGGCCAGTTCTCCACATGAGTGTTGGTCCAACCGAGCAGACTGCAGGGCCGCCTTGGGGAAACCCGAGGTATTTGGTATTTTCCTGTAGGCTGTCTCATCCGGTCGTGGCCTGTGACTAGATACGCGCGGCTACTGTCAGGGTGTCGGCACGCCGGGAGGATTTGCTGGATTAGTCTTACCTAAGTCGGAGTATCTTGAGCATGGGATTCCGAGAATACTCGGGCCTTCCCACCTTGGAGTTGCGACTACGCGGATCGTGGGCTTGTAATGGGCCAAGTTGGAACACCCCTGCAGGGTTTTGAACTTTCGAAAGCCGTGCCCGCGGTTATATGGCAGAAGGGAATTTGTAAATATCCGGTTGTAGAAAACTTGACACCATGTTCAGAACACACTACCAGCGTGAGTACCGTGACGGTCATTTTCCGAAAGGGGTTCGGGAAGTGAACACGGTGGGGTTATGTTTGACGTGTTTTAGATAGGATCACTTCGTGATCACTTTATCGTTCGTGGCACTTCTCTTCTCGCTCTCAACACGTAAGTTAGTGCTAGTGCAGCTGCAACCTTTTATTCTTTCTTCAGCCTTGTTCCACACCCAAGGCTTAGATAGTTATGTTACCCGAGAACGGGATTGCTGAGTCCTCTGTGGCTCACAGATTCTACACCACACCAGATGCAGGTACCATGGTGAACTACTCAGGTGACGGCACCAAGCTATACTGGGAGTACGATGAGGAACGTAGCCGTTACTATGTGCACTATCCCGATGATCAGTAGTGGTTTCTACTAGGGGCGATTCGAACCTGTGGCTTTATGTATTTTGGTATCTTTCATTTGGATCTTCACCCGTAGTCGGGTTGTGACGTTATTTGGATGATGTTTGGCTATGTAATGAATTGTGTGATGTGGCGAGTGTAAGCCAACTATCTCTTTTCTTTTCATCCCTATTTTTACATGAGATGTGCAAAGATACCGAACTTGAGATCATTTCAGAATGGGCTTATACCTTTAAGTCGTGCCTCGACACGTAGGAGGTATAGTCCCATCCTGGGCATTACAGTAACACTCCAAATTTTTGGATTTGTTTTCTTCCAAACTTTTGGTCTTTTGGAAGGGGGATATTTGATCTTCTCTTGAATACCCTTCTAAAATATTTTCTGTCCAAAGTTTGTGTTTTCTTCTCAAGCTTGTTTCTGGTTTTGAAGGTTTGCTTCTTGTGTTAGCTCAAACACAAGTTGATTTTTCAAAGGGGTATGTTTGATTCTTTTCCCTTCTTAATTAACCATCATAGGAATAACCTTGGGCTTGTCTTCCTCTCCAACTTTTATCTTGCCATGGCACCCAATGAAAATATTTCTCTCCAAAACATCCTTTTCACCTTGAGGCAATTCTCTCATCAATTCCAGCAAGTTTCAACCTTATTGGAATTTTTCTTCTAATTAAATTGCACCAAAAACAATTTATGTCCATTGAAATGAACCATGGTGATTTACAAAGGAACCACCATGTTCACTTTGAGTTTTGTTTCCAAACCAACTCCCCTGGATAGTCCTTAGTACCCACAACCTACATCCATCTTGTTTCACTAGTCCACAGTTCAAAATTTTCAAATTTCACTGACTGCTAGTTTGGACCAGATTTGCAAATTTTGGTGAAATTCATATTTTCCTTCTTGCAAAAATTCTGTGAAAATTCAGCCAGTCTCTAGATTCATCAAGAGACCACTCCAACAAATATCAGCTCCAGAAACATTTTCCACATGCCAAAATCATTTCGTCAAACACCTAGCGTGCACTGTTCTGTCAGTTTCAGAAAAGTTAACTGAACTTTGCAGGCGACAGTGCAGCTTCGTCAGTTTCGTCAGTCAGCTTCGTCAATCTCACCAATGCCACTTTGGCTCGATGCTGCACTGCACCTCTTCCTTATCCAGAGCGCCGCACGCGTGCTTGGCTGGTTCTTAGCGTTGGTGGCGCCCTGGCCCGCCCACGCCGGCGTCTTCCGCGGCAGCAGAACCTCTCGTGGCGGCCGACAGGAGGCACCCTGCGGCACGACACCGTTCTGCACCGCCCAAGTCACCTGGGGGCTCCGCGTGGCCTTCTCCACCGCCAGCGCACGCCTGCAGCACCATCGCCGTGGCCTGGCACGCACAGGGCGCGCTCTCTGCCGCCGACATGCCGCACGGCCGTTCCGTCGAGGACAGGCCATAAACACCCCTCTCTGGCTGAGTTAGGCACTGAAATGGAACCAGTACCCCTCCTAGTCGATGCTCAAGCTCCTAAACCAACCGTCCAGCCACATCGCCGCCGTAATCGATCGCCGGACATATATAGCGCCTCATGACAACCGCCTCGGGCCGGCTATATATAGCGCCTCCAAGCTCACTCTCGAGCACGCATCTCTCCACCACCTCACTAGACCAGGCCCAGCCACTGGAAGAGCCTCGAGGGGCCCTTCTTCCTCAACTCCGGCCACCTCCGTCCGCTTCGGGCTCCAGCAGCATCCGCTCGGGTGAGAGCTCCTCCACCGCCCTAGACTCGTTCGTAGCCTCCTGGCACCTACTTGAGTCTAACCCCCACTCCAATTTGACCTTAGAAACTCTCTCCGACGAGGCCCACGACCACCCGAACCGCCGTCCGCCGGAGATAGGGTCGCCGTCGACATGGGGCTCGCCGACGCTCAACTCCACCACCCACCGACACGGAAGAACACCAGGAACCCGTAGGTACCGCTCCCTTCCCCTACCTCGCCGTGGATCGGCGCCGGCGACCACCGCAGCCTTCTGGCGCCGGCGCGGCTCTGTTTCGGTTTTTAAACCTGATGAGCGGGACCCCCTCGTCAGCCTCTCTTTTCCCTCCGAAACATTTTTCTGGAAAGCGCCTTCGGGCAAAGTACGTCTTCCTATTCAGCTGGCGTACTGCGTACCGATTCTCTTTTCAGTTTTCTATTCTAGCCCCTGGAAACTTTCTGTTTCATTACAGATGAATCCCTGGACAGAAACTCTACTATCTTTTTAACTAAAGATGATTTTGAGTTGATTCTTTTTCTGTCCTCTTTAGTTTTCTATCTAGTTTTTTGTCATAATTATTTGAAAAATATTTGGAGCAACTTTTATGCATGCGCGGTAATTATGTTAGTATTCGTTTTGTGTGAATACATAGATACCGAAGGACGTGACGGAGCCACGAACCTCACCGAGTTAAACTCCGACTACTCCGAACCAGGCAAGCATGTTTGAACCTTTGATATGATGAGTGTGTTGCATGTTTGCTCGAGTAGCTCTTCTTCATAGCATGGTCATATAACCATTTGTGGATGATTATATTTCATGCAACCATGTTTCGGGTGAACCCGAATGTTGATTGGAACACCCCGGTCATGTGGTGACATGATGGGTCGTGTACTGGTATTGTTGGAGCATGCCAGTCAAATGGTTAATTCTAGTATCACCATGGATCAAGTCATGATTCCGTTCATCTCCTTTTGGTACTGTCATATGTCGTCTGTTAAGATTACGGTTGAGTCAGTTGCAAACCTCTTTCCGTGTACACACCAAGTAGAGGGGCCGGGATGAGAGTTCCACGGCCCTGGATTAAAGCCCGTCATCCGGCCAGGGGTCATGGGTGTTTTCGGTTGGGACCGAGAGGGTGGCACCCCTTAGAGCGCGCATATATAAATTTGATCCCATGCTATTCGAGGTTGTAGCCTCCCCGCCTTAAAGTTTTTCGTGAATGTTGTCACGGGTGATTCGGGACAGCAGGATGTGAAATGGGTGTGTACTGGTCAGTTGTGTTTCTGCTAAAAACACCGTAGACGGAACTAGTCCCTGTGGCTAGTGGAATCCGTTGGCTGTGATTTAAGAGTACAAGCTCCGCAGAGTCAAATCTTTCGAGTAGCCATGTTTATGGCCTAGAGTCAATCTTCGTGTCAACCCCGGTGACCGTCTCTAGTAATTCTATGATAGTAACAAGAGTTTATAAGCCCTTTATCTGATGTCGCTCAGACGTCCGACTGTGGCATTCTTGTTGTTCGTTTTCATTATAAGCCCTTTATGTGATGTTGCTCACACGTCCGACTGTGGCATTCTTGTTGATTATTTTCATTATAAGCCCTTTATGTGATGTCGCTCAGGCGTCCGACTGTGGCATTCTTATTATTTATAAGCCCTTTATGTGATGTCGCTCAGACGTCCGACTGTGGCATTCTTATTATTTATAAGCCCTTTATGTGATGTCGCTCAGATGTCCGTCTGTGGCATTGTTGTTATTTATTTTCATTATAAGCCCTTTATGTGATGTCGCCCAGACGTCCGACTGTGGCATGTGTTTATTCTTTTTCCTCTCGAGGCGTCGCTCAGACACTCGTTTGGTTTTCTTTATTTTTAACTTAAGGATTTCGGGAGGACTGCCGCCCGACTTCTATTTTTACTTGCAGCACAGAAATTATATTATTCGGTTACATAATTGCTAGAATACTCACATGCATCATGTTTGCATTTATTATATCTTATGTCTGAACTGTCTTGCGAGTACATTGAATGTACTCACCTGGCTTGTTGATTTGACCAGATGTTGACGAAGGCGATCTCATGGATGAAGAGTCTGATAGCGAGTCCGACGTCTAGTGGAATCCCAGTCAGTCCCTTGCGATCTTGGAGTTGATCACTGTTATATAACCGCTTCCGCCAACCACCAAATAAATTCATCGGGTTTCACTCCGACACTCGATGAACTGTAAGATAATGGAGTCACGCCACCCACCACAATGTGACATTTCCACCACCTTTTTATTACGAGTTAGTAGTATGCCACCCTACCATTGTGTCATATCCGCCCTTATGTATTATATCGGCGTGTTTGTAATAATTTGTTGAGCAACCTCTGCTCGACCATGTATAATATTCACTACTATAGAATTCTGAATCAAGGATATGTCTACCAGTAAGAAGTATTCTTTTGTGCTGGTTCGATAAAAAGGTCGGTCGCTCGGTAGTTATTTTACTGAAAACCCGGTCCTAACACATGACATCATGCTGACGTCAGCAGGTCAACAGAGCTGGTCCAGTCAAACCTGACAGTGGGGCCCACATGTTAGTCTAACAGGGCTAACTAAACAGGTTAGTTTAACTAACCACTAACTAACAGCGTCGGGCCCACATGTTAGTGGGTCATCTAACTAACAGGAATAAATTAACACTAACTTAATCCTAAACTAAAAACGGTCAGCGATGACCCACATGTCAATGACACAGGGGGAGGTCAAACCCCCTGGTCAGCATGTCAAACCCGCCGGCGGCTAGTTGCCGGCATGGCCAAACGCGGCCGAGCAGTGCGGGATTCGTGCTCCGGCGACCAAAGCGATGACGAAGAACATCTACGTGATGCGGGGAGTGAGCCGCGTCTAGTGGTGGTGGTGGTTGGCCTCGGGGTCGCCGGAAACGGCGCCGGCGACGACCTTGGCGGTTGCCGGAGCTCGGGTGAGCTCGGGCTCGTCGCTAGGAGGCACGTCGAGGCACGTGGAGAGGTGCGTTGGGCTCCTGGGGGTGTGGTGGAGCTGGTGGACATGGTGGCGCGGCTGTTGGGTGGTCGGAGTCTCGTCGGCGACGAGCTCCGCGGCGGCGCATGAGGGTGAGCTATGTGCAGACGTTACAGGGCTCGAGAGGGAGAACGGAGAGGATGGGGAGGTGGCCAGGCTCACGGTGGTTGCGATGGAGCTAACGGCGAAGTCGGGGACGGTCTGCTGCGACGTTGACGGCAGAGGGGATCTCCGACGGTGGTCGATGAAGACGGGGTCGGTGCAGACGGTGCAGGGCATGCGAGCACTCGGGGCTCGGTCAAGGCGAAGTGGCGGACGACGGCGGAGCTCTCAGACACGGAGGGGAGGCAAGGGTAGCACGGCGGCTGCGGTGGTGCTCGTCGGTGCGGCGACGAGTGCTTAGGCCATGGCAGAGGAGAGCGAAGGAGAGAGCGGGAGGGGAAGTGGATGTGTCCAGAGGCTTTAGGGCGTGACGTGGAGGTTGTCCAGCCCATTCCCGCGGCGAAGCGCTAAGCAGGTGGCGCCGTGGCGAGCTCGAGCTCGTCGGCCTCACCTCCCTTCCTGCCTGGCGGGGACGAAGCAGCTGGCTGACTCGGGCCAGCACAGTGCTGGGCCGCCAGGTGGGCCAAGGTGTGGGTCAGCCTAGCAGGTGAGCTCTTCTCTCTCTCTCTCTAATTTGTTTTCGTTTTTTTGTTTTACTGCTACTTTCTTGAATTAATAAAAATGCTAAAGCACTTTCATAAATCATGAAACTACTCATGCCCACTGTATATAATATGAACAGCATGGAATATTTTAGTTTATTATTATTTGGGCATTTAATATATTTTATAGCATTTAAATGCCCAAATGCAAATAAAATATGAATTAATCCAGTGACCTTCGGATGTCCTAGAAAATTGTGCACCATTTTTGTTATAGGTTTAAGACCAAGGCAAAGATGACGAACATTTTTGGAGGGCATTTTGGGTACATTGGAAAAGATTTTATTAAACCCTAATTGAAAGAAGAGGGGTGCTGGGATTTCTGTCATCCCCATTTGAAGTTTCTGCAAAAAGTAAACATGATGCACACTATATCTAGTCCTAATGCAAGCACTGACTTGGGATGTGACAACTCACCCCCACTCAAAAGAATCTCGTCCCGAGATTCAGGTTCCTCCGGAAAAAGGGTGGGGTACTCAAGTCGAAGACGGTCCTCCCTTTCCCAAGTAGCTTTGTTCTCGGAATGGTGTGACCATTGAACCTTGAGAAACTTGATATTATGACGTCGAGTGGTACGCTCGGTTTGATCAAGAATACGAACGGGGTATTCTCGATATGTGAGATTGTCCTGGAGATCAAGCGTTTCGTGGTCCACTCCGCGGATAGGATCCGAGAAGCAACGCCTGAGTTGAGAGACGTGGAAGACATCATGAACTCTGGGAAGATGCAGAGGTAGTTCCAATTGGTAGGCACCTTCTCCTCATTTGGCAAGAATGCGAAAAGGACCAATGTAACGAGGAGCCAATTTGCCTTTGATACCGAAGCGATGGGTTCCCTTAAGAGGGGTAACCCGAAGGTAAGCCTTATCGCCGACTTCGTAAGTCACAGCCTTATGCTGACTATCATATTGGCTCTTTTGGCGAGATTGGGCTGTTTTCAATTTCTCACGAACGATGCAAACTTTCTCTTCTGCTTCCTGGATCATATTCGGAACAAAGAATTGTCTTCCCCCGGTTTTTGAGCAGTTAAGAGGTGTTCGACACCTTCGTCCATACAGAACTTCGAAGGGAGCCTTGCCCAAGCTAGCTTGATAACTATTGTTATAAGCGAATTCGGCGAATGGAAGACACTTCTCCCAATCCATACCGAAAGAGATGACAGAGGCTCGAAGCATATCTTCCAGAATTTGATTGACTCGTTCTACTTGACCACTTGACTGAGGATGAAATGCGGTGCTAAAAGAGAGACAAGTTCCCATAGCATTTTGGAAACTTTCCAAAAATCGAGAGGTGAAAAGACTTCCACGGTCTGAGTTAATCTCCAATGGCACACCATGAAGATACTATTCGATAGATATACAAGTCTGCTAGCTGCCTAGCGGTTATAGTCTCTCGAACAGGCAGAAAGTGGGCTACTTTGGAGAGGTGGTTGATAACGACGAAGATAGCATTATTCCCTTTCCTGGTCCTGGGAAACCTGGTAATGAAGTCCATACCGATCTTGTCCCATTTCCATTCAGGAATAGCTAAAGGTTGAAGGGTTCCAGCAGGCCGTTGATGCTCTGCTTTAACTCGACGGCAAACGTCGCAGTTAGCAATGAACTGAGCGATTTCTCTCTTCATCCTAGTCCACCAGAACCTCTGGCATAGGTCCGGATACATTTTGGTACTATCGGATGAATCGTGAGAGTAGATTCATGAGCCTCCTTAAGGATCAGCCATCTCAAGTTTCGTACCTTAGGAACCACTAAGCGGTTTCCAAAGAACACGACACCTTGATCATCAATTGAGAAACATCCCGTGACTCCTTTCTTGATGTTCCTCCTGATACGGGAGATTCCCGGGTCAACCTTCTGTGCTTTGATGATCTGATCCGTAAGGGTAGGTTTCGCCATAAAGGTGGGAAGGAATCCTCGAGGAACAATGTGAAGGTTAATCTTACGAAATTCCTCGTGGAGAAGTGGTTTCCCTTGTTGTAACATCAGATTGATACAATAAGACTTACGACTTAGTGCGTCAGCCATGACATTGGCCTTCCCAGGGGTGTAAGTGATTCCTAAGTCGTAATCTATGAGCAACTCAACCCAATGTCTTTGCCTGAGATTCAAATCTGTGTAACACTCCAAATTTTTGGGTTTGGTTTTTCGTCCAAACTTTTGGTCTTTTGGAAGGAGGATGTTTGATCTTCTCTTGAAACCCTTCAAAAAACTTTTCTGACCAAAGTTTGTGTGTTCTTCCCTAGCTTGACTTTTGGTCTTGAAGGTTATCCTCTTGTGTTAGCTCAAACACAAGTTGTTTTTCATAAGGATTTGTTTGATTCTTTTCCCTCCTTGATTTAAACCTCTTAGGTTTAACCTTGGGCTTATCTTCCTCTCCAACTTTCATCTTGCCATGACACCCAACAAGAATAAATTCTCTACAAGACCTCCTCTTCACCTTAGGACAAGTCTCTCATCAATTCCAGTGAGTTTCAACCTTATTGGAATTTTCCTCTATTTATTTTACTCAAAAAACAATTTATGTTCATTATAGTGAACCTTGGTGATTTACAAAGGAACCACCATGTCCACCTTATTATTTGTTTCCAAACTAACTTCCCTGGATAGTCCTTAGTACCCACAACCTAAATCCTTCTTGTTTCACTGGTCCATAGTTCAAAAATTTCAAATTTTACATGCTGCAAGTTTGGACCAGATTTGCAAAATTTGGTGAAAGTCATATTTATCTTCTTCGAAAAATTCTGTGAAAATTCAGGCAGCCTCATCAAGAGGCCACTCCACCAAATATCAGCCCCAGAAACATTTCCCACATGCCAGAATCATTTCATCGAACACCTGGCTTGCACTGTTATGTCAGTTTCAGAAACTGCTAAACTGAAGATCACAGTCGACAGTGCAGTTCGTCAGTTTCGTCAGAGCCGCAGCGTCAATCTCGCTAGTGCTCGCCTTGGATCGATGCTCAATGCACCTCCTTCTTATCCAGCATGCCGTACGCTTGCTTGGCTGCTTCTTGGCGTCGGTGGCGCCCTGGCCCGCCCACGCCGGCGTCTTCTGCGGCGGCAGAACCTCCCGTGGCGGTTGATAGAGAGCATCATGCAGCTCGACGCCGTTTAGCACCGCCCAAGCCACCCGAGAGCTCCGCGTGGCCTTCTCCACTGCCAGCGCACGCCTGCAGCACCGTCGCCGTGGCCTGGCACGCACAGAGCGCGTTCTCTGCAGCCGACGTGCCGCACGGCCGTTCCGTTGAGGGCAGACCGTGATCGCCTCTCCCCTGCTGAGTTAGGCACAGGAATGGAACCAGTACATCTCCTAGTCGATGCTCAAGCCCCTAAACCCGCCGTCCTGCCACTGCACCGCCGTAATCGCTCGCCGGATTTATTCCGTTCACGGCAACCGTCTCAGGCCGGCTATATAAAGCACCCCCGAGCTCACTCTCGAGCCCGTACACCTCCACCATCTCCTTAGACCACGCCCAGCCTCTGGAAGAGCCTCGAGGGGCCCTTCTTCCTCAACTCCGGCCAACTCCGTCCACCTACCTAAGCCTAACCCCCACTCCGACGAGGCCCACGACCACCCGAGCCGTCGTCCGCCAGAGACAGGGTCGCCGTCGACGTGGGGCTCCCCGACGCTCAACTCCACCACCCACCGACGTGGAAGAACACCAGGAAACTGTACGTACCACTCCCCTCCCCTAACTCGCCGTGGATCGGCGCCGGCAACCACCGCAGCTTCTGGCGCCGGCGCGACTCTGCTTCAGCTTTTAAACCCGGCGAGTGGGACCCCCTCGTCAACCTCTCGTTTCCCTCCGAAACGTTTTTCTGGAAAGCGCCTTTGGGCAAAGTACGTATTCGTCTTCAGTTGGCGTACTGCGTACCGGTTCGCTTTTCTGTTTTCTATTGTAGCCCCTGGAAACTTTCTGTTTCATTGCAGATGAGTCCCTGGACAGAAACTGTAATATCTTTTTAACTAAAGATGATTTTGAGTTGATTCTTTTTCTGTCCTCTTTAGTTTTCGGTCTAGTTTTTTTGCCATATTTATTGGAAAATATTTAGAGCAACTTTCTTCGCACGCACGGTATTTATGTTAGTATCCGTTTTGTTTGAATACGTAGATATCGAAGGATGTGACGGAGCCGCGAACCTCACCGAGTTAGACTCGGACTACTCCGAAGCAGGCAAGCATGTTTGAACCTTTGATATGATGAGTGTGTTGCATGTTTGCTCGAGTAGTTCTTTTCATAGCATGGTCATATAAGCATTTGTGTATGGTTGTATCTTCATGCAAGCAAGTTCCGGGTGAGCCCCGAATGATAATGGTTGAACCACCTCGATCATGTGGGGACATCATGAGTGGTTTACTGGTACTGTTGGAGCATGCCAGTAGATGGTTAACTTAGTGTCAGCGTGGACCAAGTCATGATCCCGCTCATCTCCTTTTTGGTACTGTCATATGCCATCTGTTGTGATTACGGTCTAGTCAGTTGCAAAACACTTTCCGAGTACACACCAAGTAGAGGGGCCGGGATGAGGGTTCCATGGCCCTGTATTAAAGCCCGTCATCCAGTCAGGGGGCATGGGTGTTTCCGGTTGGGACCGAGAGGGGGGCACCCCTTAGAGCACGCATATATAAATTTGATCCCATGCTATTCGAGGTTGTAGCCTCCCCGTCTTAAAGTTTTTCGTGAATGTTGTCACGGGTGATTCCGGACAACAGGATGTGAAATGGGTGTGTACTGGTCAGTTGGGTTTCTTCCAAAACACCGTAGACGGAACTAGTCCCTGTGGCTAGTAGAATCCGTTGGCTATGATTTAATAGTACAAGCTCTGCAGAGTTAAATCTTCCGAGTAGCCATGTTTATGGCCTAGGGTCAATCTTCGTGTCAACCCGGTGACCGTCTCTAGTAATTTCTTGATAGTAACAAGAGTGGTGATTTTGTCAAGTCCATTTTGGGTAGATGAACTAACCAGTTATCTCTGTATTGATTTACTACCTGGAATATTTCACCGTTATGCTACTTTTATTTATAAGCCCTTTACGTGATGTCGCTCAGACGTCCGACTGTGGCATTCTTGTTATTTATTTTTAGTTATAAGCCCTTTATGTGATGTCGCTCAGACGTCCGACTGTGGCATTCTTGTTATTTATTTTTAGTTATAAGCCCTTTATGTGATGTCGCTCAGACGTCCGACTGTGGCCTTCTTGTTATTTATAAGCCCTTTATGTGATGTCGCTCACACGTCCGACTGTGGCATTGTTGTTAATTATTTTCGTTATAAGCCCTTTATGTGGTGTCGCTCAAACGCCCGACTGTGACTTTTTTCCATTTATTTATCCTCACGAGGCGTCACTCAGACACTCGTTTGGTTTAGTTTTAGTTATCTTATGGATTTCGGGAGGATTACCGCCCGACTCCTATTTTTACGTGCAGTACAGATATATTATTATCCGGTTGCATTTTGCTGGAACACTCATATGCATCATGTCTGCATTTATTATATCTTATGTCCGAACTGTCTTGCGAGTACATTCAAAGTACTCACCTGGCTTGTTGATTTGGCCATATGTTGATGAAGGCGATCTCATGGATGAAGAGTTCGATAGCGAGTCCGACGTCTAGTGGAGTCCCAGTCAGTCTCTTGCGATCCTGGAGTTGATCACTGTTATATAACCGCTTCCGCCAACCACCAAATAAATTAATCGGGTCTCACTCCGACACTCGATGAACTGTAGTATATTGGACTCACGTCACCCACTACACTGTGACATATCCACCACCTTTTTATTACAAGTTAGTAGTATGCCACCCTACCATTGTGTCATATCCGCCTTTATGTACAATATTGGTGCGCTTGTAATAAAATTGTTGAGCTATCCCAGCTCAACCCTGTATAATAATCAGTACTCTGGAATTCTGTATCAAGGAATTGTCCATCGGCAAGAAGTATTCTTCCTTGCTGGTTTAATAAAAAGGTCGGTCTTTCGGTAATTATTTTACTGAAAAACCGGTCCTGACAATCCGGTTGGGTGAAGATGTATTTCAGACTTTGGTGAGTAGTGAAGATTTCACAGTGATTGCCAAGAAGGTAATGTCGCCATGTTTTGAGCGCGTGGACTACATCTGCAAGCTCTAGATCATGTGTAGGATAGTTATCCTCGTGTGGACGCAACTGTCGAGATGCGTAGGCAATCACTTGACGATCTTGCATGAGTATGCAACCTAGTCCTTGTCGTGAGGCGTCGCAATAGATAATAACGTCCTTGGAGAAGTCTGGTGGTACCAGTACGGGAGCAGATGTCAGGCGTATTTTCAGTTCCTGAAAGCTGGACTCGCACTGTGGGGTCCAGTCGAACTTTTTATCTTTCTTGAGGAGTTAAGTTAGAGGTTTAGCAACCTTGGAGAAATTCTCGACGAAGCATCGGCAATAGCTCGCTAAGCCAAGGAAACTCATAACTTGCTTGACCGATTCAAGTGGAGTCCAATCAAGGACGGCCTGAACTCGCTCGGGATTGACAGCAATACCCTTACCAGAGATTACATGGCCTAGATAGGTCACTTCTGGCAACCAGAAAGCACACTTGGAGAATTTGGCATAAAGGCGGTGCTCTCGAAGTTTCGTCAACACCAACCTTAGATGCTTGGCATGATCTTCCTTATTCTTGGAGTAAATGAGTATATCATCGAGGTATACCACGACGAATTTATCCAAGTACTCCATGAATATAGAATTCATTAGCCGGGGGAAAGTGCCTGGGGCATTGGTTAACCCGAAGGACATGACGTTGTACAAGTATTGGCCATAACGAGTAACAAAGTCCGTCTTGGGAATGTCCCCGTTCTTGATTTTGATTTGATGGTAACCCAACCTCAAATCCATTTTCGAAAAGACTGAGGCTCCAGCGAGCTGATCATATAGGTCGTTGATCCTAGGGAGCGGATACTTGTTCTTTATGGTGACCAGATTGACAGGTCGATAATCTATAACCATCCGATCTTTTCCATCCTTCTTCTTGACGAAGAGGACAGGACAAGCCCAAGGAGAAGAACTAGGACGAATGAAACCCTTTTTCTTTTTCAAGGACTCATCGAGTTGTTTCTTAAGCTCAGCTAGTTCTAAGGGTGCCATCTTATAGGGTCTCCTAGAGATTGGGACAGTTCCTGGAATGAGATCTATCACGAACTCTACATATCTGTCAGGTGGAACACCTGGCAGTTCTTCTGGAAAGACATCCGGAAAGTCACGGACTACCGGGATATCTTCGAGTTTTGGTAGAGGGCTGGCATTAAGAGAGTAGAGCTGATGCTTAGCCATTCGGGCCAAAACATTGACTATCTTGCCGGATAGGTGTGTAAGTTGAACAGTCCTAGTGTAGCAATCAATCTTGGCGTAATGAGTTGTCATCCAGTCCATACCCAAGATGATTTTTATGTCCGAGGACTTGACAGCTATTAGTGATGCAAGAAAAACAAGTCTATCGATAAGGATTTCATTCCCATGGCTTACCCTAGAGGTTTGCCATCTAGAGCCAGGAGTTTGAATTTCCATGGTGGTGGGCATGTCACAAAATGTCATGTGGTGCATTCGAGCATAGCTCTCAGATATGATCGAATGAGATGCTCCAGTATCGAAAAGAACAGATGCCGGATGGTAGTTAACAAGAAGTGTACCAAGGACGATGTTAGGATCCTCATAAGCTTCCTCAGCAGAGACATAGTTGACATGACCACGAGCAGTGGGGATTGGCTTGACATAGTTCACCTTGCATGTTGTCTTACCACGGCCAACGGATCTTCCTGGCTTGTTCTAAGGACACTCTCACATGTAGTGCCCTGGTTCTACGCACTTGAAGCATGTCACAGAGCTAGTGCGTGGAGCAAAGTTGGCAGGTGGTCCTCCATAAGTCTTGGGCGGTGCATACTACTGGGTTGGGCGAGGCGCCTCATAGGATGGCCTCGGAGTGAACCTGGGCGGCAGGGCTGTGTTTGGAACCCACACACGGCGCTTGTGAGAGCCAGAGCCGGATGAGGAACCAAAGTCACGAGGATGCTTGCGTGTGGCTTCAAAATCAGTCTGACCTACCTCAGCACTGATGGCTTTGTTCACTAGGTTCTGGAAGGAGGTGCACTCGTGCAGATGTAGATCTCGGCGAAGTTCAGGGCTGAGTCCCTTGTGGAACCTCGCCTGCTTCTTGGCGTCGGTGGACACTTCTTCGGCAGCATAGCGTGCCAAGTTGCCAAACTCGCAACTATAGCCATCCACGGTTAGCCTGCCCTGGGTGAAATTGCAAAATTCCTCCTACTTGCGATCCATGAGACCTTCCGGAATGTGATGTTCACGTAATGCCTCACTGAACTCTGCCCAAGTAGTGATTTGGCCAGCAGGACGCATAGGCTCAAAGTTTTCCCACCAAAGGCTAGCAGGGCCCTCAAGATGGTAGGCGGCATAAGTAACCTTATCAGCTTCGGCCACGCGGGCGGAATGCAGCTTGTGGGTGATACTGCGAGAGGATCATTGGAATGATGGAACTTCGGTGGGCACATCTTGATAAAGTCATTAATAGACACCACGTCATTCCTCTGGCGGAAGGCAGTATTCTGCTCTATGCGTTCCAGCAGACAGTTGGTCTCTCTCTTGTTCCTTTCTACCTCTAGCATTACTTCAGCCAAAGAGGGTGGTTGAGGCAGATTCTCATCTCTAGCCCCATTGGCCTCACCCTGCTCCTGAGCAGCAGGAGTGTTGCGAGTGTTGACCATCCTAGGAAAACAAAACAACGGTTTAGACAAGGATGGCAAAACTTTGACATAGGAGTGCATAATGTAATGGATGACACGGAATGCAGAGATGTTCATCTGTACGACATGGTAATATAGGAACTGCCATATATAAACCATTAGTCATACACACCATACATAGTTTAGTACAAGCCTAGGCTAAAGTACAACTATGGTGGAAGGCGATACATCTCATCAGAGGCATTCCAAGCTCCTATACATTATTTATCTATGCCTCCGGAACTCAGTACACACTAAGTCATATTCCACAAGACACACAGGACTGTGGAAATACAACTACTACGATACAACTACTGCCATGATCTAACTCAGACATTTCCGTAGTAATCTTCGTAAAGATTACCCCCATAGCCTAGAAGTGGAACATGTGGATCTGGAAACTCTCGAGCACTTGAAGGCTGTGGACCATAGGGACACGGATTCGGTCTCGGTCCCGCTGCTGGTGGTAACCGACGCCCATGTGGAGGTGTAATACCCCCAACGTCACGCCAATCCATACGATCGGGCAAACGAGTCGGCACGGGGTACAAATCCCGCATATCCAGATACCCGGCATGCACGGCAGGTGCAAGCCGTGTCAGAGTGGTCCAGTGGGCGGCTCGATTGTTATAAAGCTCCATCCGAAGGGCACGGACCTCACGATCCCTATCCTCCAGCATCTGAGTGGTAGTCTGAAGTAGTGGCTCCTCATGAGCGGCATCAGTATACGGACCAGTGTAGTAGCCTTCCTCTCCAGGAAGTGAGGCTAGCATGTAGTAGAACTCAGTGTTCAGCAGCAGGGAATGCCTAGCCCGGATAATAGTCATCATCGAGTAAGCGGCATCCTGCACTGCCATCTCGATGGTAACCCCAAGTCCATACGACCAATGGATGGGGTCGGTAGCTCCGGGATATGAAGGGTATATCTAGACTGTGTAGAAATACTGACTCAGGATACCAACGGTAGCCGGTCTCGGTCAACACACGGACTAACATGGCCGTGTGACCTGGCACATTAATGCACCGGGTCAAGCGGACCACCTGGTGAGGTGTGCGGTCAGACATCTGAAACACAAAATAATGCAAAGGCATTAGAATTTCTAGAAGAAATTAGGCAGCATAATAATTGTAAATGCTCAAAAAAGATTTTGAGACATCATACAAATGATAGCATAGCCACTCAAGGTTCCGGTCCAACTAATCAACATACTGGAAGGGTAGAAACTGAACCGAGGCTTGAAACCAGCAATCCTAAGAGTCTACGGATTAGTAACATGTGAACCTAATAAAGATGAGAGACCTAGTCCTAAACCCCCGTAGAAAGAATAGGCTGACTCAGATAAGAAGGGCATAAAGTAAACAAGTAAAAAAAGAGCCTTACGTTCCCTTCCACAATCAATTCCCCAACATATAACTAAGACTTTTATAGACTCAACATCGACCAGTTTGGCTTGAAGAACCTACAGGCAGTCCGGCTCTGATGCCAATGCTGTCAGGACCCCGATCCTAAGTCACACCGATCTAACTTGTAACACACCATATCACTTTGCAGCCTCACGCACGGTATCCCCACGGGTTCCACCTTACCTGGCCCGAGACCGTTTGCGCATTTTGGCACACGTGTATGATAGTATCGCTAGCTTCCATATGACAGAGAACCCGGGCCGACATGGCTAGTTATAAACCGAAAATGGCACTAAATTACAGAGACAGGCATCCATGACCCAGCAACGAACGTGTCGGTCATCAACGTATGAACCCAAGTCATAGCAAGCTACAAGGACTTAAAGGAATAATGCGTGACATTTCCCCTAAGGGACAGACACAGGAACGAAGAAGGACACATGCCGGCCAGCCTACGTGTTCCAGAGCAGTAGCAAGCTACCAAGGCTCAGTGGAAGCACTAGGAGGCATTTCCCTGTAAGATAGGCTACCAAGGGTAAACAACTAGGTGTCGGATCCCACACATATCAAGCATTTCAACAACATACACACAATATGCGGAATCAAATACAACATTGCATCACAACAGAACTCTATGACTCAAAGTACTTTATTTAAGAGGCTCCGAGGAGCCATACATAACATATCCATATAGATAGGGGTCACATGATCCAACGCTCAAGTCATACAAGCATACAGGCACAAGCGGAAGCTAACTTGTCTGAGTACAGACAACTTGGAAGGAAAACAGGCTTGGTGTAGCCTGACTATTTACAAGGCCCTTCACAAGCTCAGGATCTCCATCTGGGTAGGAAACTAATCGTCAACGTCAACGTCTATGTAAAACCCATCAGGAGGGGCAGGGTTCTCCTCTGCAACATTTATTAAGCAAACATGAGTACAAAGGTACTCAGCAAGACTTCATCAGAACCTATCATACATGCATCATTATCAACAAGGGTAGTGGAGTTCATAGCAGCAAGCCATCTTTGACTCTTGGCTAACCTATTCTACAACTCTCAGCAGATTGCAAGATGAGACTACGCACACGAGTCCTCCACCCACCACAACAATACACCACCGTGGATCCTCTTCCGTCATCCTACGGAAGGGCCATCCACGGCACTCACACTTGTCTTGAGACTTTTAGGAGAAACCATTAACTTGTCTATGAACTCTATAAGCAATCAAGTGGTCCTTAAGCGCGAACAATGGCTATATGAATAGATTGGTAACCCTGCAGGGGTGTACTTCTTCACACATGCTTCCACCACTTATTGCCATTTACTCGACATGTACTCGGCAACCTTCAAGCGGAAGCCCAGCGAGGGTGTCGGCCACGACCTGACTAACCACACAAGTCCCTAGTCCAGATTTATCGCCTATTTGGGTTCCATCTGTGGGGAGATCCGGCCGGGGTGTCACTCGCGGCCCCAAACGATGTGTACACGGTTCCCGAGTCACCAAACAGGCGATCGGTACACCCGGCCACGTACCTGCCGCATCACAGCCCAACCCGAGGGTCAGCACTGCGCACGACCACCAGTATACTACAAACACCAGAAACTAGTTGCAACTCCCGGACAGAGGACAAGGGCAGTTATTAAGTCGAGAGGTTTCATTGGCTTCGGGCCTAATGCATGGTAGTAGATGAATCTTGAATCACACATATAGATCTCAGGTCCTATGGACGGTTCCAATGAAACAACCCACCATTTACTCCTACATGGCCTTTCATCGATACCTTCACCAAAACATATTCCACACTTCACTCTCTTTACCGGCTATGATCATTTCACTCTGATCCATCACACAGATGAACCAGACCTGACACAACTCTAAGCATAGCATGCAGCATAAACAAATAGCATGGTAGGGAACATATCACATGGCTCAAACAACTCCTACACATGCTAGTGGGTTTCAACTATTTACTGTGGCAATGACAGGTCATGCAAAGGAATGGGGTTCAACTAACGCAGCAAATAGCAGTTCACACGTTGTTGCCTTAATGTAGTAAAAGAGAGCAGGAGCGAGAAGATGGGTTTGTATCGGAATGATCAATGGGTTGCTTGCCTGACAAATTGGTTGTCGGTTACTGCTCTTCCGTTGGATACGCGGATGTATCCTCGGGAGCAGGACCTACCACGGAGAACACCGGTAATACAATCAATACACAAACAAATGCAACAATATGATGCATGCTCATGACATGGCAAGATGGATGTGTTTGAGCTAATGCAACTATAAACAGAAAGGTTTGAGCTCATTTGAATCAAAGATTCAAATTTATACCCAAACTATTATTATTTAAAGTGCATTATCATGTTTTGATGTGAACAACAAGGTTAACTTGCTTAAACATGCATGAAACCAGTACCAATGGAAAGATTGGTTTTTTATGATCAATTTTCATATATAAAACTTTTTCATCTGAGCTACTTTTGAATTTATATGAATTTTAGATGTTTAAAGCATTTTCTAGAATTTTCTGAATTATTTTAAATCAAATAATTCCTGAAAGGCTTTACTGCGTCAGCATGACATCATGCTGACGTCAGCAGGTCAACAGAGCTGGTCTAGTCAAACCTAACAGTGGGGCCCACACGCCAGTGTCATAGGGCTAACTAAACAGGTTAGTTTAACTAACCACTAACTAACAGGGTCAGGCCCACACATCAGTGGGTCATCTAACTAATAGGGTTAAATTAACACTAACTTAATCCTAAACTAAAAATGGTCAGCGCTGGCCCACATGTCAGTGACACAGGGGGAGGTCAAACCCCCTGGTCAGCGGGTCAAACCCGCCGGCGGCTAGTCACCGGCGTGGCCAAACGCGGCGGAGCAATGCGGGTTTCATGCTTCGATGACCAAAGCGACGGCGGAGCACATCTACGTGATGCGGGGAGTGAGTCGTGTCTAGTGGTGGTGGTAGTTGGCCTCGGGGTAACCGGAAACGGCGCCTGCGACAACCTTGGCGGCTGCCGGAGCTTGGGTGAGCTCGAGCTCGTCGCTAGGAGTCACGTTGAGGCACGTGGAGAGGTGTGTTGGGATCCTGGGGGTGCGGTGGAGCTGGTGGACAGGGTGGCCCGACATTTGGGTGGCCGTAGTCTCGTCGACGACGAGCTCCGCGGCGGCGCGTGCGGGTGAGCTACGTGTAGACGTTATAGGGCTCGAGAGGGAGAATGAAGAGGATGGGGAGGTGGCCAGGCTCACGGTGGTTGCGATGGAGCTGACGGCGAGTTCGGGGACGGTCTGCTGCGACAATGACGGCGGAGGGGATCTCCGGTGGTGGTCGATGAAGACGGGGTTGGTGCAGATGGTGCAGGGCGTGCAAGCGCTCGGGGCTCGATCGAGGTGAAGTGGCGGACGACGGCGGAGCTCTCAGACATGTAAAGGAGGCGAGGGGAGCACGGCGGCTGCGGTGGTGCTTGTCGGTGCTGCGGCGAGCGCTTCGGCCATGGCGCAGGAGAGCGAAGGAGAGAGGGGGAGGGGAAGTGGACATGTCCAGAGGCTTCAGGGCGCGACGGGGAGGTCATCCAGCCCGTTCCCGCAGTGAAGCGGCAAGCAGGTGGCGCTGTGGCGAGCTCGCGTTCGTCGGCGTCACCTCACTGCCTGCCTGGCGGGGACGAAGCAGCTGGCTGGCTCGGGCCAGCATAGTGCTGGGCTGCCAGGTGGGACGGGGTATGGGTTGGCCTAGCAGGTGAGCTCTTCTCTCTCTCTCTCTAATTTGTTTCTGTGTTTTTGTTTTTCTGCCACTTTGTTGAATTAATAAAAATGCTAAAGCACTTTCATAAATCATGAAACTACTCATGCCCACTGTATATAATATGAACAACATGGAACATTTTAGTTTATGATTATTTGGGCCATTTAAATATTTTATAGCATTTAAATGCCCAAATGCAAATACAATATGAATTAATCCAGTGACCTTTGGATGTCCTAGAAAATTGTGCACCTTTTAAGTCAGAGGTTTAAGACCAAGGCAAAGATGATGAACATTTTTAAGGGCATTTTGGGTATATTGGAAAAGATTTTATTAAACCCTAGTTGAAAGAAGAGGGGTGCTGGGGTTTCTGTCATCCCCATTTCAAGTTTCTGCAAAAAGTAAACATGATGCACACCTTATCTAGTCCTAATACAAGCACTGACTAGGGATGTGACAGAGCGGGCTGGTGGAGGCGGCGGTGATGCCGCCTTGGGGGCACCAATGATGGCGGCGCTGGTGAGGACACCGGCTGCGGGCGAGGCGGCCGAAGGTGAGCACGCCTTGGTCCTCCAGCCCGGGGGTCGCCAGGTCAGGGAGCCGGTGCTGCCGAGACGCGGAGCCGGTGAGGTCTCCTTTGGGTCCCCAACCCAAGAGGAGGCGGCCATGGCTGCCGTGACCCGGCGTCTGCGGGG
>LR738714.1:105624971-105639070 GCA_902687465.1 Secale cereale | reverse complement strand
GGACCGGATTGAGGCCTACGCTCGGGCCGAGTTGGAGCACGCGCGGGAGCTGGAGGACACCGTGCTTGTAAGTCTTCTTACTGTTGCTTGTTTCTTTTTAGTGGGGGCGCGCCAGTGCACCCATTGGGTGTAGTCCCTGAGATTTGGGCCAACTGCGTAGCAGTTGGGCCGAATCTTTAAATTGCTATCTTCTTTGCTGATCTATGTTTCGTTCCGCAGCGACTGGACTCCTATTGGCTCGGTGTCCTCAGCCGGCTTCTTGACGCGCACGAGCGGCTCAAGGAGCAGCTGGACGCCAAGGAGGCGGAGCTCCGCGCCGTGACGGTTACATCCCCTTTTCTCTTTCCCCTTCTTTTCTTGTGAGTCTTCGGGGTGCTTTGCATCTGAGTCATTCTACTGCAGCCACGTTGGAGCGGTCGAGGCAGGAGGCGACGGGAGCCCGACAGGCGCTCGACGAAGCCGGCTAGCTGCAGAGGTAGCTGGCGGGCGACAAGAGCCGCCTTGAGGCCGAGGTGGAGTGGCTTCGGGCGGAGACCGCCAAGGTCGCGGAGTCGTAGCTGGCCCATGCTGAAGCGGACCAGCAGCGCGGCAAGCTGGCCGACAACAAGGGTCAGCTCCAGGCTAAGGTGGAGCGCCTGAAGGGACTCATGGCCTCGACGGAGGAGGCCAAGCAGGGGGAGTCCCAACGCCGCGAGGGGGCCGAGAAGGTGGTCGTGGACAAGGACGCCGAGCTGAAGGTGGTGCTTGTCAAGGTGGCCCAGCTGGAGGAGGCGGTCAAGGACCGCGACCGTACTCTCGACTGGGAGTGGCGCGATACGTTGCTTGAGGCGCAGCACCTGGAAGAGTCCTTCTCCAGTGAGTGCTTTTCTTGAGTCTTTTGCCACACTGAGGTTCCGACTTCCTTTTTTCGGTGTAAATCTCTCCTGATTATTTTCTTTGACAGGGGTCTTTACGGATACGCAAGACTTGGCGGAGGAGGCGGTCCGCTTCCGGCATGATCAAGGGGGCGTGGTTGGCTCTGGGACCGACCCGCGCGTGGCTTGGCCTTTCCCAGAGATCATGGTCGCCGCCAAGGCTAGTCTGCAGGGCTTGGGCGTGCAGATGGCGCGGCTCTCCGAGGCCGGGACAGCGATGACAGCGGCGTTTTGGACGGGCTCCGCTGCGCCGACCAGCTTCTCGCGGCTTACGAGGTGGCTTGAGGCGGGGCCGGATCGGCCTCATGACTGGCGCCTTTCCACCGCCCGAGCTGGTGCCGAGATGGCACTCCGATTAGTGATATCCTGGTATCCAGGCCTGTCATTGAAGGCGCTGATGGGCCAGCGAGCCGGCTCGAAGAGCCAGCTACAGGCGCAGGCTGGCGATATTGCCGCCCGGGCCAGCTACATCGCTGGGTTCTCCTACCACGACGAGTTCCGGCCGGAGCGGACAGAAGATGGCGTAGTTGTGCCTGTTGATGATTTTGGCCTACTTCTAGATGATCCGGATGGCACCTCCGAGGAGAAGAATGTCTATCGCGACACGGGTGTCGATGATGAAGACACCGGCACCTCGGTGGGCCCGGCGGTTGTGGATGCGGACCCTGAAGCTCCTGTTTAAAATCTTTGTAGATATCTCTGTTAAGTAGCAGGTCCACCCCACCCACTGGGTGCACTGGGTGTAATGAATTCGGGCCTTGGGCCTTTTATGAGTTTAAAGTTTGTATGAATGCCATGGATGTTTCTGCTCCTGCTAATTTGTTCGTGGAGCCAATTTCCTATGCCTCTCCCCCCTCGGGCCTCCCCCCGCGAGTCTGTTGGCCGAGGCTCCGGACCGTGACAAGGAGTTTGGCCTTTGGGAGGGGACGCGCAGTAGTTAGGCGTTTGAAACATTGAGCGTGAGCGAAACAACCACTGGGCCAGCTTGCGGTGATCCGGCGTGGCAGGATGACAGGCAGTCGGTCGTGTTGTGAAGTTTGCGAGTGGCGGGGTCGGGTCAATCGATCCGGCGCCGTGTTGCGGTATTCGTGGATGTTTGCGCCTTTGCTTTTCGTTTGTCGTGCCATTTTCCCCTGCTTCTTCCCCCTCGGGCCTCCCCCCCCTCCCCGCGAGTCTGACGGCCGAGGCTTCGGTCCGTGACTAGGGGTTTGGCCTTTGGGAGAGGACACGCAGTAGTTAGGCATTTGAAACATTGAGCATGAGCGAAACACCCACTGGGCCGGCTCGCAGTGATCCGGCGTGGCCAGGTGACGAGTAGTCGGCCATGTGGTGACTTGACTGTTCGTGCTGGGGCCGGGTTAGGTGACCCGGCGGTCTGCGGCTTAGTTCTCGTGATGTGTTGGTGCTCTGGCCTTTTTGGTCGCCGACCAACAGCCGAATCCGGATCTGTGGCTTAGGGCGGAGCCGGAGACCACGGCGATCTCAACGCGCCAAGAAACGCTAAGCGATGTGATGGGTGGGACCGAGCCGGCCAGCCCCCGAGTCCTCGGGTCAAGCGAGTCGAATCGGAGGCCGGGTTTGGACGAACAGGCAGGTGAAGTATAGAACGCTAGAGACCCAAATAACTTGGTCGGAAAAGGGCGGCCCCGAGCATCGTTCGGGGACCCCATAGTTTTTAATTGAGTACAAAAGGCAGCGATACATACACATATACGGCTAACTGTAAAATGGACGGAGGAGTTCCGCGTTCCAGGGCCGAATTGTTTCTTCTCCGGTCGTGTCCCTCTTGCGCTTGTTTGACTTGCGCGTGTCGATGAGGTAGTAAGCGTTGCGGTCGCACAGGGCCTTGCTGATGATGAAGGGGCCCTCCCATGGGGAAGATAGCTTGTGCTGGCCGGCTTGTTGTTGGACGAGTCGGAGGATGAGGTCCCCCTCGCAGAAAGTGAGGGGTTTGATCTTCTTGATGTGGTTGTGCCTCAGGCCTTGCTGGTAGATGGCTGAGCGGCTGAGTGCTAGTAGACGTGCTTCTTCCAGTAGGTCGACGCCATCCTTGCGGCCATCCCTGGCTTCGGCCTCGGTGTACATCGTGACGCGCGGTGAGTCGAACTCGATGTCGGTTGGGATGACGGCTTCAGCTCCGTAGACGAGGAAGAACGGGGTGAATGCGTCGACCTGTTCGGCATTGTTCGGAGGCTCCAGAGGACGGCCGGCAGCTCATCTAGCCAGCTTCCGGGTGAGCGGACGAGTGGTTCGACGAGCCGCGGCTTGATGCCGGATAGGATGAGGCCGTTCGCCTGCTCGACCTGGCCGTTGGACTGTGGGTGGGCAACGGACGCCAGATCGAGGCGGATGCCGAAGACGGAGCAGTATTGCGCGAGCGCGCCCTTGGTGAAGTTGGTGTCGTTGTCCGTGATGATGCTGTTCGGCATGTCGTAGGTCACTGCTATGTGCTTGATGAATCGGACAGCTGTTGGCCCATCCAGCTTCTTGATCGGCCTTGCCTAGATCCATTTGGTGAATTTGTCAATGGCTACCAGTAAATGCGTCATGCCGCCTCGGGCTGTTTTGAATGGTCCCACCATGTCGAGCCCCCAGACCGCGAAAGGCCAGGCGATCGGTATGGTCCAGAGCGCCGCTGTTGGTTGGTGGGTGCGCTTGTTGAAGCGCTGGCATCCCTCGCATCTGAGGACGAGCGATTCGGTGTCTTCGAGGGCCGTGGGCCAATAGAAACCATGGCGGAAAGCCTTGGCCACCAGGGATCATGACGCGGCATGGTGCCCGCATTCGCCCTCTTGTATGTCGAGGAGGATGTCCACGCCCTTGTCCTGTTCGACGTAGCACTGGAACACGCTGGTGGGGCTGCGCTTAACGAACTCGTTCTTGATGATGATGTAGGTGGACGCTCGGCGGTGCACTAGCCGGGCTTCAATCTCGTCGACGGGGAGGGTCCCGCTCTCTAGGAACTCCTTGATGGGCCGGGTCCAAGATGGCGCCGTCACCACGGTGTTGCTTCAGTGCCGGCGTCGTCTGAGCCAGGTCCGGCCGGACTGAGGGTTGCCATTGCCGGGCTGGGGTCAGTAGTCCCCGGGCCGGACTGAGCAGTCCCCGGGTCTGGCTGAGCAGTCCCTGGGCCGGACTGAGCAGTCCCCGGGCCAGGCTCCACAGTTGCCAGGCCGAACTAAGAAGTCCCCGGGCCAAGCTCCGTAGTTTTCGGGACGGACTAAGTAGTCCTCGGGTCAGGCTCCGTAGTTGCCGGGCCGGACTGAGCAGTCCCCGGTTCGTCTGGGGCGTGAATGGAATCTTTGTCCGGAGACGGCTTGACAGATGACTTTCGCAGGTGCTCGAGGGAGACGCCAAACGGTATGGACTGTCGAGACGAGGCGATCTTGGCGAGTGTGTTGGCCACCTCGTTTTCCGCTCGTGGGACGTGGAGGAACTCGCAACCTGCGAAGAAGCCGGGCAACATCTGTACGAGGAAGCAGTAGCTTGCCATGTTGGGGTCGCGTGCGTCCCATTCGCTGAAGCACTGCTATAACACCAGGTCCGAATCGACATAGCACAGGATTCTCTGGATTCCGAGTTCCTTGGCCAGTCGGAGGCCGTGCATAAGGGCTTCGTACTCGGCGACGTTGTTGGAGGCGGCAAAGTGGATCTGAAGTGCGTACTTGAGTTGGTCGCCCTTTGGGGATGACAGCACGATGCCGGCTCCCAGGCCGAGGCACATTTCAGAGCCATCGAAGTGCATGCGCCAGTGCGTCGAGTCTGGAGGCGGCGGCAAGTACTGGTTTCTGTCCAATCGACGAGGAAGTCGGCCAGAGCTTGGGACTTGATTGTGGTGCGGGGCTCGTAGAGGATGGTGTGGCCGGCTTGCTCGAGCGCCAACTTGGCAACCCGACCAGAGACGTCGCACCACCCGATGATGTCATCGACGGGGGCCGTACTGACCACGGTGATCTCATGCTCTTGGAAGTAATGCTTCAGCTTCTTGGCGGTAAAGTACACGCTGTACCACATGTTTTGGTAGTGCGGGTAGTTCTTCTTTGAGGTGGAGAGCACCTCGCTCAGATATTAGACGGGGCGTTGGACGGCTTGGATCTTGCCCTTCTCTGGTCGCTCAACCACGAGCACCGTGCTGACCGAGCGCGAGGTTGCGGCTATGTAGAGCAATAGCGGCTCCTTCTCGCCTGGGGCGGCCAGGACGGGTGCGGTGGAGAGCATGCGCTTGAGGTCCGGAAAAGCCTCGTCCGCTTGGTCGTTCCAGTCGAACGGTGTCGTCTTCTTCATCAGCTGGTATAGGGGCAAGTCCCTCTCGCCCAGCCGGCTGAGGAACAGGCTGACCGAGGCCAAGCAGGCGGTGACCTTCTGGACATCACGCAGCCGAGCCGGCTTGCGCATGTGCTCGATGGCCTTGATTTTCTCCGGGTTTGCGTCAATGTCGCGTTCCGAGACGAGGAAGCCTAGTATCTTTCCGGCCGGGACGCCGAAAACACATTTCTTTGGGTTGAGCTTGACCTTGTACTCGCACAGGTCGGCGAAGGTTTCCTTCAGGTGGTCGAGGAGCGTGAGGTGCTGCTTGGTCTTCACCACGATATCGTCCACGTAGACGTGGATATTGCGACCGAGCTGCGGCAGCAAGCATTTCTGCATGCACTGCCGTGAGGTGGCTCTGGCGTTCTTCGGGCTGAACAACATGGTGATGTAGCAATACGCCCCAAAGGGCATGATGAAGGACGTCTTCAGGGCGTTGGCCGCGTCCATCTTGATCTGGTGGTAGCCGGAGTAGGCGTCCAGGAAGGAGAGGAGCTCGCACCCAGCGGTGGACTCGATGACTTGGTCGATTCGCGGGAGGGCGAATGGATTCTTGGGGCAGGATTTGTTCAGGCTGGTGTAGTCGATACACATGCGCCAGGTGTTTTTTTTCTTCAAGACAAGGACTGGGTTGACCAGCCGCTCGGGGTGAAATACTTCCATGATGAAGCCGGCTGCCAAAAGCTTGGCGATCTCTTCATCGATGGTCCTTTTCTTCTCTTCAGAGAAACGTCGTAGGGGTTGGCGGACAGGCTTGGCGTCCTTGCCGACGTGAAGTTTGTGCTCCGCGTACTTCCTCGGGATGCCCGGCATGTCCTTTGGGGACCATGCATAGATATCCCGATTCTCACAGAGGAAGTCGACGAGCTCGCCTTCCTATTTGTCGCCGAGGCGAGTGCCCACGACGACGTACTTGCTACAGCTGGGGTGTTCTGTGTTCACTCTACTAGGAAAAGGCCTACTAATGGCACACCTATTTTGGCCATTAATGGCGCATTAGTGGTGCGCCATTAGTGCCACGCCATTAGTATATTTTACTAATGGCGCACCTCTGGTGCGCCATTAGTATCTGGTATACTAATGGCGCACCTCAGATGCGCCATTAGTATATACCACGGTGCGCCATTAGTATGCCTCCCAGGGGGCCATATATACCCAGGTGCTTTGGCATACTAATGGCGCACAACTACCAGATGCGCCATTAGTAACTTTGGCATACTAATGGCGCACTGTTTAATGATGCGCCATTAGTATCCTTTGGCATACTAATGCCGCACTGTGATGTGATGCGCCATTAGTTTGAATATTATGTTTTTTATTTATTTTTTATTTTTTTGTTTTTTGCACAGGTTACAAAATGTATTATTGGACAGAATATAGGCAGCACACATCAACAACAGATTCATCGAATACAATAGTAGATTAGTCTCTGAATACAATTCATCATATTAGTCTCCGAATACAATTCATCATATTAGTCTCCGAATTGAAAAGACCGTACAAAGATAGAACATTATATTACAAGTCTCGAGACCGCGAGTAGCGAGTTTGTCTTCACATTACAAGTCGATATCGATCATCTAAACTACCATCACATAGAAGAGAGTTGCGGTCATCACGATGAGCATCATCACGATGAAACTCGTCTTCATCCGGTTCCTGCAACGCTCCCTCCCCTCTCCCGCTAGATAGCGGGCGTATCTAGATTCTGCCTCGGCCCTAGTGGTATACCCTTTGTAACTGTTACCGCTGAATCGGTGAACCTATCTCCGACACTCCTCCCAGTCGTCGTAGACTCCGGGAACCTTACCCTTGTACACGACATACGACGGCATCGCTATGCACTAGCCAAACGAAACGTGAGTACCAATTCACAGACAATACATAAGCAATATATAAGTATGCAACAGAACGATCGGAAGAGAAAAGCAAGACATTAATAGCATCGATTACATCTCAGTTGAACGACTGTCGAAACCAAAGAGACATACTACAAGTTCATTAAAGTTTAATTACAACATGAGCCAATCGATGTTTCAGAACTAGACACAGCATCACTACTTTCGACTCGACTCAAGGGGCCGGAGCGTGGATGAAGCCGCCGTCTATCGTGGGAGTCATGAAATCGCAGGCGTTGTCAGCCTGCATTTGTAGCATTGTGTCTATGTCACTGTTGGACGGTTGATTTCTGAGGTAGAACTGCCCCGAGGTACGAAGGACATCTTCATGGATGATTTCCGCAAACTCCGACTGGATGCGAAAGAATTCTTGTCTGATGTCCGCGTCCTGGATTGCCGACATGCTCGCGGCCCAATCTTTGAGTTTACTCGGTAGCAGAAGTTGATGATGGTCCCGTACGATCGCCCGCATGTGATGGATGGCGTAGTAGGCACCCTTCTGACCGCCAGGCGGCTGCTTGATGCAGCAGAACGTCGTATTGTGGGAGAACACGTGCTTGCCAGTCTTACGAATAGGCCTGGTGAAGGTGCCTCCAGATTTTGCGTAGCCGGGGAGAACATCATCAAGAACCTTCTTGACATTTGTGTAGTCTACGTTCGACTGACGGTCCGGGTCGAGGCTTAGGAGGATGAGCGTGCAATGTGTGTCACTACAGAAAACAAGGAATGTTAAAAGAAAAACGATCGAAATCTAAGAATTCATATGTTACGGGGCGGTTGAGGGGAGGACTTACTCAGGAAAGTAAGGCACGAGGAAGTTATCCTTATCTCGGTTTGCCAGAATGACGCCTTCGAGGTAAGAACTCGCGACTTGCCGGTCCCCAGCGCTGCCCAAGATCTTGGCACGCATGTAGAAGGGGTCGACTATCACGATGTCCGGGGTCTTGTCGTGAATGATCCGCATCTCCATACTCAGCGAAAATAGCCGAACGAAGGTGTAGTGCAGCGGATGAAGGTTCAACATAGCGTAGATGTCATCAAACCGCAGGACGATCGTACCCCCGATGGAGTTATCCACAAAGCCCTTGCCCTTTGGCACCTTGGCCGCGAAAACCGGGTATGCCACATCCTTCTCTCTGAGATGCCGCTTCTCCAAAGAAAGAACACTGTCATGCAGACTCCGCATAGCACCGGTTGCAGCATCGAGCATATTTCTCGGTAGCATCGGCCTACCCGCCGCATGCACCCTCCTCATTACATCCTCAGGTGAAGGTGGCCCGTCCTAAGCACGGATCGTACTCGGTGCCGGCTGGCTCGTGCCCTTGTTAGTCTTTCTTTTGCGTGCCTTCTTCTTCTCCTGTAATGGGACTGAGTTGTTCTCACAGACCGCCTTCCTGAGTGTGTTGGGGCTGATAATATTCCGCACCTCGCCTATCTGAGGCTCGGTGAAGTGGGCAGCTGGAGGCATCTCCTGAGATCTGAACGGCAAACGACGCCTATTGCAACTTGGTTTCTCCGCGGTACCAGCTAGATCGTGCACGTCTTTTGTAGGGTTGGGTTCTTGAGAAGGAGGCCCCATGAAGTCGCCACCGTACCCATGATCGGCAAAGTACTGATCGACGTTGGCAAATGTATCGTCGTCATTGTCGTTCTGATCCTGTGCCATATGCATGTTTGGATCCAGTGGCATAGGGATGTCCGGCACCGTTGCGGCGGTCTTGCCATGGGGCCGACTTGGCGCCGGCACGACTGGCGGTGTTGTCTTTGGGGTGGTGTCCCCCGCCCCAAACGAATCTGGCTCTTCGGCCAAAGCATGGGCCAGCTCAGGAAGGCGCTGAGGGTCATCACGTCATCATCGTCGGCCCCGATGGGTCGAATCGGAGGTAACAACTCGTCGCAGCCTGGTAGCACCCGAACCTGTTGAACCCTAAACAAGCTGGGTGGCATCTAGGTACCGTGGAACACAGGGTTGCCCGGTTGAATGATTTTGCCCTTGGCGACATCGACCAACTCGTTGTTCACGAAGTGCAGGAGAGTGCACAGAACGTCGGCGATGCCCTGCGAAAACATGTAGGGCATCAGGGATGCCCAGTCAAAGGCAAGGAGATGAAGTCCTTGGCCGGGAGAGGCTTAATTAGTTATCGTGATGATGGCGTCGAGCTCGGCTAATGTCGAGGCACCGCCAACGGCGGGCGTGCAGTTGACGGAGGGGCCGCTTGCTGCAGAGGTGACCGCCGGCGTACACCCGGGTTCATTAAGCTCCCGTGCCGGCGTCGTAGACACCAATGCTGCCTCCGCCGGAGACACCAATGGCCCCACCATCGCATTCTGCGAGTTGCTGGCCGTGAAGCTAGGAATTGGGGGTCGCCCCTGTTGGCCGCCCGGAATCCACACGTGCAACCCCTCGATCAAGGTAGGCACAATGGCGGTGATCGTCGCTCTGAGTTGTTGTTGCACTTGCTCTTGGACAATCTCCGGAATCCGCGCCACCTGTGCCTTGAGTTCTTGAACCTCGCGTGCCTGGCTTTCCGAGCTGGTCTTTTTCTCCTTTCGCCCACCAGCGTTATAGTATGACGACAATTTTGTCGACAAGCCTTTGCTGGCCACACGACCAGCTGACGTCGGCTTACTGAGCTTATCCTTTTTCTTCATTACATTCAACGCCCTATTTAGAGTGGCGTCCCAAGGGTTGCTCTTAGTCGACCCCGCGCTACTGCTTTCAGTGGCCTGCGGAAGGAATGTGAACCATTTAGAAATTTGGCTTCATTAATTAGAATGCAACCATATGGAGCTAATTACGCGGGGGTGTATTCCTTACCAGAACAAGCTCAAGCGCCCTGGTCTTCGGATCCGTGGTAAGCTCCTTCGTTTTCGGGTCCTTCTTGTACCGGGCCCTAACAAAGTTCCTGGTCTGCTTGTCACCGTATTTATCGAAGAGGGGCGGTAGGCCTTGCTCGGCACAGTCCGCCTCCTCCTTGTCCCATATAGGCTCCGCCACTCTGTAACCGCCGGGACCGAGTGTGTGTTCCCCTAAGTTCAGCTCCCGCATTTCTTTCCCCCACTGACTTGATTCGGAGGTTGCGGTGCTCGAGCACTTGATCTTGAAGTCGTTATAGTCATCTTCGGTGATCGAAGGATTTTTCTCCTTGATCTTCTCATAACTCTCACCTTTCTTGATCATTCTCTTCACCGTGCTTTTCCAAGTAGAAAGGGCCGTGCTCATCCTCATGAGGGCGGTATTGTTCACTTTATTCCCTTTGAGGCTTGTGTTTTCAAATTCAGCGGGGAACTTGTATTGTTCATGCAGCTTCGTGAAGAGGAGGTTGCGCAAATTCCCTCGGTCAGGATGCCTTAGGTTCTCGGTGTTGATCGAGACGATGCTCCGGAGAATTCACCCGAGCTGAAGCGAGTACCCCTTGACTATTCGTTCGGGCGCCGTTGGATTCCCGTCGGAGTCCACTTCAGTAAATTCCTCCTTGATGGTGCGGAGCATGGTCGGGTGCCGGTCCTTCCGTTGCCTCTTCGGTTGGCTGCCATCTGTGCGTGCGCCGCCATCATCAGTGGTGGCATCCTCGGTGGCACCATCAGTGGTGGCTTCCGCGGCGGCACCATCAGTGGGGTCATCCTCGGCAGTACCATCAGTGGTCTCAGGATCGGTGGGGAAGGCGGCGTCCTCATACAAGTGAGGTTGTTCCTCCATCTCTTGGGACAGCTCCCATAATGCCTTGCCGCCCGAACCCCCGGCCTCATCGTTGTTGGTCATGTTTATCTCTAAATAGGAAAAAAGTTTGGTCAAAAAGTTGGTTATTGTCAAGGAACAAGATCATGGTCTCATCATTTAGGGTTTGTCGACACCGAGGCATCCTAACAGCTAAGCTGTTATCATTGAGGGTTTTTCGACGCCGAGGCACCCTAAAAGCCTGAGCTTTCATCATTTCAGTTCTTATCGACACCGAGGCACCCTAAAAGCCAAGGTCTTATAATTTATGGTTTGTCGACACCGAGGCATCCTAAAAGCTAAGCTGGGAAGGAAAATTCTAAGTTGGGCCTAATCACTTGGCTCTATTGCCGCCTATGGTTTAATGCAGCTAGAATAAAGGGGCACTTGATCCTACTTAATTAACTACTAAGATACCCCGGCCCATGCATTAGTCACAAGTACCCCATATGTCCTATTTTTAGCAAAGTCATGCTAAAATTCACGGAAAATTTCAGCATGACCTTTGCTGAAAATAGGACATATCGAGTACCCGAATTTGCCGGAACGGAAGTTAATCGACATTCCAGCAAACTCAAGGGCCTCTCGGGTGGACAAGGCAAAAGCAGTATCCCAGGTGGACAAGGCAATGTGCTACTTGCTTAAATCTCTATCCAATGCTATTTACAAGACAAACAACAGGTGGCAAAGCCCAGTGTTAAAAAAAGGCCTCCATCACAACATGGAAAATACATTGGCATGTGAAGAGGTGAAAGAATATATGCATCTTCAAGCAGTATCATTCAACATTTTGGACAAACCACTACAAGCAATACTGGATCAGATACAAGAAGAATGTGAGAAAATGCAGACAAATACTAACAGATTGAGGTGTTTAACTTGTGGTGCTCTCTGTGCTATTAACGTTTCAAGTCAAAACCTTTTCTGGTTAGTAAGTGTTTCTTGAGCATATGTATGTAGTAAGTGTTTCTGCTCTCAGTGTTTCAGAACACATATTTTAGCTAGCTAGTACCAGTGCTATTACCAAGCAGTTAATTAGCTTTTGCTTTTGCTTTTCAGTGCCAAATTCTAGCTAGTACCAGCAAATTAACATCTAGCAGCAATCATTTTCAAATATATATACACTGGACATTTTTATATTAACCTAAGGAAAAATGAATAGTTAGGTTAATTACCCACTGTTAATAACAACACATATATAAGAGAAACAACTTGAAGACTGAATAAGGTCGATTTGTTAGAAAGATTTTGCTTTTGAATCTGAGGTACAACAAAACTTGCACTAGGGCTTCAGTTTTTGAAAAAAAAGACATTCAGTGTGATGCTTTGTTCTACACTTTGATGCTAATTAGTATATAGAAGAAGGTATTTACTAGCAGTACCATATATAAAATACATTCAGTCTGATGCTATTTACTAGCAGTACTAGCAGTTTTTTTTCTTCTTCATTAACTGTATTGGCCATCAGACTGTATCGGCCATATATAAAAGACATTCAGTCTGATGCTATTTACTAGCAGTACTAGCAGTTTTTTTTCTTCTTCATTAACTGTACTAGTAGTTTTTTTTCTTCTTCATTAACTGTATTAGCTATTTACTATCAGTACTAGCACTTGGATCATATGCTAATGCTACATTGATACATCATCATGCTAGGTAATATTAAATAAACATTGGCCATAACAGAATTTCAGTAACTACGACCTGTAAAAAGACCTAATGACAAATCCAGTCAAATTAAGCCCATAGGAAGAGTTGATTAATTCAGTAAGCTAGTATCACCACTTATTCTAATAAGTGGCGCAGGAAGTAAAATTCACTCACTATTGCTCGGACGCACACTAGTATCATGCATTCATTATGTAGAGCTCCAGCATACATGTGTACATTCTGCAGATCGGTGGGTATGTTACTGCATGTACCTTTTCTCTCGAGGGCGCTCCACTGAGGACTCCATAGCCACAGGCGGGATAGGAAACGGCGTTCGGATCATAGTGCTGGTTTTGATTGGTGGAACCACTATGGCGGTCGGCCGTGATGCAATGGCGGCTGTCCTCCCGGCTGATGCTGAGCAGACTGTAGGAGGCGGCTCTACAATGTTCCGACCTAACTAATGAAAACATGAGGATATCAAATTAGCAGAAGGCCACAGAGCAAGCAAATTTAGCAGATCAGAGACACCAATTCAAAAATCGTGATCACTAATCAGTCTGCCGAACACTCCCGATGAAAAGGGACTAGAAATACGCATGGCATTAGACAATGGGAACTAGCTTCATTCGCAAATTCAACTAATGACGCATGCTCTGACACCGATTTGACCATGATTTGACCAGCCATGACTAAATTCGCCCATAGCTCGAGCTCAAAACAGCCGAATCCGAAGCAGGGACACGGCCTCGAGCGGGGCCAGCGGGAGATCCGGGGGAGCAGAATTATCGCAGAGGAGGGAGATCTCGCGGTGCGGCCGAGCAGGGAGACGCCGTTGCTGCCGTGGCCGGCGCGGGCGCCGCTGCCGTAGGGGGCGCGGGGGCGGCGGAGTCGGGGGCGCGGGGGCAGCGGCGTCGGGGGCGCGGTGGCGCGGGGGCGCAGGGGCGGCGGCGTCGGGGGCGCGGGGGTAGCGTCCTCAGGGGCGCGGTGGCGTCGGGGGCGCAGGGGCGCGGGGGCGGCGGCGTCGGGGCAGCGGCGTCGGGAGAGGAGAGGGGAAGGGGATCGAGGGCGAGGGCGAGGGAGAGAGAGGGAATAGGTGGAGTGGGCCGGGGACAAAATATGGATGGGGGCACAATACTAATGGCGCACCTCCTCCTGGTGCGCCATAAGTATATCCATACTAATGGCGCACCTCCCCCTAGTGTGCCATTAGTATTTTTTATTTATTTCTGTTGGAGCCAACAGGTTATCTTCCACCCACCCTCGTCCACATCAAATCCCCTCTACTAGCTCGATTGGTCAACACCCAGTTCTCACACCAGGAGGTCCTGGGTTCGATTCCCAGGCTCCACAATTTTTGTTTTTATGCATTTAAAATGTTGTTTGATACTTATTTGTGTTTAAATATGTTCAAACTTGTTTAAATCATAACAGTAATATATTTTTTATAAAACAGTAATAATTTTTTTAAAAATATCATCAAATTTTCTATTTGAATATATTTATGAATATGAAAAATATCATCAAATTTATTATTTGAAAATATCATGAGTTCATGGGTCGGCGGCGGCGGCCTGTGGAGTGGGGGAGGGTGCGGGGGGTCGGCGGCGG
>LR738714.1:105542886-105624858 GCA_902687465.1 Secale cereale | reverse complement strand
TGCGGGGGGTCAGCGGCGCCGGTTGAGTAGGGGAGGGTGCGGGGGGTCGGCGGCGGCGGCCGGTGGAGCGGGGGGTGCTCGGCGGCGAGGGGGACCGGATCTGGCGAGGTGGGATAGCGATCAAGATGGAGGGGGATCGAGATCGAGTGTCCATGAAATTTAAAAATATTCATGATATTCAAAAAGTGCCCAGGAAATACAATCGAGAAATGAAGGCTACGATTTAAATACAATCGATCTTAGCTAGCTAGCTGTTCACAATCTTCTTGCCCTTCTTTTTCGCAAATGGAGTTCTTCTGTGGAACGGACGTCCTTTAGGTAGGGTGGTCCTGCTTCTTCTTGTAGTGTATGCTGCTACTTCATCATCGTCGTCATGTTTGATCCTTGGGTCGCCATACTTGTCGAAGTCTTGCTCATTGGCTACTCCATCCATTCTGATGATCTTCCTTTTGCCTCTCCTCACGACAACGCGACTGGGCTTTGACGGGTCGGTAATGAAGAAGCATTGGTCAACTTGGTAAGCCAGTACCCATGGCTCATTTTTCGCGGTGACGTTTGCGCCTGCGGTCTTGGATTTGGCTTCGGGTATAACCATGGTGGTGAAATACCGGTCTTCTTTTAGGATGCTCCTGGCCCATCTGACACGGAACATCGGGACCTTCTCTCCAGCGTAGCTTAGCTCCCAGATCTCCTCGATACTTCCGTAGTATTTGTCCTTGTCATTACCGGTGTAGGATTCCATCGTTACCCCGGAGTTCTGATAACCATCGCTATTCATGTCCTTGGCCTCGGTGTAGAATGTGTAGCCGTTGATATCGTACGCCTCATAGGTCATCAGGTTGTGCTCGGCGCCCTGTGACAAGGCGAATATGAGTTGTTCTTCCACAGAAGAATCCACATGTAAAGGGTACGACAGAAGCTTCTGCTTGAACCAACGCGTGAAACATGAGTTGTGCTCTTTGATTATATCTCCGTCCATCCTCTGTTGGCCTCGGTCATTGTACGTCTTCTCAATAAAGGTTTTGTGCTCAACCACCCAAGGATCGACCACGTCTATGTGTTGTAGCGCGACTAGGTTTGCTCTTTCAAAGTCGGCGAGTCGACCCTCGAAGTCGACATGCATTTCGCGGCGACCCTCACGGTGACCACATCCAGCGAGCCTGCCGAGGTGCCTGTTGACGGGCAGACCAACGGGGTTCTCGATGCCTAGATAATTCGTGCAGTAGGAGATGCACTCTTCGGTCAGAAAGCCCCTTGCTATGCTTCCCTCTGGACGTCACATGTTGCGAACGTATCCTTTGATGACACCATTCATCCTTTCGAACGGCATCATGCTGTGCAGGAACGTCGGCCCGAGTTGGATGATATCGTCCACGATATGGACCAGCAGATGCACCATAACGTCGAAGAATGCAGGCGGGAAGTACATCTCAAGCTCGCATAGTATCACCACGATCTCTTCATGTAGCCTTCTGAGTTGCCTCACGCCAACCGACTTCCGAGAGATGACGTCGAAAAAGTTGCATAGGCCAAATAGGGTTTCACGGACATGCGTGTCCATGATCCCACGGATTGCAACTGGAAGTATCTGCGTCATCAGCACATGACAGTCGTCAGACGTCATCCCGCTGAACTTCAGCTTCGCTGGGTCTAGGTATCTGCTTATCTTCCCCACGTAACTGTAAGTAAGTTTTACTCCTACGAGGCAGGTGAAAAACTGCTCGATCTCCTCCTGACTTAGAGTGAAGCACGCGGGAGGGTAGTCATTTCCGGTCTTCTTGGCCTTTTTGCCTTTGCGACGACTTTCTGTGTCCTGCTTCGCATCATCATCATCATCATCATCATCATATATAGCGTGAAGCTCCTACCTGATGCCCATTGATTTCAAGTCTGCCCTTGCTTTCGGCCCATCTTTGGTCCTCTCTGGCATGTTGAGCAGGGTACCAAGCAGACACTCGCACACGTTCTTCGTGATATGCATTAGATCAAGGCTGTGAGGCACACGGTGGATCTTCCAGTACGGCAAGTCCCAGAAAACAGACCCCGTTTTCCATACCTTCAGCAGCGGCTCTGGCGCCTTTCGCTTTTTTCCCGGCTCAGGAGCCTTTTGCTTCTTTCTCGGCAGTGGGCAATCTTTCCAATTTTTCAACAGCTCGTCTATTTCCTCGCCGCTCCTCGTACGCGGGCGTACTCGGGGTTCAGTTTCACCATCGGACAGATCCTTGCGTTTTCTCCATAGTTCATCGTCGCGAAGCCGCCTTTGATGTCCCATGAACACGGTTTTTGAAGACCCGGGATCTCTATCTAGCTGGCGATACGTTGTGTCATCCATGCACCTGACGCATCCAGAAAATCCGTGGACCACCTGCCCCGCGACAAATCCGTAACCGAGATAGTCATGCACCGTCGTGAGCAGCGCGGCTCTCATAGGGAAATATTCTTTCTCTGCGGCGTCCCACGTATTGGCTGGCGTTTTCCACAGCGTGTCAAGCTCCTCTTTCAGCAGCCCCAGATACAGATTGATGTCGTTCCCTGGTTGTTTCGGTCCTTCAATTAGCATACTCATGTGAATGCACTTCCTCTTCATGCACAACCAGGGGGAAGGTTGTACATCCACACAAACACAGTCCAGGTGCTATTTGTGCTTCTCTGGCTGCCAAACGGATTGACTCCATTGGTGCTCGCGCCCAGCACGATGTTCCTTGGATCGTTCCCAAATTCTAGGTCTTCGAAGTTCAACGCTTGCCGCTAGCTCGCATCCTTAGGGTGACTCGGCATCTTGTCTTTTTTATCTATCTCCGGATCATTTGCTTCATATTCTCGCTTCTTCTCCTCCCTATCCGCGTGCCAACGTAGGAGCTTTGCTAGCTTAGGGTCCGCGAAATACCGCTGCAGACGAGGAGTGATCGGAAAGTACCACACCACTTTTCGAGGAGCTTTCTTCCTCTTCTTGTATCGAGTGACGCCGCACACCGGACATATGGTAGACTCCGCGTGCTCGTCCCGATAAATGATGCAATTGTTCATGCACACATGGTATTTCACATGCGGTAAATCCAGAGGACACACGATGTTCTTCACCTCCTCGAAACTGGTCGGGCACTTGTTCCCCTTGGGAAGACGTTCGTGCCAGAATCACATGTTCTCGTTGAAGCATGCGTCGGTCATTTTGTGTTTTACCTTCATCTCCAGAGCCATGAGCGTTACTTTCAGGCGGGTATCCTCGGGCCTGCATCCTTCATACAATGGAGTAACCGCGTCTAACTCAAGTTGATCCATCTTGGCTTTCTCTCGGACGGCAGCTCTTGCGTTATCCGTCTGCTTGAGAAGCAGCTCTTGAATATGAGGGTCCTGCACCCAGCCCATCGATGGTCCAGCATCGTCTGCTCCGACGGCATCATCATCTTCATGATCATGCCCGTCGTCTGCTCCGGCATCTTTCTCATCATCATGTCCTGCATCTTCTACATGATGACTGTGTACAGCATCACCGTCGTGATCATCTCCTGGGGATTCTTCGTCTTCTCGCCCGCCCGAGCCGTGGTGGTTGTTTTGCTGCCCTTCCTCAGTTATTTCCCGGCCCCCATGGACGACTTCGTAGTCATCTTCATCACCTTGCCACCGATAGCCATCCATGAAACCACGCAAGAGCAGGTGGTCCCGCACCTGCCCAGAATCCGGGTCCGCAATAAGGCTCTTCAGCTTGCATCTTCGACACAGACATCTTATCTCTGTCTCATTCTTTTGAAGCATCTTGGCCTTCGCGGAGCTCAAAAACCTATTCACGATGCCTTCGGTCATCGTGCGGACCATGGTCGCCTACGGGGTAGAGCAAAACGATATTTTAGAACCAAGAAAAAATTTGGCATGACTTTCCCTAAAAATAGGACCAAAAAGAATGCTTAATGACAAAATTCTCGCTGAAACGGAAATGAATAACCATTCCCGAAAAATATTGGCAACTATCGCATTTCAAATACCGGTACACCTCCAAACACAAACGCATATGCAACACCACAAACATATGCAACACCACAAACATACATAGATCTAGCTTGGCCATAAAAAGTGCATGTGCACATTGTTGTAGGGAGAACAACATAAATATAGCTTCCCCTCTTACTTACCTATCAAAACAAGGTAATTTAACCACTTAATTTGAATGAATCTATGGTGGAAATGAGGTGAAAAAGAGGAGGCACCCGAGACAAGGAGGAGGTGGAGAGAATGAAGTGTGGAGAAAGTGAGTGTGGGTAGGAGTGGCTTTCCAAAATATCTTGTTGGTGCCCACTTACTAACGGCGCACCAACTCAAAATGCGCCATTAGTAATCCAGGTTACTAATGGCGCACCTTCTGGTGGTGCGCCATTAGTAGTTTTGCAAAAAAAAAGAATAAAAAATATAATAAAAAAACAACAGTACTGGCGCACATTCCGACAGGTGCGCCATTAATAGTTACAACTAGTAATGGTGCACTGTGGCTTGATGCGCCATTAGTATGTTTGGAGAAGGAAAAAAATTTGATACTAATGGCGCACCCTGGGCCAGGTGCGCCATTAGTAGTTTCAACTCTAATGGTGTACCAGAAGGTGGTGCTTCATTAGTATATACTAATGGCGCACCGCTTTTCTGGTGCGCCATTAGTGTCAATCCCATCTATAGCCCTTTTTCTAGTAGTGTCAGCTTCACCCTTTTGATCTTCTTGGAGGGTTTGAACGCTGCTTCGTTGGCCGGCTCCTCGGCAGGGACTGGCGTAACTGCTGCCTCGCCAGCAAGGGTGACGATCCGGTCGAGCTGGCGCAGCTCCTAGGTGATGACCATCGACTCGGCCATCTTGGATCCGTCTCGGGCGCACTCTAGAGATTTGCGGTAGTCACCGGTAATGGTGATGAGGCCCATTCGACCCAGCAGCTTCATCTCCAAGTAGGCATAGTGCGGGAACGTCATGAATTTGGCGAGTGCGGGCCAGCCGAGCAGCGTGTGGTACGCGCTGGACAGGTCCACCACCTCGAACCAGATCGGCTCGCGTCAGAAATGGCTGATGTCGCCGAATAGGACGTCGAGCCGGATCCGGCCGATCGGAGAGCAGGAGTGGCCGGGCACAATGCCATGGAAGACAGTCCTGGTCGGCTCCAGGTCCTTGGTTTCGAGGCCAGGCTTGGTCATGGTGTCCCGGAGGATGTTGATGCTGCTGCCGCCCTCGATGAGGACTCGGGAGAACTTGCAGGTGCGTCGAGGCGCGGCGATGGTGGGGTTGAGGATGAGGGCGTATCAACCTGGATTCGGCATGACGGCCGGGTGATCCTCACGCGTCCATGTGATCGGGCGCTCCGACCAGTGCATGTATTCTGGCCTGGCCGGGGCAACAGTGTTTACTTCCTTCCGGATGGAGCGCTCGCTGCGCTTGTTGTCACTAAGGCTGGTGAAGACGACGTCAGCCGCGTTCGGGTCCTGGTAGGCGTCGTTGCGCATGGTGCCGCCAGCCGGAGGTGGCGGGGGACGCGGAGGCTGCCGCCCCGCTCCTGGAGCCGGGGCTGGAGGCGGCGGGACGTCACCCCTCATGATGCGCTTGGTGATGGAGCATTGCCGGAGCGTGTGCGTGGACGGCCTCACGCCGCTGTGGTGCTTGCATGGAGCGTCGAGCATCTCCTCGAAGCTCACGGCGGGTTGCCATGTTGTCTTGTCGGTCTGCCGGCGCTTGGCGGCCAGCTCGGTTGCGGGCGCCTGCTCGGCGGCCGCCACGAGCCAATTGTCATGTCGCTGGGCCTGCTATTCAGCCTTGCGCTTGTGCTACAGCTAGTTATGCTGATGCTGCTGGCTTCCTTCGCCAGCCGGCTTCAGAGGGTGTCAGGGATATTACTACCAGGTATAAACCGCCCAGAAGGGGCCAGTTTATGTCTGGTGAGATTACTTTTATTAAAGCCCAATAGAGCATGGAGCAAGATGCTTTAGCCCAGGAGGTTTAGAGCCCAAGTATTAGGGCCCATGATTTGTAAACCGCTGTAACATCCCAAATTTTCAATTTGGAATGTTATACATAGTTTATGTTGCATTGCATAATTCGTTGCATTTTTGTTCGTGGCGATCCTCGAAATTCTAAGCAACTCAAGGACCTGCGGAGAGAGTTGGGAATTCTACCGTTTTGTATTTGAGTTTTCTCGAATACCGGTGCGAGGATAGTGTTGGTTTTAATTATTTTCCCTCCAAAATATATTTCTAAATAAAATATGTGAGCGGAGATAATATGAATTCTCCAAAATAACAGAAATATTGGAGGAAAATGTTAAAATCACTTTTGGTATTTTATTCGGATTTATTTGCGATTTATTTGCATAGGAAAAATGCGTGTTTTCAAAATTGCATTTAGGTCCGGGAAAAATGTTCACTTTGTCCTAAATATTATTAGAGGACGGCAAAAATTTATTTCGGGATTTTTGGAGTCCGTTTAGTATTTCGTTTGTTAGGTTTACTACGTCAGGACTCGTTTAAAAAAACGAAACCGCCTTTGGGCCGTGTTTGGCCAGGACACCCCTGGCCTAGGGCCTTTAAAAGACGAGGCCCGCCAGCCCCGCAGCCCAGCCGCCCCGAAACCCTAGCCGAGCCACGCCGCCGCCGCCTGCTCTGGCATCGCCGCTGCGCCACCGCCGCCGGACCCCGCCGCCGCAACCACTGCCGCCTCGCCGCCGACCGCCGGAGCCCGCCGCCGCCGTTTCCCGAGGTAGCCGCCGCCGATCCGCCGCCGTCGGTTTTTCTTTTAAAAACGATCGCTTTTTTTAGAAAACCCTAGATTTGTTTTTTTAGGTTAGATTCGGTTTTTTCGGTTTAGTTATTTAGCGGACATTCGTCCGTACGTATGTTTTAACGAACGGTGTTTGCCCGTTAGCCACAGACAGCGAACGTTCTTTCGTTAGCCTGTTTGTCGGTTTTCTTTTTCGGGGTATCTATCCGCGATTATTTCCGATCGTGATTTCTGCCCTGATCTTGTTTTTCGTTTTTCTTTTCGCTCGAGAGTCGGAATCAGGTGATTCAAAATCCCAGATCTTCGTCTCGACGCTCTCTTTCCGTTTAACCAACTTGAACAAAGTTTTGGCTACTGTGGAATTTGACTTTAGATCAAATTAGTAAACGAATCTCATTACTTTCGCTGTTTGAGTTTCGTTGCTTCTTTCGATTTGATTCTTTTTGCAAACCGGAGTTCTTAAGTTGAACTTTCTGGTTAGATCTAGTCTTTTGGAGTTTTGTTTGTGCATCAATGCTTGTTTACTTATGTATGATATTGTTTGCTTGTGATAGAATACCCGGACTGTGAAGCGTGCTACTACGAGTCTTTAGGTTTTGCGAATCGTCAGCAAGGCAAGTAACACTTTGATCATACCCTTTTATTTACCCAGTTTTTATGCATTAGATCAGCCCTCACACATTGCATGAGTAGGATTTGATAACTTATGGGACTGGGAAGTAGTTTGAGGTAGAACCTATTACCTGCATTATTTTTCAAACCCTTGGGAGATACTTCTACGTTTGCTTAGGTTGCCATGCTATGGTCGTAGACGTGGTTTGGGTTTGAGTGAAATTCATGACAGATGTGAGTTGTTAATTAATGGTTCAACATAAGGTGGCTACTTGAATACACATCTGAGTGGATTGGTTGCAGGGCACCTGTAGAATCCAGTGTTGTCCTAGGAAATCCCGAGGTTCCGTGTGATTGTCCTATGGAATGCCACCCAGGCTCAAAGGGATCATAAAACTATTCATGCTAGAAACTTCCGTCTGCAGCCACAATGCCAATATGGGCTCTGGCATAGTATGAGTAAGTTGTGTGAGCTCTTTCAGTGGTGGACTAGCAAATGTAGGGGAAAGTAAGTGTACGAGTTCACCCGGGGTAAAGAGTAAATGCTTCAGAAAGACCGTGTCTCGGTCATCCGTTTCTCAAACACCATGCAGTGCGAGAAATCCAACGGAGGAGATCGTGTCTTGTGGGAAAAAGTGCAGAAACCTCTACAGAGTGTACAAATTGATCATGATTACCCGTTTCCCCGGTTATGGACAATCTTCAGTATCTGGTACTTGAATTATTGGTTGATCTCATCACTCTAAAGTTAATTTGTTGGGTTAATGATTACTTTAATTTGGGATTGAGTTGGAGGTACCTTCTCAATGATGTTTCAACTACCATGATAGTTAAATAAAAATGTATTCCTTTGTTGTAGGGAAAAATTGGCTTTGCACAAAAACTTTAACCATAGAGCCTCCACCAGCCAAATATGCATATAGTATAGCCTTTATCCTGTTACTTGCATCCTTTGTGTTATCTTGCCAGCATATTCCATGTGCTGACCCGTTTTCGGGCTGCAACATATTACGTTGCAGACTTTTCTGACGAGGAGTAAGACGTTCTAGGTCATTTGTCATGCACTCAGCTATGCCGCTAGAGTTGATGGACTCAATTATCTTCCAAGAATTTGATGGGCCTCGAACCCCTCGTTGGTTACCCCAAGTGGAAGGTGTAAGATGCAGTGTTGTGGAAGTGTTTTCCCTTAGCAAAGATGCCAAGGATCGAATCCCCAGAGACTCTTAGGTTCAACAAGTAGGTGTCAACTACTAACAGCGCGGATTAGCAATCAACGTGGACCTGCACACAGATACAAATAACTTTGCTCCCAACGAGTACAGAGAGGTTTTCAATCCCTCCGGCCTTGTAGTTCACAAAGGATTAAAAGCAAATGATAGTAGTGATAGATAGTGTTTTGCAATAGTAAATAATAGCGAAAAGTAAATAGCGGATGTGATCAATGATGGTAATATGGACCAGAGTCTCATGATGTTCACTAGTGATGTCTCTCTCCCAAAAGACGATAAAACCGCTATGTGAGGTAAACGAATTACAGCTGGGCAATTGACAGGACCTCGAACGCAAACCAATGCTGACTACATTGCAAGAAAGGTTGAGGTTCAAAGCATGGGTGGTGCGCCAAAGTAAGTAGACCGAAATCCATCAATATCTACTACTAATCATCCACCTTGAGATATCTATCCAGAACATCTCGCTGGTATTAAGTTGCGAGTCCCACCCATAGTGTAAACTCAATGCAACAGACAACTGCATTAAAAGAACTTTGCGTAAAGTAAACGATCCTTGCACCCGCGGGCACAAGCACCGTTGTTTCCCCCTTGTGGCAACAGCACATCCCCTAGACTCATGTTTCTGTCACTCAAGCTAGTCATCGAGGGGCATGAACCCACAATCGAGCATAACGTTCCCTCTTGGAGTCACTACGTATTACTTGGCCAAAGCAATAAATAACAACGGAGAACATGCAAGAATTACTTATGAACATAAATATAAAAGAGGTAGATCAAATATATTACTCAAGATCAATCTGAACATAATCTCATAATCCATCGGATCCCAGCAAACTCAACATAGCAACAGCATAAGGATTACATATGTGCCTCGATCATGTAGGGCAGCTCACGAGGACTAATTAGTGAAGCACAAGAACGGGAGGAGAACATCACATAGCTACTGGTCATGGACTCATGGTCCAAGGGAAACTACTCACGACTCATCCAGGAGGTGTCCATGGTGGTTGAGAAGCTCCCGGTGGTGATCCTCCCCTCCGGCAGGGTGCCGGGAAGAGTTCTCCTGGTGCTCCTGATCTTGGAAGCGGCGGCGGCGGCGGAACAGAGATGGGATCACGAAAAGAGTTTCTGTTCTGAGGGTTTCGGAGGACGCTTTAAATATATGCCAAAGGGGGGCATCGGGGAAGCTTCGGGGGGCCCAGGCGCCCCCCCCCCCCCGGCGCGGCCCAGGGGAGGGGGGCGCCGCCAGGGCGCCTGGAGCCCTGGTGGCCCCCCCGGCTGTCCTTTGGACGCACGGTAGTTTCCGGAACGCTGATTTCTTATATAATTTTTCTGGATTTTTCCTGGCAGTTCTCGTAACGTGAAAACCTGAAATACAAAAACAACCGAAAACAGAAACTGGCACTGGGGTGCACTGGATTAGTAAGTTAGTCCAAATATGATCAAAAGTGTATGGAAGTGTATGAATATCATAGCAATATCACCCAAAAGTGGCATGGAGCAAGCAGAAATTATAGATACGTTTTGGACGTATCAACATCCCCAAGCTTAATTCCTGCTCGTCCTCGAGTAGGTAAATGATAACAAGAATAATTTCTGTGGTGACGTGCTATTAACCATATAGGACTTTTTCATAGTCATATGACAAAAGCGTACTGAGACAATGATTCTATAGTAATTAAGTTGCCTCATGAGAAAATCACAAATGACTGAAAGTTTTACAATATGAAACTGAAACATCAAAAAGATTTGCAATGAACATGATGTGCAAATATGATAAAGTGATATCTAGCTTGCCCCCTTTAGTGAAGCAAAACATAAATGCAGGGGCACCTTCAAGGTTTAAGTGATGACTAGATACGATGATTTCAGAAATAAACGATATCACAATCATGCAAAAGACAATGCTACTTTGGGACAATGCACATTACACTTAGAATGACAATCATGCTCTCAGTAGTTGGTGCTTTTAAAAGAAGGTGGAGACTCAACATAAAAGTAAAAGAATGGTTATGTGCTAGAGTTTTTTTTATTTTGAAAACATAGAAGCAATTTTGTCAACGGTAATAGTACCTCATATGTGTCATGCATAAGACATCCTATAAGTTGCAAGCCTCATGCATCGAATACCAATAGTGCTCGCACCTTGTCCTAATTAGCTCGGATTTCCATGGGTTATCATTGCATTGCATATGTTTCAACCAAGTGTCACAAAGGGGTACCTCTATGCCACCTGTACAAAGGTCCAAGGAGATAAGTCACATTTGATTTCTCGTTTTTGATAGATCTCAACTTGCGGACATCCATACCGGGACAACATAGAAAATAGATGATAGACTCCTCTTAAATGCATAAGCATATTCTCATAAGAGATTGAGGATTATGTCCAAGCTAAAACTTCCACCATGATGCATGGCTTTGGTTGGCGGCCCAATGTTCTTCTCTAACAATATGCATACTCATTCAACCCACGGCAAATCACCCTTACTTCAGACAAGACGAACATGCATAGCAACTCACATGATATTCAACAAAAGTGTGACAGTTGATGGCGTCCCCAGAAACATGGTTACCGCTCAGCAAGCAACTTATAAGAAATAAGATACATAAGCAACATATTCTTTACCACAATAGTTTTTAAGCTACTTTCCCATGAGCTATGTATTGCAAAGTTAGTTCACTTAGTACAGGTGGAGGTTAGCAACAGACTGGGAGCGACCAACTAAGAGAGCAATGACGGTCGTAATCATGCAGAGCGACAAAGGAACATTGAATCAGGCATGGAAGTTATATCGCTACTCAGAAATAAAAGATCATCAAGGCTTGACAGACTTTCTTTACAGTCTTAAATATGCGTGAGCATACGCCAAGTCAATCAAGATAAATTCTCGAAGGAAGATATTACTAAACCATGCCACATCATAGGCAAACAAATCAAGTTGGTACTCCAATGACACATTGGGAATCCCCTAGCTATTTGAGACTAACCATAAGAAAACCTGAATTACTAAGCACCATTATGCACGTAGCATCTTTATCATAGACATATTAACGGAAGCAAACTCTCTTAATAAGGTGAGCATGATAATTAAAGAGAGTTCAAGCAACCAACTAAACAAAAGCTCTTTGAAAAGATAAGCATGAATACTAAGAGCAGAGCATGATAGTAGCCATTAAAAGACAAAGAACACACACAGCAAAGATAGACATGAAAATTCTATGTTATGTTCTAGGTAGAAGTGGAGCGTGTTTCTCTCCCACATAAATAATGCTGAGTTCCGACTCGTTATGAAAAACTAAAAAGAAAACTAAAAGCAAGACGCTCCAAGCATAGCACATAACACATTAAGTGATAAAAATATAGCGGAACGAAAGACGAACTGATAATGTTGATGGAGAAGGGGATGCACGGGGGCATCCCCAAGCTTAGACGCTTGAGTCTCCTTGAATATTTCTTGGGGGTGCATGGGGGCATCCCCAAGATTGAGCGTTTGACACTCCTGAATCTTTTTATCATCTTCCCTCGCACACTTGAAAACTCCCTTCATACATAACTCATCATAATCTGATTAGCGAGGTTAGTACCCTTAATAAAATAATTATACCTTGCTGGAAATAAAGATATTCTTGAAGGTATACTGTTTCTCAAGATTGCCAAAAGATTTTTGCAAAGAAAAAGCAAGCTCTTGATTTGCAAAATGAAGGAAAGGCAAAACAGGACAGAATCTGTGAAAAACAGAACAGCAGGTAGTAATCGATTTGTTCGGGGCACTTCTGCAACTCAAATCAAAAAACTCAGAACAGACGCACGAAAGACAATTATATAGAGAACGCTGTCGAAAACATTCAGACCAAAAAGATGATCTGGTGATTTTATACGAATTTTTCTATCCAAGGACAGAATCTGTTTCCTGGACAGCACCTCACAACTTTTGAACTTTCTAGCAATCAGAGGCTATACTTGGCACAAATATGAAAAGCAAAGATACAATGATGATGCTACAGAAGTAAACAACATCAAGACACAACAAAATCAAAAAATTTATTCATGTGGGCTGCCTCCCAAAAGCGCTTTCTTTTATGCCTTTAAGCTAGGCATAATGCAAAAAGAAATCAGTAACCATCATAATAATCGGAGTTATAAATTGAGTCACATGGTTCCTCAACAAGTTCACTCTTGTTCCTTCTAGGAAAGGGGTACACACCTTTTGCCTTCCCGCGTAAGCGGATTTGTCCCTTACCTATATCGATGAAGCCTTTTACCGCTCGGAGGAAGTCCCTTCCAAGCACTATATTTCCTTGGTTTGGCTCCATGATGAAGAAATCAACCGTTGCAATACCTTTAAGGAATTTAACTGGCACATCTTTTATTCTTCCCTGGATTTCAGAAATATCTCCATTAGTGTGTTCATGATAAGATGGTAATTTATCCATGTTAAATTTTAAAGAATCATGAACAATTTTTGGCATAGTAGAAACCATAGATCCAATATCACAATAAGCATGGAAGTCTTGATTAGAGATGCTAATCCTAAAAAGAGGCTCCCAGTCATTATCTATTTCCAAAATATCTCTCTTATTGGGTTTGGGTTTCTCTACCTTCATTAAGTCTAGAGCATCCATTCTCTTTTCAATAGTAGCAAGTCTATCTATGACAGTATCAAAATTATGATCATAAACAAAGTAACTAGATAGACCATGTATAATTTCAAGGGCTCTAGCTTCATCACACTCTAGGAAATCTCCCTCGGCTATAATGTCAAGAGAGGGTTTACACCATTTAAAAAGACCCTGGTAAAAATTCCTAAGCACAATCTTTATAGGTATCCAAGGCATAATTCTCCTATGTGCATCAGAAATTCTGTCCCATGCCTTCTTCATATTTTCTCCATCCCTTTGATGGAAATCTAGAACTTCTGATTCCCTCAAAGCACCATATCCTAACATGTTTATCTAAACAGATAGGACTACTAACAGGAAGGCAAAATAATTTTTTTTTGTAATTTTTGATAAAGGATACTAAAGCAAAAACTGAAAGGTAAACTAACAAGACTAAAAAGCAAAGGTAAAAGATAGCATGCAACTCCCCTATCCTGAAGAGTGGAGTCCCCAGCAACGGCGCAAGAAAATACTCCTTGATGGGCCTCGAACCCCTCGTTGGTTACCCCAAGTGGAAGGTGTAAGATGCAGTGTTGTGGAAGTGTTTTCCCTTAGCAAAGATGCCAAGGATCGAATCCCCAGAGACTCCTAGGTTCAACAAGTAGGTGTCAACTGCTAACGGCGCGGATTAGCAATCAACGTGGACCTGCACACAGATACAAATAACTTTGCTCCCAACGAGTACAGAGAGGTTGTCAATCCCTCCGGCCTTGTAGTTCACAAAGGATTAAAAGCAAATGATAGTAGTGATAGATAGTGTTTTGCAATAGTAAATAATATCGAAAAGTAAATAGCGGATGTGATCAATGATGGTAATATGGACCGGAGTCTCATGATGTTCACTAGTGATGTCTCTCTCCCAAAAGACGATAAAACAGCTATGTGAGGTAAACGAATTACAGCTGGGCAATTGACAGGACCACGAACGCAAACCAATGCTGACTACATTGCAAGAAAGGTTGAGGTTCAAAGCATGGGCGGTACGCCAAAGAGTGTAGACCGAAATCCATCAATATCTACTACTAATCATCCACCTTGAGATATCTATCCAGAACATCTCGCTGGTATTAAGTTGCGAGTCCCACCCATAGTGTAAACTCAATGCAACAGACAACTGCATTAAAAGAACTTTGCATAAAGTAAACGATCCTTGCACCCGCGGGAACAAGCACCGTTGTTTTCCCCCTCGTGGCAATAGCACATCCCCTAGACTCATGTTTCTGTCACTCAAGCTAGTCATCGAGGGCCATGAACCCACAATCGAGCATAACGTTCCCTCTTGGAGTCACTACGTATTACTTGGCCAAAGCAATAAATAACAACGGAGAACATGCAAGAATTACTTATGAACATAAATATAAAAGAGGTAGATCAAATATATTACTCAAGATCAATCTGAACATAATCTCATAATCCATCGGATCCCAGCAAACTCAACATAGCAACAGCCTAAGGATTACATATGTGCCTCGATCATGTAGGGCAGCTCACGAGGACTAATTAGTGAAGCACAAGAACGGGAGGAGAACATCACATAGCTACTGGTCATGGACTCATGGTCCAAGGGAGACTACTCACGACTCATCCGGGAGGCGTCCATGGTGGTGGAGAAGCTCCCGGTGGTGATCCTCCCCTCCGGCAGGGTGCCGGGAAGAGTTCTCCTGGTGCTCCCGATCTTGGAAGCGGCGGCGGCGGCGGAACAGAGATGGGATCGCGAAAAGAGTTTCTGTTCTAAGGGTTTCGGAGGACGCTTTAAATATATGCCAAAGGGGGGCATCGGGGAAGCTTCGGGGGGCCCAGGCGCCCCCCCGGGGGGGGGGGGGCGCCGCCAGGGCGCCTGGAGCCCTAGTGCCCCCCCCGGCTATCCTTCGGATGCACGGTAGTTTCCGGAACGCTGATTTTTTATATAATTTTTCTGGATTTTTCCTGGCAGTTCTCGTAACGTGAAAACCTGAAATACAAAAACAGCCGAAAACGGAAACTGGCACTGGGGTGCACTGGATTAGTAAGTTAGTCCAAATATGATCAAAAGTGTATGGAAGTGTATGAATATCATAGCAATATCACCCAAAAGTGGCATGGAGCAAGCAGAAATTATAGATAAGTTTTGGACGTATCAGCATTCCGCTGTTATTTTGTTAGATGGCCTTAAGCCATAGACTTTTGTAATATGTTCTCTTTGGAGACATTCGATGTAATAAGTGTGTGATTGCCACTCTGTTATAAATCCTTCAAGTACTGTGTGTGTCAGCATTACCGATCCAGGGATGACACTGAAACACAGAGACTTCGGTCCATTCGGGTCATGGTCGCTACAAGATGGTATCAGAGCACACGCTGAATGTAGGACACGACCACTAAGATAAACCATAGGTCACTCTTCTCTACTCATTTCTGACTTCTCTCCATTTTCTACTTCTTTAGGATGGTGGACCCAAGGAACAAGTTCATGCAACCGGATGAAGACACACCTGTTGGACGACACCTGAAGGAAGTCGCTAGGTACCTGAACATAGGAATACCAAGCTTTACCGGGACCTACACCACCACTTTACCAGAAGAGGAGCGATGGAGCATTCAAGTTCAAATTCCCGGGAGAACCTTCGCACCATCCACTGAGCCAATAGAGTTTTCTTTTGATGCACCAACCTGGAGCCTAGGCAAGAGTATGGTAGTCCACATCACTATGGGAAGGATCGGAGAGGTCTACAAGCAGGAGCTGAAGGACACTATCTACCAGATTTGTGGACGCCGAGATGAGCGTTGGAACATGATCATCACCCGGAAGGATAGGTCCATTGCAGCGTTCATCCAGGAGTTAAACCAGCACATTTGACGACAGGAGCACCAGATGTGCGCTGGGATGATAGATTTGAAGAAGGCACTAAATAGGAACTTGGAGCTAGAAGAAGAACTTAAGTATACTCGTGACGGATACGAGGAGGAGATGTTGATACTAGTGGAGAAGAATGATGATTTGACAAGGAAGCTAGGAGTATTCATGGGAGATCCCGGACAAGGAGGTGAAGAAGAGGAAGAAGAACCCAAGGAGATTCGTTCTGAAGATTACATCATCATAGACGACACGGATTCAGACCCCGATGATAGTGAAGACGAAGACTATGCAGATGAAGCTGGAGCATACATCATGGAATCTTCCGCCGATCAAAATTTTTAGATGACCACCCTATGACTAGTAGTTTTCCCCCACAAAGTAGTATTTAGAGCACTTTGTAACGTTAGTTAGATCTTGTAAGACCTTGTTTGAAATTGATTGGTGTGATATGATTGTATTTGTCTCATGTGCATACGGGTAGTGATTTTCCCTTAGACCTCAATTCTGTTCTAATCTCTTCCCTCTACACCCATCAGATGCCTCCAAGACGTGAGCCCGGATTTGAGTTTCCCCCTGAGCTCACTCAGTTGATCCAGTAGCAGAACACTTTGATGGAACTTCTTCTCCAGAATACTCAGAACAACCAGAATAACAACAACCCTCCACCACCACCACCCGTGGACAACCTGACACGTTTCTTAAGGTTGCAACCACCGGTGTTTGCTGGGAGCATTGAACCAATCGTTGCTGATGATTGGCTGCTCAAGATTGGAAGGGATTTGACCACCGCCAATTGCTCGGATGCTGAGAAAGTGCGATTTGCCGCACACCAGTTGTCTGGACAAGCCGCAACATGGTGGGAGAATTACACAGCCACCTTCCCTATAGCCAATGTCACCTGGGAGCAGTTTCAGCAAGCTTTCCGTACTGCCCATGTCTCGACTCGAGCTATGAGCATGAAGAAGCGGGAGTTTCGCAAATTTCGCCAAGGAAATCGTACTGTGGCTCAGTACGTGAACGAGTTCAGTACCCTATCTCGTTATTCCCCAGATGATGTGGCCACAGATGCCGCTAAGTAGGAGAGATTTATGGAAGGGCTGAATGATGAGATGAGCGTACAGTTGATGGTGGCAACTTTCAACAACTACCAGGAGTTGGTAGATAAAGCTCTTATGATCGAAGGGAAGCAACAGCAGATTGAGAGCCACAAGAGGAAGTATGGACAAGGAAGGAATAATTCTGGAGCCCAGCTGAAGCCCCGTTTTACTCCGAATTCGGGAGGATATACCCATAACCATGGAAGTCACACCCACACGGGAGGAAGTTCCCACAACCACAATGGTTCTAAGAATGGGAATGGAGCAAACAATAACCATAGTCACTCTACCCCGTCCACACCCGCTAAGAAGGATTTCAGCCACATCACCTGTTTCAAGTGCGGGAAGAATGGACACTATGCCACGGACTGCACTGAAGCTAAGAATGGGAACGGCAATGGAAGCACCGGGAAGAAGCCCAACCCATTCAACAAAGGACAAGTAAACCATGTGACAGTGGAGGAGGTTGAAGAGCAACCAGATGCGGTAATCGGTAAGTTTTTGGTTAAGTCATTTACCGCAGTAGTTCTTTTCGATACGGGTGCATCGCATTCATACATTTCAAGGGGATTCGTAAATAGACATAAGTTGTCCACTAGAGTCCTCATGGCCCCCATGATAGTAACTTCACCCGGAGCGGAATATATGGCAAACCAAGGATGTTTTCAGATGCCATTGACCATTGGACGTCACGTTTTCCCCTCAGACCTAATAGTTTTGGAGTCACAAGGATTTGATGTGATATTAGGTATGGATTGGCTATCGAATTACGAAGGTAACATCGATTGTGCCAGCAAGTCAATTTTTCTCACCACCCCGGAGGGAAAAAGGATTAAGTATGTATCTAGGCATTCGCCTATAAGGACACAAGTACATTCTCTCACGGGAGTTGTTCAGGAGGAAGTGTCGGTAGTAAAGGAATATCCGGATGTGTTTCCAGAGGAGTTACCAGGCATGCCGCCGGATAGGGATATTGAGTTTTTGATTGAGCTGTTGCCTGGCACCGGACCAATATCTAAGAGACCGTATCGGATGCCAGCAAATGATTTGGAGGAGATCAAGAAGCAAATTAAGGAGTTATTGGAGAAAGGATTTATTCGCCGAAGTTCATCACCTTGGGGAGCCCCAGTGCTTTTGGTCGAGAAGAAGGATGGATCTTTAATAATGGTCGTTGATTATCGTGCACTGAATGAAGTGACTATTAAGAATAAGTACCCGCTGCCGATGATCAAAGATTTGTTCGACCAATTCCAGGGAGCGAAAGTATTCTCCAAGATCGATCTACGATCTGGATACCACCAGTTGAAGATCCGAGAGAAGGATATACCTAAGACAGCCTTCACCACAAGGTACGGCTGTATGAGTATACGGTTATGTCATTTGGATTGACTAACGCCCCCGCCTATTTCATGAGTATGATGAACAAGGTGTTCATGGAGTTCTTGGATAAGTTGGTCGTGGTATTCATTGATGATATTTTGATGTACTCGAAGGATGAAGAGGAACATGCAGAGCATTTGCGTTTGGTATTGGAGAAGCTCGGAGAACATAAGTTGTATGCCAAATTTAGCAAATGCAAATTTTGGTTGAAGGAAGTTGGATTCCTAGGGCATGTTATATCGGGAGAAGGTATAGCAGTGGACCCCGTCAAAGTGGAGGCAGCCACTGAGTGGTTGGCACCCACTTCACTTGGAGAGATTCGTAGTTTTCTTGGACTCGCGGGATACTACCGGAGATTCATAGAAAATTTCTCCAAGATTGCTAAGCCAATGACGACATTGTTGAAGAAGGAGACAAAGTTTGATTGGATTGAGGAGTGCGAAGAAAGTTTCCAGGAGTTGAAGAAACGGTTGACGACAGCCCCAGTGCTGATATTGCCAGATATACGCAAGGATTTCCAAGTATACTGCGATGCTTCACGCTTAGGACTTGGAGGAGTACTTATGCAGGAAGGAAGAGTTGTTTCTTATGCATCTCGTCAACAGCGGCCGCACGAGTTGAATTATGCGACGCATGATCTGGAGTTAGCAGCTATAGTGCACGCACTCAAAACCTGGAGACATTTCCTTATTGGAAAACGTTGTGATGTGTACACGGATCACAAGAGTTTGAAGTACATTTTCACTCAGAAGGAGTTGAACCTCAGACAAAGGAGATGGTTGGAGCTTATAAAGGACTATGATATAAAGCTACACTATCACCCCGGAAAGGCCAATGTTGTTGCAGACGCTCTAAGCCGGAAGAGTTATGCGAACACCCTAGTAAAAGGGGGGTTGCCACAGGAGTTAGCGGAAGATCTCAGGGAGCTTCGATTGGAGATAGTTCCTAGAGGTTGTGTCGCAACGTTGGAGGTTCAGTCTACATTGCTGGGAAAGATACGTGAAGCCTAGAAGGATGAAAAAGAGATTGTTGAGATAAAGAAGAGGATGAGTGAAGGAAAAGCCAAGGGATTTCGTGAGGATGAGCACGACACCTTGTGGTTTGAGGAGCGAATCTATGTGCCCAACAACCCGGAGATCAGGAGGTTGATACTGCAGGAAGCACATGATTCCCCATACTCGATACACCCTGGAAACACCAAGATGTATCTGGATTTGAAGGAACGTTTCTGGTGGACGGGAATGAAGAAGGATATTGCCGAGTATGTAGCCGTATGTGATGTATGCCAGAGAGTAAAGGCGGAGCATCAGAAGCCAGCATGATTGCTCCTATGCCGATACCCGAATGGAAGTGGGAGAAGCTTGGCATGGACTTTATCACCGGATTGCCCAGGACCAAATCGGGATATGATTCAATCTGGGTAGTAGTGGATCGTTTGACCAAAGTAGCCCACTTTATCCCCGTGAAAACCACATACACCAGTGCAAAGTTGGCAAAGATATACATGACCAGGATCGTATGTCTGCACGGAGTTTCGAGGACCATTGTATCAGATAGAGGAACACAGTTCACCTCAAAGTTTTGGCATCAGCTACACCAAACTTTGGTAACGAGGCTGGAATTCAGCATAGCTTTTCATCCGCAGACTGATGGACAGACCAAGAGAGTCGACCAGATTCTGGAGGACATGTTGAGAGCTTGTGCGCTAGATTATGGATCTAGTTGGCATGACAATTTGCCCTACGCTGAGTTCTCATACAACAACAGTTACCAGGCCAGTTTAAAGATGGCGCCGTTCGAAGCATTGTACGGAAGAAGATGTCGAACACCGTTGATGTGGGATGAAGTTGGAGATCGATAGTTGTTTGGACCAGACTTGATCAAAGAGTCTGAAGAGAAGGTTAAGCTGATTCGGGATAGACCGAAGGTAGCTCGGTCCAGACAGAAGAGTTACGTAGACTCGAAGCGCAAGGAGATGGCTTACAAAATCGGAGACAGAGCGTACCTCAGAGTATCGCCTCTACGAGGAGTTAAACGTTTCCGAGTAAAGGGAAAGCTAGCCCCGAGATTTGTGGGACCTTACCGTGTTTTGGAACACATGGGAGAGGTTGCCTATAAGTTGGAGTTGCGCGAAGGATTGTCAGGAGTGCACGACGTGTTTCTCGTTTCGCAGCTTAAGAAGTGCCATGCGGAGATGGCCGATATCTCGCTTAGAGACACTGTACTCCTGGAAGCAATTCCGTTGGATAGTGATCTGACTTATGAGGAGAAGCCTGTTAAGATTCTTGAATTTTCGAGCAGAGTCACCGGCAGTAAGGTTATCAAGTTTTGCGAAGTTCTGTGGAGTCACCACATCGGGGAAGAAGCCACCTGGGAACGAGAAGATGATCTACGCAAGGACCACCCACACCTGATCTCTAGCCAAGTCGAATCTCGAGGGCGAGATTCATTCTAAGGGGGGTAGGTTTGTAACATCCCAAATTTTCAATTTGGAATGTTATACATAGGTCATGTTGCATTGCATAATTCGTTGCATTTTTGTTCGTGGCGATCCTCGAAATTCTAAGCAACTCAAGGACCTACGGAGAGAGTTGGAATTCTACCGTTTTGTATTTGAGTTTTCTCGATTACCAGTGCGAGGATAGTGTTGGTTTTAATTATTTTCTCTCCTAAAAATATTTCTAAATAAAATATGTGAGCGGAGATAATATGACTTCTCCAAAATAACAGAAATATTGGAGGACAAATATTAAAATCACTTTTGGTATTTTATTCAGATTTACTTGCGATTTATTTGCATAGGAAAAATGCGCGTTTTTCGAAATTGCATTTAGGTCCGGGAAAATGTTCACTTTGTCCTAAATATTATTAGAGGACGGTGAATATTTATTTCGGGATTTTTGGAGTCCGTTTAGCATTTCTTTTGTTAGTTTTACTACGTCAGAACTCGTTTAAAAAACGAAACCGCCTTTGGGCCGTGTTCGGCCAGGACACCCCTGGCCTAGGGCCTTTCAAAGCCGAGGCCCGTCAGCCCCGCAGCCCAGCCGCCCCGAAACCCTAGCCGAGCCGCGCCGCCGCCGCCTGGTCTCGCCTCGCCGCTGCGCCGCCGCCGCGTGCTCTCACCGCCGCCGCCGGAGTCCACCGCCGCAACCACCGCCGCCTCGCCGCCGACCGCTGGAGCCCACCGCTGCCGTTTCCCGATGTAGCCGCCGCCGATGCGCCGCCGTCGGTTTTTCTTTAAAAACAGATCGGGTTTCTTAGAAAACCCTATATTCGTTTTTTTAGATTAGATTCAGTTTTTTCGGTTTAGTTATTTAGCGGATGTATGTACGTACGTTCGTTCGTTAGCCCATTCGTCAGTTTTCTTTTTCGGGGTATTTATCCGCGATTATTTTCGATTGCAATTTCTGACCCGATCTTATTTTTCGTTTTTCTTTTCGCTCGAGAGTCGGAATCAGGTGATTCAAAATCCCAAATCTTCGTCTCGACGCCCTCTTTCCGTTTAACCAACTTGAACAATGTTTTGGCTACTGTAAAATTTGACTTTAGATCAAATTAGTAAACGAATCTCGTTTCTTTCGTAGTTTGAGTTTCGTTGCTTCTTTCGATTTGATTCTTTTTGCAAACCGGAGTTCTTAAGTTGAACTTTCTGGTTAGATATAGTCTTTTGGAGTTTTGTTTGTGCATCAATGCTTGTTTGCTTATGTATGCTATTGTTTGCTTGTGATAGAATACCCGGACGGTGCAGCGTGCTACTATGAGTCTTTAGGTTTTGCGAACCGTCAGCAAGGCAAGTAACACTTTGATCATACCCTTTTATTTACCCAGTTTTTATGCATTAGATCAACCCTCACACATTGCATGAGTAGGATCTGATAACTTGTGGGGCTGGGAAGTAGTTTGAGGTAGAACCTATTACCTGCATTATTTTTCAAACCCTTGGGAGATACTTCTACGTTTGCTGTGGTTGCCATGCTATGCTCGTAGACGTGGTTTGGGTTTGAGTGAAATCCATGCCAGATGTGAGTTGTTAATTAATGGTTCAACTCAAGGTGGCTACTTGAATACACATCTGGGAGGATTGGTTGCAGGGCACCTGGAGAAACCAGTGTTGTCCTAGGAAATCCCGGGGTTCCGTTTGATTGTCCTATGGAATGCCACCCAGGCTCAAAGGGATCATAAAACTATTCATGCTAGAAACTTCCATGTGCAGTCACAATGCCAATATGCGCTCTGGCATAGTATGAGTAAGTTGTGTGAGCTCTTTTAGTGGTGTACTAGCAGATGTCGGGGAAAGTAGGTGTACGAGTTCACCCGGGGTAAAGTGTAAATGCTTCTGAAAGACTGTGTCTCAGTCATCCGTTTCTCAAACACCATGCAGTGCGAGAAATCCAACGGAGGAGATCGAGTCTTGTGGGGAAAAGTTCACAAAACTCTGCAGAGTGTACAAACTGATCATGATTAGTCGTGTCCCCGGTTATGGACAATCTTGAGTATCTGGTACTTGAATTATTGGTTGATCTCATAACTCTAAAGTTAATTTGTTGGGTTAATGATTACTTTAATTTGGGATTGAGTTGGAGGTACCTTCTCAATGATGTTTCAACTACCATGATAGTTAAATAAAAATTTATTCCTTTGTTGTATGGAAAAATTGGCTTAGGCTTTTACCTTCATCGAAGGGGCCGAACTAGTATAAAATCTATGTGTCCTTGTCCCCTTTAACCCATTTAAGCTAACCCATAGCGATGGCCTCACGACTAAGTCCTTTTGCTACGACATCTGCCGTGACAAAACCACGACATTTGGCGCCCACCGTGGGGCTATCGCACGATGGTTTCGAGTTCTTGAAGGGCAGCTTTGAAGGACTCAAGGGTTATCAAGTGGACCATATAGACCGGCGAAAGAATGAAGCGGCTGTTGCGTTAAGCCGGCTAGGTTCTCAACGTAAACCGGTTCCACCCAATACCTTCCTGGATGTATTACATAATCCGTCGGTGCAGTTACCTTCATAAGAGGACTTGGTTGTTCCTGATCCGGGGGCGCAATTGGTGGTAGCGCTTCATGTTATTCCGGATTGGACGCTCCCTTACCTGGCGTACATGAACCAAGGTGAGTTACCAGAGGACGAAGTCTTGGCTAGACAGATAGTCCGGTGATCCAAATCAATGACTATTGTCAATGGAGAATTACATCATTGCAGCGTCTCTCGGGCTTTTCAACATTGTGTATCGCCAGATGAAGGCTGTGATATTCTTAGAGAGATCCACGAAGGAGATTGTGGTCATCATGCCGGTTCAAAATCGTTGGTGGCTAAAGCATTTCGTCATGGGTTCTACTGGTTGACGGCTCATGCCGACGCAGAGGATTTGGTGAGAAAATGTGATGCTTGCCAGAAGTTTTCATGGCATGCTCACATACCGGCTCAGGAGTTGAGGATGATTCCAATTACTTGGCCGTTTGCGACTTGGGTGCTTGACATGGTTGGACCCTTCAAGAGATCCCCTGATAAGAAGACCCACCTTTTGGTGGCGGTGGATAAGTTTACCAAATGGGTTGAAGCGGGACCAGTCAGCAAGTGTGATGCAGCAACGACGGTTCAGTTCATCAAAAAAGTGATTTTCCGGTTTGGCTTTCCACACAGCATTATAACTGATAATGGTACCAATCTATCCAAGGGGGCTATGGAGGAGTTCTATCAACGAGAGCACATCCGCCTTGATGTATCATCAGTAGCTAACCCTCAGTCTAATGGCCAAGCTGAAAGAGCCCATCAAGAGATCTTGTGAGGCATTAAACCCCGGCTTATGGTCCCTTTGCAGAGGACACCGGGTTGTTGGGTGGAGGAATTACGATCTGTGATATGGAGCATCAACACTACAGCTAACAGATCTATAGGGTACACGCCTTTCTTCATGGTATATGGAGCTGAAGCGGTCCTCCCTAGCGATATCCGTCATGATTCGCCGCGCGTGGCGGCTTATGTCGAAACTGATAACGAAAGGGCACGGAAAGATGCATTAGATCGGCTGGATGAAGAACGGGACACGGTAGCAGCTCGATCAGCGATTTATCTGCAAGATCTGCGCCGGTACCACAGTCACCGGGTTAAAACCAGAACATTTCAAGAAGGAGATCTGGTGCTCCGGCTCATCCAAGACCAGACAGACATGCACAAGTTATCCCCACCTTGGGAAGGACCCTTTGTGCTCAGCAAGAACCTGCACAATGGATCATACTACCTCATCGACGTTCGAGAACATAAGGACTCATGTACGGCGGAGGAGGAGACCAGATGGCCGTGGAACATCGCTCTTCTTCGACCTTACTACGCCTGAGCCACAGGCTCCACTTTATGTACATATCTTTACAATGTATATATTATGATCAATAAATAAACCGGCGTCCCCGATAAAGCGGGGTATTAGCTGCCCTTTTTTCTCCTAAGAGTTTGTCACATGGGGGCTTCTGTGTGCAAAGGAGTCCCTATGGCCTCTTAAACTGGCGTTCATGTCAAAAGCCATCATAAGAGCATAGCTCTGGTTGCTTTGGCAAACCTCACATGATGATGAGGGGCAAAAGTGAGTTTGATGCCTAGCACAACTCAAACATAGGCCTCGACGAGCATTGCTCAAATGCTACCTGGGGGCTCCTGATGCAAAGCATCAACGAGTTGACAACCCTTGTAGTAGGCTATCAAGCCATGGCTTGGAAGCCTAGTGTATACACCTATAACCCCGGATTAGCCTGCCTAAATTAAGTAAGTCACTCCGCCCAGGTAAACCTGGCACGACCCGTCGAAGGTATACACAAGTCAATCTTTATAGACCATGAACTTGGTAACGTTAAATTGACGATCATCAAGTATTTACACAAGTCAATCTTTACAGACCTTGCACTTGGTAACATTAACATTGATGATTTGGTTAAGGATTGAGGACCATCTTAACAGGCTTTGTAAAATGGTTAATGATAGTAGCCTGGCAGCTCATAAAAAGCCTCGAATTTGGAGCCTGGCAGCTCGTGAAAAGCCTCGACTACATGGTCTTATTTGCCCAAAAATTTCTTTTTGATTTTTTCATGAAAAAAATTATCTTCAAGGTCATTGGTGTTCATCCAAGTCCATTGGCTCAGGGAGTGGACGACTATAAGTTGCCATGCATTTTACAGAAGCTTAGTCTGGGTTGATTATACAAACACCAATACTGACTACATTTAAACCAGAGTTTATCATAATCCGGTTCGATTTCTTGATAAACCGGCAAAAGATCAAGGGAGTCATCAATACTTGTATCTTCGATCATTATCTTTGTTATTGATTATTGATTAAGGTTCATCGTGATACACTTAATCACAGGTATGATACATACTTTATATTTTATACACAATTCAAGTTATAAACTTAGACCATGTGTTTGGGCATTATGACCCGTCCGGCGATAAACCGCCAAGACACTTTAAACATTATTTTATGCAGATGCAGGTAAAATAAACCGTCAAAGGCATTATAAGCAAGAAATAATTAAGAATATGCCAACTGAAGCAATCTCATACAAAGGATAGTATGTGACAACATAAAGTATTTCAACTATCCTATTACAAGGCGCTGGAGAGCCCAAATGAATATCAGTTTTTTCCTCAAGTACTCGGACATAAAATTTAAACAAGCACCGGCTTAGGACTCTTTGTCAGCCTGACGTGAAGTTGGAGGATCAGCTTGCTCCGGTTCTTCGACGATCTCTTCTAGCTGCTGGAAGTCAGTAGTTGTCCAATCAATCTTGGTCAAAGCTCGGAAATAAACTTTATCATTCACGAGGCCAGACGGATCAATTTCAGGAGCAAAAGTGTGCTTACGGATGGGCGGAATTAGATTCTCAATCTCATAAACCGGAAGCTCGGCCCGCATGTTCTCAGCATCATACCCCGGATGATATCGAGACGGATCAGCCTCGTCAGCTAGTTTGCTAGCCAGAGGCCGCATTTCCTTGGTTAACGCACGTAAGTCATTGTTGGAGAAGGCTGATCCGTCTTCCTTCATACTTGGATAGCCGTTCATCGCCTCTGCCGGATCAAAATCAGGCACCCAAGCTTTCGCTCGAGTTAAAGCCATCAGAGCACCCGCCCTTGCAGACGATTTCTTTAGCTCCACGAGGAGGGCAGGTAGAATGGACAGTTTTTCCAAAGTACCCTTGATTGTGGTAGGAGTTGGTTTATTGTGCGAGGCATCATAGACGGCCCTCTAAGCACCGGAATATAGCTGCTCAACCAGAGTATATGCGACCTTCAACTTCCTTCGCATATTGTCACCAAGATGAGCAATGCGTCTTCCTGCATTAAAAAGTATGATTTAAACCGGAACAGTACAGGACTACAATGTTCACGTCTATGTTAATAGTACTTACCAAAGATGGCAGTCATCATGGAAGTTATCTGCTGCTTTAACCCGGACAATTCCTCTGTCACCGGATTAAGAGCAGCCTTTGCATCAGTGGCCCTCTTCTCCAAGATAGCGTTCTCAGCATCCTAGTCTGACCGCTCTTATTCAAAGTCTTTCTTCAGCTTTTCTATGTTTGCTAAAGCAAGGTCAGCTGGTCTTTGACTTTGAGAGCAGCAGTTTCTTGGAACTTTAAAGTATCCCGGAGCTCGGTCACTTCAGATTTTTTCTGGTTCAAGTCAGTCTGCCAAGTGGAAAGCACATTATATATTCATGAGGCATCTCAGTCAAGTCCCAAACACATAAACAAGTTATATACTTGGCACTTGGGGGCTAATGTGACATTGTTCAGAACAGAATTCAAGTAGAAGTCCCGGTTCATCCTAAAGGAGTAAACCGGCCCTTGGGGATTACACATGTGCAAAACAAACTATCTACTGGATCTACTAAAGTTCCGGTTCACCCTAAAGGGCTAAACCGGCCCTTGGGGGCTACGATGGAATAAGGTTAAAGTTACAAGATGTAATCAGAAATAGAGTACAAGTCAAAGGCAGAAAGATTACCTCATAGCACTCCTTCGTCATATTTACCAATCCAGCCTCATGATCACGGCTGGTGTACAGCCGGTTTAGATAGCTGGAATGGAGTTCCTAGGCGCTGAGCTGAGCATAGCTGGACAAATCAGTATTCCACTTGCCTTTGTCCTTGCTGGGAACTTCATCCTTGGCAGTATGCTTGGACAAAGCAACAGGCCCACCAGGAGCAGTAAAGCTGGTCCCAATGATTTCAACTTCTTCAGTTGAAGCGGCCGCGCCGTTCGCTGGGCTCGTGGGAGTAGGGCTGGCTCGGACGGGATCGACCGGTTCATTATTGTCATCCATTGGAATGTTTGCTGGCTCGACAAAAACTTCATGATCCGTGGGAATAGGATCGTCATTCAAGGGGTCAATGGGTTCTTCAGTATGTTCAGGATCCTTGGCCGGTTCAAGAATCGCATCATCGCCCGTCAGCTTATTCAGTTTGGCCTTTTTGCTAGGCTTGGGTTTACTGCGGAAGTTAAAGGCAATGAAAATCAGAAGAGTCAAGAAAACAGTTAAACCGGATAAAGTGAAAAATAGCTTACCCATGAACAGTCTTGAGGGGAGGAATCTGTGTGGCGGTTGATTCGCCAGAAGAGGAATGAGGAGTTTCCTGATAGATTGAATCAAATGGATTAAGAGGTTGTCGAATAAGACCTGCTTTGGAATAAAGAGCGTCTGAAGTGTGTAAAACCTCGGAACGACGCCTCCGTGCTGGAGTGTGCGGTAACCCGGTGGATTCAATAGCGTGACCGCTATGACATGTGGTGCGGTGAGCTTCATGTTGTTGTTTCTTCAAAAGGAAGTTTTAATCCAAATAAGCAAAAGGATGATAAAATTGTACTTTCCGGCTTGTCTGATGAATTTTTGGTAGTGGCAGCGGTTCTGAACCGGAAGAAAGATTAATTACCTCAACATCATCCGCTTTACTACCTTCAGCGTGTCCCTGGGTACAGTCATTGTTAATAAAAATATAGATAAAGAAAAGACAAGGAAATCAAAAGAATCAGATAGTACCTTGGAGGCCGGTTCATCTTCTTCCGGATTGGATCCAGACGCGGCAGTGTTCTTCTTCTTGACGGTTTTCTTGATAGCCTTGGTTTTTTGGCGAGGCGCCTTCGCCGGTTTATCCTGGGCCTTTCTTTTCCAGAATGGATCATTGCCCTGTTGAAAGAAATTAAGGCACTTCAAGAAAAGTGCTGCAGATGGATTAAAACAAAGCAAAGCAATAGGAAAGAAATTTTTGCCGATGGTGGTTTGTTGAGTACATAGAAGGGTGCCAAGCCGGTCTGACTGCAAGCTTCTATAGGTTCATTCAGCAGTCTCTTAACAGAGTCATTGACCTCAATTTCTGATAGCACCGCCACGGTATTGGCGCAGAGGATCTTTTGGATTCCCAGTATACTCACACATTAAGCCAGAACACCGGCTTAGTGGGAGAATACTCCAAGAAATCCAGCAACGGCCGAAATCAACACCCGTCAGACCATTGGCCGTAAAGGCCCTCAGCTTTGAGAGCTGAGGATCATACTGAGCTCGATCCTGGGCACTTAGCCGCTGTGGAAAGGGGTGATTCTCTGAAAGACGGTGGGGGCGATAGCCCGGCAAAGGATTCTCCTCTGCTGGGGAAGTATCTAAGCAGTAGAACCAAGTCCGATTCCACTCTTTTGGATGGCTGTGGAGACTGGCGTGAGGAAAACTAACATCATTCCTTTTCTGAATAGTCATCCCGCCAAGCTCAGTGTTTGGACCGTCATGAAACTATGTGCGACGGTTTAGATGAAAGAAATCCCGGAACAATTCAACTGACGGCTCCTCTTGCAGATAAGCTTCACAAAAGACTTGGAAATTGCAAGTGTTTGACACGGAGTTGGGACCAATATCTTGCGAATGAAGTTAGAAATTGGCTAGCACATCACGGAAGAACTTTGACCCGGGAGGACTGAATCCCCGAGCTAAGTGATCAATAAAGACAAGAACTTCTCCTTCTTTGGGCTCTGGAGGACATTCTGATCCGGGGACCCTCTAGTGAAGGACATTCTTTGGGCCTAAAGCGCCAATTTCAGCAAGTTTCTCTAAATCCTGCTCAGTAACCCGGGATTGGACCCAGTTGCAGGAGGTAAACTGCTTGGCTTGAGTGGCCATTTTTGAAGGAAAGTTCTGAAAATATAATGAAGAGCCGGTTTACAATCTAAGCAAGTTTAAACCGGCATGCTCTATACAGGTACTGGTCTAAACGGCGGTTTAGGCAGGGGCCAATGGCATCTATCGGATTATAGAGTCGGAAAAGCTAAACCGCCAATAGGGGCATACAAGACATATATATGAAGTTATGAAGAAACAGTTTTCGCACAGACAATAAAGAAAATATGGATCTACAGCATACTAGAAATTCAGAGATATTGAGGTTATATTCAACAGACCGACGAAAGCTCTAGCAGATGCAATCTAAAACCAGTGTTATGGGGAGAAAACAAGTATACTAACAAAACGGGATTACTTCTATGATGTGGAGACAAGAAGACTAGATCTACCTTGATTCATGGGGCCATGAGGAAGAACCATGAAGAACAACGCCTACCCACAAGCTCATATGAAGGAACCCTAAAACAAGATCTATGAGCGGGATAAGGAGAGCACGTGCTCGAGGCGACGGGTGCGGAGAAGCGCCTGCGAGTTTCTGAACCGATCAGGTTGATGCAGCGGCCAAGACTCGACGAGGATGCGGAGCTTGACGACGGCGACGGAGCTTGAATACGAACGAACGCAAGGAGGAGGAAGAAGAAGAGGCAAGGGGAAAAAAGAGATGCCCCTCTGCCCTATTTATAAGCCAAATGATAGAACGGCAGGAGCGGGAATCGAGGAACCAAAAAAGTAGATATGGGACGATGCTAACGCCTCGATCTTCGGAGCTTTTAATGAATGAAAGATATAAAAACAGGTACAAGTGTAAGTGGGCAACTGACGTCATGACGGTTTAATGTGATCGGAGGTGATGACGTCACGCCGGTTTATGAAGTACTTGAAGCTGCAAAAGGGGAAATCTATACAAGACTTTGAAGATTGTCATGAACAGGTTCAAATCAATCTGGGGCCTAATGTCAGGGATATTACTACCAGGTATAAACCGCTCAGGAGGGGCCGGTTTATGTCTGGTGAGATTACTTTTATTAAAGCCCAGTAGAGCATGGAGCAAGATGCTTTAGCCCAGGAGGTTTAGAGCCCAAGTATTAGGGCCCATGCTTTGTAAACCGCCATACTGTGTGTAACTTGTGACATAAGATAGGAAGGATAGAGACCGAGCCGAACATGTTTATGAGCCGGCCTCGAGATTCTGTAAAGTGGACCGGGCGTCACCTCGTATATAAAGGGACGACCCGGCGACGGTTCAGGGGCAGAGAACAACAGCTCGAGACACAGGCAAAGCGGATTCGCTCCCTGGTCATCGAAACCCTAGCAATATTACACCAAACTAGACGTAGACTTTTACCTTCATCGAAGGGGCCGAACTAGTATAAACCCCTGTGTCCTTGTCCGCTTTAACCCCTTTAAGCTAACCCGTAGCAATGGCCTCACGACTAAGTCCTTTTGCTAGGACATCTGCCGTGACAAAACCACGACAGAGGGGGAACCGGCTTGGTCTTGCTGGCTTCGTCCAGGGCCAGCTGGATCTTCATGGCAGAGTCGGTGTTCGCGTACTTGTCCGCTATTCCTATGAGCACGGTCATGGTGGTCGGCTCGGAGCGTAGCAGCTTGTGCTTGAGGAGGGTACCGTCCCGGCACCCTTTGACGAAGTACTAGATTGCCTGGACCTCGTGGAGGCCCTCACAGCTGTTGCGGAGCCTGGTCCAGCGTGCTAGGTACTCCCAGTCGGTTTCCGTCGGCCCCTGCACGCACATGGCAAGATGGCTGGGATGGCTGGGTCGCTGGTAGGTCCCGGTGAAGTTGCGCACGAAGGCCTCCTCGAAATCGACCCACGTGTTGATGCTGCCCACTGGCAGGCTGTTCAGCCACGTGCGGGCCGATCCCTGGAGCATGAGTGGTGCATAGCGGACGGCCAAGCGGTGGTTGCCGCCGGCGATGCCGATGGCGGCGGTGTAGTCGGTGAGCCAGTTTTCTGGTTTCATGATGCCATTGTACTTAGGCGTGTCATGGGGAAGCGTGAACCCTTTGGCAAAGGGCTCGCTCCGGATGCGCAGACCGAAGCACGCCGGGCCGACCGCGCCGGTCTCCTCCATCTCCTATGAGCGGGCAATCCAGTCGAGGCGGTGGCGAGCATCCGCGATGTCGATGGCGCGCGAGCCCAGCCGGCCGGTGACCGCGCCACGGGGACCGGGGTCGACCGCAGTCTGCTCCCGGGTCGGCTGGGGAGACGGGTTGAGTCGGTGCTGGGCTTCGGAAGGCGACTCATCGCCCAAGCCTCCAATGGTTGTTGGGGCGGGCTTGCGCCGGGTCTGGGTGCGGCCGGAGTGCGCCTCGCCGGGCGGGGAGGACGCCGAGTGCTGGTCGTCGCCGGCTCCAATGACGCGAGCGAAGTCGGACCCGACCAGTTTGGCGAGCCAGATGAGGCGGTCCTGCTGCGTGTTGGCCGCTGCGAGGAGGCCGCTCACCCTCTTGAGGAGCTCCCACAGTTCTTCGCCTGCGAGCTGCTCCATGCCGACCGCGGCTGCGTGAGAAGCTCGCATGTTCTTCACTGGAGTTCCGTAGATGGGAGGGAGGGCGCCGAGGGCGCGTCCGATCGCGCCGCCCTGGATCCGCATGTCCGCGACCCGGCCTGGCTCGACGGCGCGTGGAGTGAAACCGTAGGCGGCGTCGCGCTCCATCTCAACAGATGCGAGCCCGCACTCCGATGTGGCGAGCGACTGGGTGAGGTCCAGCAGGTGCTGGCGATCCCCGTCGAGGCGGGTCCGCGCCTCGACGATGTTGGAGGCGTCGATGTCGGTGCCGATGGGGACGCGGAGGCGCTGGATAGCAGCACACAGCGGGTCGAGCTGGGCGGCCCATCTCGCCGCGGCCTCAGCCTTGGCGGCCTTCCTTGCCGCGCTTGACGAAGAGGTGGCGCCGGTGTTGGTGACGAAAACCTCTACGCTGAGGTCCATCGCTCTATTGGGGGTGCTGCCGTCGGGAGTGATGGGGGAGTGAGAGAAGTCAAGTACCTCGCTGGGGTACTCGTTGGCTGCTGGAGCATCGGAGATGCGCAGTGTGGCGAAGGAGGCGGCGAGCTCGTCGGAGTAGGAGCGGTGCCCCGTCTGAAGCATGCTCCCGGCGAGGACCTCAAGTTGCCCCACGGTGGGCACCAACTGTTGTGGTGGGCGCACGACAAATGCCAAGGGATGGCTAAATAAAGGAGGCGGCTCGAGGGCACTAGTGGACTCCGGAAGCGGGGTTGGTATGAGCGAGCGCGGGACGCAAGACATACCCAGGTTCAGGGCTCTCCGGGGAGATAATACCCTTAAAACTGCCGAGGTGATTCTATTTTACCGGTACAGGGTTGCTCCTGGAGCTGTATGGTGGGAGGAGGAAGACGGGCCCGTGCTTCAGCTGCTTCTCCTGAGGTGTGTCTATCCTAGTCTCTAGTTCTTGTCTCCCATGCATGAGGGCTCTTGGGGGTTTTATATACGACAACCCCCCAGGGATACAATGGTAATGTTACACGGCCGTGGGGCCGGATTGTCATCGTCCGGGAAGCCGATGCTGGGTCCCGCAGGGTACAGGGCTCGCCGGGTTCTCTATGCGCGGGGCCCACCAGGCATGGGGGGGCACCGTGTGCCGTCTTGTCGGTCGCCAAGGATTGGCCGAGCTGGGTCATGTATGGTGTGCTCCGTCATGTCACCGTCTGCCGGCGTCATGGGCTGTGATGAATACACTATTGCCACGCCCCGGCTGACTAGGGGCATGGGCGAGGCACTGTTGCCTAGGTCATCGGTAGGTGTGTCTCGTCCCATCGTATGGTTGAGATGGGACGGGAGCTGACCCGTGGCCGGATTGGGGAACACGCCACGAGTCGGTCTGGCTTGTTGAGGAAGTCTTGGTGTACTGGACTGGAGAGTCTTGCCGGATTGCAAGTCTTGGCCGGACTGGAGGGTCTTGCCCAATTGTGGGCCTTGGCCGAACTGGAGAGTCTTGCTGGATCGCGAACTTTGGCCGGACTGAGCGACCCGTCCAAGTCCGAGGTGGACTGCAGGGCGATGCTGGCCTTGTTGTTTTTTAAAAGGATCCGGCCTCCGTTGCCCGGCTTGGGGTTCATCCCCCGACAGCCGCCCACCTGTTTCATGCACTAGGCGATACATCTATTTATTCACGCATGTATGAGTAGAAATTGTTAGTACCATAACCTGTCACTGTCACTTTTGTTCCTAAACTTGTTACATAATACTAGTACTAGTATTACATGAAACTAGTGATGAAACTTGTGAACGCGTCCAGATACATCCAACGGCAACACCGCCCGCGCGTTATTCGTGTTTGCCCGTGCGTCTAAACGTAGAAGGGAAGGAGAGAGAGAGCAGACATGAAATCCACCAGTAAGTGAAGTGCAATAGTACGTGCTCACGGGCCGGTCCCACTATAATGTACTAAAGTTAATATAAAAACATCTTATCCATTAAATAGGATGTGGTAATATAAAAACATTATATCAACAAAAGGGAGTACAACAAACGTTGCTACTATGTTGCATCCATATGTTGCCTATTGATGTGCAGCTTTAAGGCCCTGGTCGCATGTTCCATCCTCATCCTTTTTCATATTTAACTAATACTAGTAAGGTACACGCGCACTGCACGCTTGAGATTTGGCAACAATATCACACCATAGCATGTAAGCTTTGATTCATATATGCATGATGTAGATGTTCATTTAATTCTTATAGTTCATCTCATTCAATATCAATAAGTGTTATAAAAAAGTTAATATATTTTAGGATTCATGGAATTGTGCATTGCAGAGCATAAAGTAAAAAAAACAAATAATGCCAATTCATTTAGAAAAAAGGCAATTAGGATACAGAAGATTCTAGAACTAAGGATAAGTGCTTGTGTTTTGCAAATATACCATGGTGCGACGCGGAAGTAGAAAGGGCGTGCGAGAGAGCGATGATCGAGCCAGAGGTAAAACAATTGGGGGAGGGGCGGGGGTTGCAATGGTACATATATCAAAGGTTGTGGGGCGAATGCTACATAAATATAATCTAAACCCACCGGAATAAATGCCTTCACAAATTAATCGAAGGTTGGAGTCCCCTTCTCAATGTAAATAGCTCCAACTCTGCGAGGATTGGAGAGGTAGCTTTGATGTGTGGAAGAGATAGCATGAGGAAGCGAGGCCAATCGAGACATATATAGAGAGACATAGTGAGTGTGCCCCAACATTCGTTGAATAGATATATATGTTGTGGATAGATATTGTCCGATTGAATAGGGTGAGGGTTGTAAGAGAGATCTTGCGGATGATCTAGTCACAGACATGTACATATATCTTTTGTGCATGGGAGGAAGCAAGGTCAATTGATACATAGATAAAGATAGAGAGAGAGAGATTGAGCGAGTGTGGGTCGTCATGCGATCGAAAGAGTGAGACGGGTTGGAGAGAGTGACCTAGATAGGCAATGTGTGTGAGAGAGTGTACATTATAAATATGTCGAATTATGCACAAACATGGAGATATATAGTTTCTGTGTGAGAAAGAGCGAGGTTAACTGAAACATGCAGAGAGAGAGAGAGAGAGAGAGAGAGAGAGAGAGAGAGAGAGAGAGATTGAGAGAGCGTGGACCACCATGAGGTCGAAAGAGTGGAACGGCTTGGAGAGACGGATCTATACAGACAAACTGCGTGAGAGGGTATAGAGTGTGCCGATCAAGGCCTAAACAGGGATATATATCATTTGTGTGTGAGAGAAAGCGAGGTTAATTGAGACTTAGATAAAGAAGCGAGTGTGGGCCACCATGCAGGGTGTGCTCTGGCCCGCCTTTCCTAGATGAAACACTGCCTAAATATCATGCCAAGTGGCATGACCCATATCTTTTCTATGCTTTCTTCTTCAGGCCGGCCTGCCCAAGGAATCCACTGTAGCTCCGCCAGTGCCACCGCGTGGAAGAAAGAGTGAGACGGTCTCTTGAGAGTGACCTAGACAGACAATGTGCGTGCGTGCGCACGAGAGGGAAGGGGTCTAGATAGGCAATGCATGTATCCAGTGAGAGAGGATGGGGGAGAGAGAGCTCGACATGGAGTGCAATGGCGGGAGTGTGAGAGTTAGAGATCGAAACATGGAGAGATAGAATGAACGTGCTGAAACTAAAGCTTTGTAAGGTGGTTGTGAGAGGAAGATTGATCAATAGAGAAAGTACGTAACGTGAGTGCCTAGGGGGGGGGGCTAAAACAACATTTGAATGTAGATAGTACTAGACTTAATATTGACATTTCAATTTAGTGTACTCCCTCCATTCCAAAATAGATGACTCGACATTCTACTAACTTTATTGGAGTGCAGTGAGTACATTGTAAGATTTGAATTAAGTACCATGCATATGGCTTCCGTGATTATTTCGAATTCGTGCCATACTAGGTTTGGAAAGGTTGATATTGACTCGATTGTTGTTGTATTTTGTATGTGTGTGGTCATATGCTTGAATCCATCCAAAGTTTTCTCACCACCATGATGTTCATCTTATTCATATATGAATTTGTGTTAAATAAGTAGCATGGATACCATGAAATGCGAAATCCACGTTAAAATTGGAGATCGTTATGTGACAAACACACTATAATTAAAAGAACTCCTCATTAATTAATTAATAGTACTCGGTTTGAAGGACTAATTATTTGCAAGGAGTACAATATTTGTTTGCCAATGAAAGATGATCCGTTTGCATTCTTAAATTTAGGCGCACCAGGCAGACCAGGGTCATGTCGTGGTGGTCGCGTGTGTTGTACGGACGCTAGCAAGTAGTAGCACCCACACCCTCCACCCCCCATAAAAAAAGAACGACGACAAAGAAGGTTTGCACTTCCACGTTTTGGATTGAAATATCTGGCGGCTCCTTCTCCCCCGTCCCCCAGCGCTGCAAAATCTCCCTTCTCCCCCGTCTATAGAATATTTGACAAATAAACATTGATCTCAACTCAATAAAAGATAGATGAGTACATGCCAATTATCTCAATTCAAATTGACAGTTAGTGACAAGTTTAACATAGGTTCATAGTCTCACGGCACAACTTTAACACACTTGCGAAGCACGGGTAAGGTACACATGTCAGTATAAATGGGTAGGGTATGGGTATATCGATGGGTAAAAGGCTATACCCGTGCCCTACCCATGACTTAACTGGTTGAGTATGGTTACTACCCATGGCTATAAAATTATGCCCATACCCTGCCCGTGCGGGTATGTTATCCATAGGAACCCGTACCCATGGGTAAAATTGACATCCTTACCTATGTGCCTCACACACACCAACTTCCACCACATCAGGGCTACTTCACCGAGAACATCGTTGCACCTCCACACCCCCCCGACGCCGTTGGTGCTTCACCAACGACCTCATCCACCACATCGTAGTGCTCCGCTAACACTCGACATCTGCATCCGTACGCGGCCAGCCAACGCCAGCGCATCACCCTCAATGGCTCTTAAGTGACCCGCACTCTAGCTAGGCGAGCATGCCCAAACGCCGGCCCGAACTAGGTATCCACATATCACTCCCTTATGCACTATTGCGATGATGGTTGGATATCCTTTTATTGCTCTCTTAGCTTACACACATATGCAACTCTGACGTTATCTCTTATTTCTTCTGGAGATATCATCTGAAACAAGCAAAACCAATTTTTAGCGAAGCATGATGTCGCTACGGGATGTGATACACATCTTGCACGCCAGTATAACCTTGTAAGTACATGTCGTTCGGTACAACAACAAGGTCGATTCCTCTCATTTGATCAACCATTCGCCGTGTCAAAAATGCAGAGGGGAATGCAAGGAGCACAAGGCCTGCACATCCAAGCAAGTGGTAACATGGACTTGTACATGGAACATCCCAAGGGCAAGCAGAGCTGCAGTGAGCCTGTACAACGAGCTAGCGTAAGTCCCTGCATTTCATTTAATTTGTACTGGCATGCGTGTATGATTTGTGTATAGTGGCGGGTCCATGAATTCAAGTTACCAGGGGCGAAAATTTAACTTAAAAAATAGTAAGGCACTTGCACTCCGGAAATCAACATAACTTGAGAAAAGCGAAGCTACATGCACTTTGAAAACCAGCTAATGATCCAAAGTTGTTCCATATTATAAGACACTAAATGATGTAAGCAACAAAAAACACAAAATGCAATATGGTGGACAAGGACTACTAACATGGACTGTACCTGCTTGAATTATTCGTTCTGTGGCCAAAAATATCCAAGTGTAATTGCACCTATAACCAGTGCGCAAACTTCATATCATTATATCTATCCTGCACAAGTATGCCAATAGTTTCAAACAACAGATTAGAAAAGTATTTATGGTAGGTTGTCATGATACGCGGACTTCCTGGTAGATGGCCTCGACATTTCCTCAAGCCATGAAAATGTACTATAATTTGCTTGTCATCAATTCCAGCAAATTTCTATTTCTCTCTCAACATAGCAGATCATCATTAGACATTAAATCCTTCAATGGGAGCTTGCAAAATACTTGCATTAGATCCCTCATTAGACACTATATGTTCATCACCAGGAGCATGTAAAATGTTTGCATCAAGTCCTTCATTTGTAGTCTGTTCATTAGACACTTCGGGCTCAGGAACAACATGAGCTTGTATGTTTGTTGTGGAAACTTGATTAGACACATCAGGTTCAATAAGTTCAGTATTGATTGGGGGAGTTATAATATAAGCATAATTTGGTTTCATTTTCTTATAGATTACCTACATACAAGTAGTTTTACAACACCGTCAGGTTTTACTATTGGCCAGAAATTGAACAGTTGAATTAGATATACTCAGGGTTGTGATGTACCAGCTCGTTGTCGATGCTGCTCTTGCAAGCTGCGACTATCCGTTTTCATAAGCTCAATGCCATGCCCGTGCTGCCGCCGCTGCCTCCCACGCAGGCTACACCCAGCATTGAATCTTCATCTTCTTGTCCTTCCATTCGCTTGAAGCCCGACGACCGGTGTCCAACAAGGGTGCGTGGAATTGCTGTGTCGGTCAGTCCAGTGGCGGCTAGGTTAAGAGCAAACCAGACTGGAGGCTGGAGCGAACGAATTGGGGATTTTTCATGCTGTCGATCGATATGGGAGGCGATCGTTTGGGCCGTGAGCCTGCTATTGGTCCTGCCTTGCACTTACGTTATTGTCCCATCCAAATTGAAATGTTTTTCTTCATTTTTTTACATTGCATGCTCGTGCGCCGGGACGAACAAAACTAGCATGTGCCAACCTGGACGACTCAAAGTAGGTGCGCACTTTCCAGCCACCCGAGGCGGCCGCCCATACCAGCCCCTACGGCGGCATCGCCCCATTTTGCGTGTATGATTGGGGTAGTGAAAAATATTTCAGTGGCGCTTTGATTTACCCACAAAATGGTTGAATTGCATGTTTATATGAATCGAGTTCGCTAATAATGTGAAGGATGCCAATCTTTTCATCCTATAAGATTGCTTAGACCTTGATATGCCAAATGTAATCGCATGAAGTATACAGTAAAAGCCAATGTGATGTGTGTTGCTACAACTAGTGTGACAGCTCGTCCTCATATAACTTATCAAGGACACACAATCCTACCAGATTAACCATTTGACTTACCAATGCAGTGTGGGAAGAAAGAAGTATTGGGACTGCGTACCAAAGTAATTGATGCCATGGACTCCTTCGTAGAACCTTCTAAGAAAAAATAAGTTGCAGTGTGCCTGTACAAAGAGCTAGTGTAAGTTCAGTTACCCGCTTCTTGGAATTTTAGTTAGCCACTGCTTGCAAAATTGTCCAATTACGTTGCTTGGCTTAATTTAGTTTCCTATTGATTACATAATGCCATAGCCTGTTAATCATATTATAGGTTGCACCTATCTATGTATTTGATACTTACTATTAAGAATTGCATGTTTTCCTGAACTTAAATAGCTACATAAGCACGTAGATAGTTGGTCAGATGTACTTCTAGGGTGTAGCACAATTCATGTGTAATTTATGTTCTGATACCCTATTTGTTTAAATGATTTGTTGTTATCGCTTGTAGCACTAGTAATGTTTGCATGTTCATAGACACACAACTATCAGGTTTATATGAGGGACAACGTATTTTCAACATATATCTGTGTCAGAATCATTTTGCTTCATCAAATAAATTTACAGATATCTGTGTTGCTGGTAAACGGTACCGACTTGTTACTGTAATACTTTGCCAAGAACTTGTTAGTTTTACTAGTTCATGTGTAATTAAATACATTTCCAAAACTGGGTAGTTTTACTAGTTTAATATTAGTTTCTTATGGCTCTTGCAACACATTATTTATGATTGCTAACATTCAAGTTTGCAGGATCCAACTGAAACTTCGTTGGTACAACAGGTAGGTTTTAAAAAACTTCCTTGTTTACCTGGTTTGCTCCTGTAACATGTTGCTGTAATCATCTTACGAACTTCAAGTTTTCAGGATCCAATTGGAAGTCCAATTGCACAACACGTACATTTTCAAAAACATATTTGTGTAACAGGTTTGTTTATGTAACTTGTCGCTCTAATCAAGTTACTCACTACTCAACTTTTCAGGATCCAAGAGAAACTGCAATGCCACGACATGTTCCTCTTGCAAAACTTGTTTGTTTAACTGTTTTGCTGCTGCAACCGGTTGCTCTAATCACGTTATTGGCTACTCAACTTTTCAACATCCAAGAGAAACTCCAATGCCACAACAGGTACCTTTTGCAAAACTTTTTTGTTTAACTGCTTTGTTGCTGCAACCGGTTACAATGGTGTTATTAACTACTTTTCATCATCCAATCGAAACTCTTTAATTCCTTGTTTGTTCAACTGGTTCACTACTCTAACTCCCAGTTGAGATGTTTTGCTAACTTCAACTTTTCGGAATCCAATCGGAACTTCAATGGAAAAACAGGTTAGCCCAAGATCAAAGAGCGAGGTCCCCATGGACGTTGTATCATCTCATAGCAGTGGCAGTGGCCCAATCGTGCATTATGAATTGCCAACTGCTGATGCTCAAGAGGCTAAACTATTGGTAGAAAGAGATTCTGCTTCTGCACTTAGAGATGAAGTTGACATGTTGAGGAAGCAAACAGCACAATCACAAGCAGTACTCAATACAACCATTCAATATTTGGTGGATTTCAAAACGAAGCAAGTTGAGACTGACCGCATTGTTAAGGTCCTGGAGGGAAAAAGGAAATTAAATTCCCAGTAAGTAAATCATAGATGAAATGTTTTTTCCATCGTCGAATAAACTTGGTGTTGTTTGTTCATGTAATTGATCAAACCATTTGTTTTAGAGATCATGTAATAATTGTTTTTTGTTTGTAATTTTTTTAGCACGAGTTTGTATTTATTGACAAGACACTGAGACATTTCATTTTGATTGCTATGCCAGACCTACAAATATGCCAATCGGGCTGAATGTGCATTCAACAATAATAGTACTAGTATAGATGGTCCTTAAGTTGCATGCATCCAAAATGGCCAAGATGCTGTACTAGCTTTGCTAAAAAAAATTTGCTCTTCTAGCAAAAAAAGTACAGCGGCCTGGCTTATGTATGTTAGTTGACATTATTGACCCATATACTCCATAAGTGTTTATATGTCTGTTAGTTTTGTACATTGTTGCTTGATTGACTCTGTATTTTGAATCTTGGGACATCCCTTGTCTACATACCTAACTGGGAGTACACTATATGAAGCTTGTGTCATACAAGTTACACTTGAGTTGGACACAAACTGGTTTCAAATATATGAATTCACCTTAAAATGGTTTCAACCTTCTGAATTCGAGTATCGACATTTGTAAATCATATTAATATATGATAGTGAAATACCTCTTTGTTGTGCTTTTGAAGATATATAAAAAACATAGAATGATTATAAAGATTCATATAAGAATACAAAATGGATTCGAATTTAGTTGCCAGGGTAAACATGAATGCTTATTGTTCCAAAATTTGAAAGAAGCGGCAAAATATTCACTCCCACGTCGGCGGCCCGAAGCTAGTGTTTGAGAGATGGAAATTACTGTCTACCCCTTACACGGACAATCCATCGGCCTGATTTCCATTGTTCCCAATAGTGGTAGGTTAGTAACTTCAATTAGACGTGATACGACCGCCTCGGAGCCCACTCGGACACGATGGGCACCAAATGTGGGTAAAAAAACACATTTGATTCAAGCTCGTCCAAAAGACATCTGTCTCTCCCTCCATTTCTCCATTCATACACGGTGGGCGGTAAAACAAACACGATTCGGCCGAAATCGATGTACACAAATATTTTAATAGGAGCAGGTTTGTAACTTCACTCAGACGTGATGCAACCACCCTACCTGGCAGCCCGGTTCATACACTGTGGGCACCAAAACACCCTCTCCTCGCCTGAAATCGCTCTGGGAAAATATCTGTCACACCCTGCATTTTGTAACATGTCATTTGCATCAATGAAGCATGCAAATTTGGACCAACATATTTTTTTGGCATCATTTGGCTTTTATTTGGAATTGAGTTTTTCTTCATATGTTTTTCATGTGCTCATTAAAGTCAACTATTTCCTCTTGTAGAAATTCATCTCCATACCCAAAACTTCTGACCAATGATCATACCAAGTGTTTATAGCAGTATAGTATTTTTCTTATAAGATTAATTTGGCCAAAATATATTTTATAAAATTTAGTATTCCAAAAACCCCTGAATAGAGATTTGCACTGCAAGTGCTTGATTTAGGGTGAGAAAATTATTTCAAAAATTATATCTGAGACCTAGTAGTCATAGGACTCCTAGAAAGCACAAAAGTATAATTTAAAAAGTTATTTTCATATTTTATTTAAAAGCTTTTTCTTAAGGCCAGAAATGGTCTTTAATAGGGGAAAATTATTTAAGTATTTCAAAAATATTTGCCAAAATTCAGGGAGACTCATAGGACATATATTGTCCATATATAAGAGTTTCAACACTTGGTCATGTTCAAAATAATGGGCTAATCCCTCAGAAACCCTTTCTGGATATTTCAAGCTTTTGAAATATTTACAAAGGAAATATTCTTTAAAAATTCCAGGGAAATTCTATCAAGTCATATATGACATATTTGATGATCTTGCCAAGCCCCATGCCTTGGGAAGCAAGATAACATCCTCAAAACCCTTCATAACCATTCTGTCCATATCTGAAGTTTGAGCAACTTTACATTGCCAAACTTATCCAAATGCTCTCAAACTTGGTGCACATGCTAGAATGGCCTAATAGGGCATCTAGACCAAATGGCACAAGATTCGGAGTAGGGCAACTTGATCAGATTACCACAAAACCATTTCTGTTCAAATTCAAATTTGAACAACTTTACATTACCAACTTTTTACCTGGAGCTTCAAACTTTGTGGGCATGATCATAACCCCGAAGGATGAAACTACACCAAGTGGTGCATCAAGGGGAGATGATTAACTTGACTTAAACATGATGAAGCAATTTCTGTTGATTTCTAGGGTTCACCAAAGTTACATTGGCTAGTTTCTTCAAATGAGCCCAAATTTGGTGAAACACCTTATTTCCATATGACATTTAATCATGTTAAGTGTCATAGCTTGTGGAGATCATTTGCTTGTCCAAAACATAATCAAACACCTTCTGCTAAATTACCAAAACCATCATCTTGACCTCTTTTACTATTTACTTTTGCTTCAACTTTCTACCACAGCTTCACCTAGTTACATTCTACCTCCAGTAACTCCCCCTGGACCAAAGCTCCATGATTGAGGGGTGAAAATCCTAAGTTACCTTGCTGGACAGCCAAATTCTACCCATCTACCAGCTTCACTCCTCCCTCACTGATCACCCAGAGCATCCAAGGCCACAGCTGGTTTATTTACTTCATGCTGGACCCCCCAGACACGGCGGACACGACCAGTGAGCCAACGGCATGCCATGGCATGCAATTAGGACACTCCAGAGCGCGCTACAGTGTGCACCTGCACTGTAGCTTCACTCAATCCCTCGCCTCCGACCACCTCGTACTCCCCCCTCGCGCCAACCGATGCGCCTCGGCGTCCGCGACTCCCCCGGCGTTGTCCCCCTCCTCCTTCTCCCTCCAGTGGCCGCCCTCGCACGCCTGCTGGCCGCCCGCGAGCTCCAACCTCTGGCCTCACACGCGCGCGCCCTCTGGAGCATTCCCCGCTCCTCCTCTTCCCTCTCCTAGGCGTAGACCTCATCCACGAACGTCCCCGACTCGAACACAAGCGCCTGCACGGCCTCTGGCCTCGCCCGTAACCTCGCCGGCGCATGAGTCCACAGTGGACCGGGGCCCGGCTATATAAGCACGCCCCGAGCCTCTCCAACAGCACCCATCTCCTCCCCATACCCCCAGAAGCTCACCAGCACCACCCACTCGCCCCCAGAAAGCCTCTGTGCTCGAGATCGACCGGAGCTCCGCCGCATCGGGCGACCGGAGATCTCGTGGTACGGCCTCCCTCCGCCCCAACTCTTGCTCGATCTGGAGCCACCAGACCTCACTGACCCGTTCCCCTCCTTCTCCCACTCCTATTGCAGCTCGGAGCGAGCCAGCCAGGAACCTCCCGACGCTCCTCCGCCGCTAGTCCTCGCTGCCGGTGAACCAGGCCCCTCCGGCGAGCCGCACCACCACCATTGGAACGGCGACTCTCCGCTGGGCCCATTCTTGCCCGTAGCTTGCCTTGCCGTGCACCCTATCGCCGTCGGTGAGCTCGTCGTCTCTCTGGCCGCAAGGTTGAAGATGATAGGCGGGCCCCGCCTGTCATCCTCACCTCCCTCTCGCTCCCCTCTCTGTCACTGACCGCCGGGCCCCGCCCGTCAGGTTTAAAAACCTGGCGCGCACGCGCTGGCACCCGTGCAGTGGGCTATTCGCCCTGGGCCGTGCACTGTGGCCGTTCTGGCCCAGTTGCACAGGGCCTTTTTCTCTTTTTCTTTTCTGTGATTATTTCAAATAATTTCACAGAAATAAATATTTGTCCAAATGAATTAATTCCAACTCCTAAAATCTTGTAAAATTCTAACCTATTTAATGGTGTCACTTTCACACATATCCATGAACCTTTTCTGTTCTGTTCAAATTTAAATTCATATTTGAACATTAAAACTTATGTTCAAATATTCTTAGACTCCATTCTGCCACTCCAAAACTCAAACTAAGAATTTTTGCCATCTTAGTTTTCTCTCTAGTATTTAACAGAAATAGGTTGACATTTTTCTGAACACTTTGATTTTTCTGTTTTTATTGTGGTCTTATTTTCCCGTTGTTATTTTGCGACGATTAGATACCATATTTCACGAGGTTGCTGAAGAAAAAGGTGGGGAAGGATTTGAAGACTTTGAAGACCAAGCCAATCCAGGCAAGCAGCCCTTTGACCATGATACACTTGTGATCTTCGGAACCCGTTTGTTTCCGGATGCATGATGATAAGAGTTACGGTGGTAAGCTAGTTTAGAACCACCACATGATGCATGTTTTACTCTTGATCTTGCTATGTGCTAGATGCAATGCAAATGGTTAGTAGTGATGCATAGTGATGCATGTGTGCCATGTAACCTTCGTGGTTGCATTCTTTTCATAACCCCATCGGGTGCCCCTAATGCCCGAGGGTGATATTGAGTTAGGTCATCACTTGAGGAAGAAGTGATGTGCCGGTAAAGATCTTGTGCATGGGTGAAATGATGGATTAGATTTATGTGTGACTACCGTCCCAACCAAATATGTGCAACCACTCTACCCCTTATGGGACGGGGCGTTATTGATTACTTAGGCCGATACTAGCATGGTGCCCGCATTTCTACTGACGGGAAGACTTGAGGTCTTTCCCGGGACGGGGTCGTGCTCGGATAGGCGACCATGACTGTTTTCACAGGGCACCGGACACACCGTTGGTCCCTTCGTGTACGCGTGACATTGAAAATAGGGCAAGTCTCATGATCTATTGTTCGTACTCGAGGGTTGTGCACCAACGAGTGGACTCTATGTTAGTGTCGTCTAAGGAAAGATAATGACCGGGTGCTTCCCCCGAGTACTTGAGGTACTGCGGGATCGTGGGTGACACGAAAGCTTCCCAGATCTTGTGGGTAAAGTGCGCAACCTCTGCAGAGTGTAAAACTATTCGAATAGCCGTGTCCACGGTCATGGACAGTTGGGTGGTGCTACTTAAACTATGTCCAGAATTTTACTACATCGTTGAAAGTGTGTGTGTGATGAGTCAAAGTGGTGACTTGACTCGTGAGTAGAATTCTATTCATGTTGATATCGGTAACCTGTTCTCGAGGTTACGAGAAGTCATTGATGCATATACTTGATGGTAGAATATTTATTCTAGCTCGTAGCTATATTGCTCAATTGTATTGTTACTTTGAACCAAATCACGGGTTGCTTGCGAGTACATTCAAAGTACTCATTGGCTTGCCACTGGTTATTTAATTGGCCTGGCATGGAGGAACAGGAATATGAAGAAGAGTTCTACGGAGACAACCATGCGAACTAGGAAGCTATCCCAGTCAGAATGCCTGTAGGGTTAAGGCAGATGGCATGGGTTCTACTTATCATCGAAGACTTCTGCTATTCGATTTATTTGCTATTCAGCCCTCGAGGCCTTATCTATGTAAGACTTGGCCATAATGGCCATAATTTGTGTAAGACAATATGTATGGATGTAAGACTCTTGTTATTCAACTTCTGTGTGTTCAGTGAGCATTGATCTCTGGGATCACTGTACACGTGCATTTGGTGATCTCGACTTCTAAGTCGGGGTCCCCACAATATCGGGGAGATGCGAGATTATCGTCCTATACCCAATCGACGAGACGTCCAAATTTTAAACATGGGCTAAGTTCATAACTTTGCCATATTTCAGACAGGCGCGTCCCAAAAACATGGTTCCCCGTACCTCTCCCTCCATTCTCCCATTAATACACCGTTCGTGCTAGAACACCATCCCCACACCAGCCTCCTCCGTCCGCCACCACATTTGTTGTTGTCGTCATCCACCATGCCGGAGCGCAGACCGCGTTCTCCACTGCTAGAGATGGGCATTTCTCATCCACTTAAATGGACCAGGAGCCTTCCATCACTTACTATCGCATCATTAGCGCCATCATCCTCCCTGTCGAGGCAGCTCCGACGACCTTCTCGTCCACCTCAATGGGACTTATGCCCCGATGGACCCATCTACCGTCGCAGATATGCTTCAACGCCACACACAGCCATCGCACCCCGGATGCCTACACGGGGTCGCAAAAGAGGTGGTACTACTTCATGTCTGCTAAACTCTTTGATCTCAACCAGAAAATAGATCGCAACTTGGTTACTGTACTATCTTTTCAGCTCTTAGAATTTACTAGTTCTTAGTTCGAAGCAAACAATGGTTGCTAAGTGGCATTTTCTGCGGTTTGCGGCTTCAAATCTGCCAAGGCACGGCCATAATAGGGTTTAATTGATCATGCTTAGGATTTCCCCCCTTCTATGATCACTATACGATCAGCCTACATGCTTCGTGTCATAATAGCATTGCTCCACCCATCAAGCTAAACAGGCTCAATAGTTCAAATACGAATCTAATATTATTAAAACAAAGTCGTTTAATTGGTCAGCAAAATGTTCCTAATTTAGTTTCCAAAATGCATGTACGCTGTCGGGGTGTTGATACGACCATTTGGCATCATGGTTTTATATTGTTATTTATTGCATTATGGGCTGTTATTACACATTATATCACAATACTTATGCCTTTTCTCTCTTATTTTACAAGGTTTACATAAAGAGGGGGAATGCCGGCAACTGGAATTCTGGACTCGAAAAGGAGCAAATCCGGGATACCTATTATGCACAACTCCAAAAGTCCTGAAACTTCACGGAGAATATTTTTGGAATATATAAAAAATATTGGGCGAAAGAAGAACCAGAGGGGGCCACCACTCAGCCACAAGGATGGGGGCGCGCCCTACCCCCTAGGGGCGCCCCCTACCTTGTGGGCCCCCTGGCAGGCCTCCGACTCCCATCTTCTGCTATATCAATGTATTTTGACCTAGAAAAAATCATAAGGAGGGTTTCGGGACGAAGCGCCGCTGTCACGAGGCGAAACCAATCTAGAGCTCCGGCAGGGTTGTTCTGCCGGGGATACTTCCCTCCGGGAGGGGGAAATCGAAGCCATCGTCATCACAAACGATCCTATCATCCAGAGGGGGTCAATCTTCCTCACCATCTTCACCAGCACCATCTCCTCTCAAACCCTTGTTCATCTCTTGTATCCGATCTTTTTCTCAAAACCTCAGATTGGTGCCTGTGGGTTGCTAGTAGTGTTGATTACTCCTTGTAGTTGATGCTAGTTGGTTTATTTGGTGGAAGATCATACGTTCACATCTTTAATGCTATTCAATACACCGCTGATCATGAACATAAATATGCTTTGTGAGTAGTTACATTTGTTCCCGAGGACATGGGAGAAGTCTTGTTATAAGTAATCATGTGAAATTGGTATTCGTTCGATATTTTGATGAGATGTATGTTATCTTTCCTCTAGTGGTGTTATGTGAACTTCAACTACATGACACTTCACCATTATTTGGGCCTGGGGAAGGCATTGGAAAGTAATACGTAGATGATGGGTTGCTAGAGTGACAGAAGCTTAAACCCTGGTTTATGCGTTGCTTCGTAGGGGCTAATTTGGATCCCTATGTTTCATGCTATGGTTACATTTATCTTAATACTTCTTTCGTAGTTGCGGATGCTTGCGAGAGTGTTTAATCATAAGTGGGAGGCTTGTTCAAGGAAGGACAACACCCAAGCACCGGTCCACCCACATATCAAATTATCAAAGTGTCGAACGTGAATCATATGAGCATGATGAAAACTAGCTTGACAGTAATTCTCATGTGTCCTCAGGAGCACTTTGCTTTATAGTAACATCCCAATTTTCAATTTGGATGTTAACATAGATCATTCATGTGCATTCATCATTTGAGCATTTTTGAATTTGATTTTATTTGGAAATTGATACAAAGGCTTTAAGCAACTCAAGGACCCAAGTGAGAGAGTTGGAAGTTTTCCAAAGAGGACCCACAATTTTATTATTTTCCAAGTGGGGTTGGATCAAATATTATTTTACCAATTTTCATTTTCAATATTTTTAAAATAATGAGAGAAGATAATATGACTTCTTCAAAACAGAATAAAAATGTTGGAATTTGAATTTTGAGTAAAACTATATTTATTGGAACTTTATTTGCCAAAGTTTTTCTTTTTAGTATTTTATTAGTACTAAAAAGTTTATTTTATTTTAGGCATTTAGGCCCAAAAAAATGTTCACCTGGTCATAAATAAGGCCCTAAGTACGTGTGAATTTTTCTGCGATTTTTAAAATATTTTTATTGTTTTTTTCTATTTTATATATTTTCAAAAAACTGTTTAAAAACGAGTTCGGACCGACAGCGACCTTTATAAGCCACCACCGCCGCCCCTCGGCTTGCCCCTCCTTCAAGGCGAGCCCCCTGAGGGGCCTTTATAAGCCATCGCCGCCGCATTGCCGTCTTGACGCTGCTGTGCTAACCGCCCGCCGGCTCCGCGCTAGCCGCCCACGCCGCCCCACGCCGCCGAGCCCCGCCGCCCTACCCGACCCGACCCGCCGGCCGGATCCCACCTGATCCGGCCGAACCGGTTAGACCGATCCGGTTTTTCTCGGTTTTAGTTTTTTTTTAAACCCTAGATCATTTTTTTAGAAAACCTAGATCTATTTTTAAGTTTTATTATTTAGTGAACGTCCGCTGTTTAGATTCAGGAAGCGAACGTTTGTTATTTAGTCTTTAATTTTTCTGTTATTTTTCGTCATGGGCCTATCCGTGATTAAAGTTTTTTACAGATTAGTCCCTAATCTTAATACTATCGTTACTTTTTACTCGTTAGTCGGAATTAGATGAAACCAACACGAAACTCTTCATTTTGATCTCATCTATCCAGTAATCCAACTCAAATTTGTTTTTGAAAGTTTTAACATTTGAATTCAAATAGATTTGTATTTGTACTTCTTTTCATCGTAACTTGAGTTTCGTAGCTCCGTTTGAGTTGATTCTTTTTGCAAATCAAAGCTCTTTACCTAAACTTTCTGATAAGGAAAAATTCACTTAATTTTGGTACAGTTAGAAATTGTTTTCTGTTGCAAGAGTTATTCGCTTGTTTTTAGAGTTTTTCGAGATATGTTCTTCGATTATGTTGCATGATTGGTTATGTATGCTATTGTTTGATTGCGATAGAATTTCTGGAGTGCGAAGCTTGCTACTTCGAGTCTCTAGGCTTCAACGATCATCAGCAAGGAAAGTTCATAATTTGATCATACTTTTCAATTCCTAGCTTTTTTTGCATTAGTTCTACCCTTAAAGATTTGCATAAGTAGGACTTGGTTACATGTGGAATTGTTGAGTAGTTCATGAGGTAGGAACCCAATGACTTGAGATCAACCCCGGGATTATACGCTTTGTTACTTATTGCTTAGCCATGCTCGTAGATGTGGATTGGTATGTGAGATTGATGAAAGTTATGGGTGTAATAACAACTAAGGGGAATTTTTAAGGTGGCAACTTTAATACACATCTGGGTGGATTGGTTGTAGGGCACCAGGAGAATCCAGTGTTGTCCTAGGATATCCCAGAGGAACCGTGTGATCATCCTAAGGAATGCCACCCAGGCTCGAAGGGATCATATATCATTCATGCCTAGAAACTTCCGTGTGCATCCACAAGCCATTATGGGCTCTAGCATAGTTGAGTAGGTTGTGTGAACTCTTTCAGTGGTGGACTACTAGATGTACGGGGAAGTAGGTGTACCGGTCTACCCAGAGTAAAGAGTGAATGCTTCTGAAAGGCTATGTCTCGATCTTCCGATCATGGATGCGGTCGAGTCTTGTGGGGAAAAGTGCGCAAACCTCTGCAGAGTGTACAATCTATTCATGAGTAGTCGTGTCCCTGGTTATGGACATCTTGAGTATCCTGGTATTTGAATTATGGACAGGTCTCAACACTCTACTAATTAACTTGTTGGGTTATTAATGACATTGTGGATTTTGGGATTGAGATGGAGGAACCTTCTCAGTATTGATTAATTTAACTGAGTAGTAAATAAAATGTATTCCTTTGTTGTAGGAAAAAACTAGGTTTATGCAAAAATAACCTTATAGCCTCCACAGGCCAAATATGCATATAGTTGTAGATACTTGTTCATCATTATTGCTCCAGTGTGATCTTGCCAGCATTTTCAATGTGCTGACCTACACGGTTGGAACGTCCATGTTGCAGAGTTTTCCGATGAAGATTAAGGTGCCATTAGGTCGTTTTCATGCACTCAATGTTTGCCCTGGAGTTGGATGGAGTCAACTTATCTTCGATGCTTCCGCAGTTCAGTTTAGTTTAATTATTGTTAGATGGCCTTCAGCCATATTTTTGTAATGAGACTCTTTATGAGGTTTATTGATGTAATAAATGTGTGATTGAAACTCTGTTATAAATCCTCAAGTACTATGTGTGTCAGCATACCGATCCAGGGATGACACTTAAGCACAGAGACTCTGATCCATTGGGATCGAGGTTGCTACATTTATATAAGAGAAAGTCTAGGCTTGTCCTTTGCTCGAAAGCGATTGGGCCACCTTGTTGCAACTTGTTTATTTTTGTTACTTGCTACCAGTTATGAATTATACTATCACACAACTATCTGTTACCGATAATTTTAGTGCTTGCAGAGAAAACCTTGCTGAAAACCGCTTGTCATTTTCTTCTGCTCCTCGTTGGTTTCGACACTCTTACTTATTGAAAGGACTACGATCGATCCCCTACACTTGTGGGTCATCAGGTGTGGATCTACAGGGTGCCCATGGTGGGCCGCGGCCCACCCTGGGATTTTGGGTCGGCCCAGACCCCGATTCCCCTTTGTTCTGTTGCGCTTCCGATCTCTAATTGCTCCTAGCCGCCTACCTGGTCGGCGACTTGCCGTCCCCAGACGGCATGACTCTAGGAGGAGATGCCGGACTAATAGGAGGTCATGAGCCGCTCGCCCAACAACGTCACTGCTGCCCGGGCGCGCCGCCATGCCTACCTTCCTAGTCTGCAGCACCCACTAAGCTAACCCGAATTATCCGAGATACGTCCTCAACCCTCAGCAGCTACTCCCCTTCACCCATTGTCTAATTGATTCATTACTCATTAGGCAGGACTTTCATTAGGGTTTGATGTGTGCTGAGTGCTACCTACACTTAATGGTTCAGATATTTTAGTAATCTTTAGTACCTGTAAAGTTCATAAGGTTTCAAAATTCCGGCCCTAGAAATAGACACTATTCATGTTGGATTGTTGGTCATAGTGACATTGACCTAGATTACTACTGCAGGCCAGGTTTTTTGACAATTTACTTGTCTTTCTTACTCATTTGATATGATATCCAATTATTCACGTCGGTTAGTTACAAACAATAAGTGCTAGATTAACTTCTTGATTTAGATTTTGGACAGTCTCTTACCACAGTTACAATTCTGCATACTTGTCCTAGTAAGCTCACAAGTAATGATTGATTCACTACATCTATGCTTGCCTTGTCATATTTGTTGTCAATATTCTTTTAGGGTGGACCACCCTGTTTCAAAATACTGGAACCACAGACATGAGTGAATAGTATTTCTCTATGTGATATCATTCATCATGTGTGGGCAATGAACACTGCATTGTATAGAAAGAAAGTGTCATATCCACCTTTTACATAGACTATGATCTTTAACAAGGAATACAATCTGCCTACTTGCTTTGTGTCGCACTACCAGTACTCCACCCTTGAAGATAAACATTATGCCACTCATAATTCCTTAGTTTATTTGTTCAAAAACGAATTTGATATTATTCTAATGTTCCTACTTCAGTTTTGAAATGTTTGCCCATCTGTTATAGATACATAAGAGGTTTGTATTTCTGTGTGTGGTCTGGTCAGTACGGTTGGAGGATGAACGGATACACTCCACGAGTTGAATCCGCAATGCATTCCATAATAATCTGACTACTTTTTATGTTTTCCTGAATCATAGATACTAAACAGCATCATAATGGCTATAAGCTTGCTCGCATGAATAGAATAAAGATGCATAATGCCATGGCTGTCAAACTTGCCATTAAGGGACTGAAATCAAGTCTGGATGCAATGCAATGCAAACTCTCTCCACCTACAGATTTGTGCTCAGAATATGATCCTAACGAAGATTCTGAGCTAGAGCGAGAACTAAGTCAATGTAGCTCCCTAGTGGAGGAGCCAGAGGCAGATGCTCTATCTTATTCACCCATCAAGGTGTTTGCTCTAACTTTCCAAGGTTATATTGGTCACACATATCTTGCAACTAATTCTTTTCATTGCTTCTAATTTTTTGCACTACCATTAGCTTAGTTTACACACCATATATGTGAATATGCCATGCCTATCCACTTTCAGTACATATTCCATCTGTAATCATACCATATTTATCCATTCAAATGATGTTCTTGTGTATCAGACGTTTAAAAGGAAGAGGGCGATTGCTGATCACGGAGGAGCACAAACAAAGTATTTGGAAAAGGTAGTGACACCTGATAAATCAAATAGCCCAATTGGTGTAGTTGCAATATCACCAGACCTAGAAAACATGGCCACAACTCTAGCAGACTCTAGCCCTACTACACTAGCCATCTCTGATGCCGCAACTCAGTAGACCCCAACTGCAGCAAACAGTATGATGATGCCAGTTGACATAGCACCAGCTCTACGACGCAAAACCCCCATTCCAGCAAAGAGTACGCCAAATCCAGTTGCCAAATCCCTTTTCGAACGAGACAAAGCCCCACTGCAGCAAATAGAACCCATGTTCCATTTATTCCTAGTTTAGAAGACCAAGCTTATATTGTTGTCAGGAACTTTGTGTACAACTTTCCTTCATGGAAAGATTATACCATAGACACAGAACAACTTCCAATATTCCTGTGCAACTTACGCGTAAGTAATGTACTAATCTTGTTCAGGGTAATTATTGCATATGTTTCTGCTGACAGAAGACACAAGATTTCATTCTTTTAAATAGGCGAGGACCAAACTGGATAATGAAGACGAGCAACGGTTGCTTGCACTTTTCAAGCACTCGTTGATGAAGTATCGTTCCTACCTGAGGCAAGCGCACTTTGATGGCAAGCCTCTAAACGAAATTTCTGTAAAGTCTCCGGTACTACATTTATCAGACAGTGATTGGAATAATCTTGTTACATATTGATCTCGTTTGCAGCATAAGGTACTGTCTCTCATATCACATCATAATTTGAACTACTTTTATGCATGTACCTTATCGCCTCACTTGTAGAAAAACTGTTTGCAGAAGAACATTCATTCTCAAGGGACCACAAAATCTCGCAACTATACTGCACACTGCATTGCTCTCATGAGTACCTCTTGCCTTGTATGACCATACTTTCATAGATGGTTGATTATGTAGCATCATTGCACACGATAGCCTCGTTATCCTCCATTTGGTGGACATTATAAGATCGGTATTGATTCTTACATAAATTTAGAATCAACCCAATGCTTTTGAAGAGGTTTAGCTCTGCAGTGCTCTTGTAAGGGCGGAACGTCTTCTATCACTGTACTTACATTAACAGCTACTCCCTCTGTCCCATAATATAAGAGCATTTTGTATTGTACACTAGTGTACAAAACACTCTTATATTATGGGAAGGAGGGATTGGTTCATTATGTAGCATTCTGCATCTTATCTCCCTCGCCCACCATTTACTAAAAAATATCAGATCTATATTTAATCTTACCAAAAAGTTGAATACATAGACAATTCCAGTGCATAAGTGTAGCCCATTGCTCTTGTTAGTACATTTTGTCGTGTAATGCTTGTACTTACAGGGGTTGGTATTTCATTGTGTAGCATCAATCTAAATCTTATCTTCATTATCCTCTATCCCTTCCAATATTATCATATCTATAATTACTCTCTACAAAATGTAGAGTATGGGAAATGCTTATGAAGAACATTATGTGTTGAAATTCTTGAGTTATCCTTCCCTTGACATGGAGAAGGGCATTATAAAGTCAGGGTTAACTGTTAATGTAAGTCGGTCCTTCTAAAGCCTTTATCCTCAACTGTTGTTTAATTTGCTCATACTCCCTATCGTCAACTTCTCTTTAGTTTGATGTTTCTATCAAAATGCATGTTTGCAACAACTATAAGTTCCAAGTTTTAGTTGTAAAACCAAATTCCTTATTCATATGATGCGCATCAGTCAATACTCCCAATATGTATGCTTGTTTTTGTGGATCTATAATCCAGTGTGTGGTGAAGCAGCCCACATTTGCACCTTGTCATCTCCTGTTTTGTCTTACTGATGTCGTTGATGATATGAACAATCTGCCATGCAGATTAACCAAAATAGATACAATGATTTTCTTGGCCCTTCATCTATGCTTGTTTTGTCGACATGGTAATCCAGTAGTGTGGTGAAGCTCCCTGCATTATGAACAATGTCAAATTATGCTATTGATATTTTAAATTGACTCTTTATTTTCTAATTTTAAATTGGATGGAATTGACATCATAGTTACCATCTTTGTTTATACACATGTAAAACTTGTCATCTCTCTACTTGTTTTCAGGGTGATATGCCTGATGGCCTGCACAAGTCTGCTGAAGGCTGTGAGACAAACCCAACATATATTGCAGCAAAGAAGGCAAAACATCTTAAACATAGCGAGACAACCCCAAAGTCATGTCTTGATGCAGTGTTCAAGTTACTTGAGACTAGCAGTCAGACAAGCTCACAGAATTCGCTGTCTGAATCAGTTTGACTTCTACAGTCTCAAGTTCAAGTGGAAAGGCACTCTGTAACTCAACTTCGACTTGAAGTCCAATCTCTAAGATCGCAGAGAACACCAACGAGAGCCTCATTGCTAAACAGCTACACCTGGAAGCTATGACCGACATGCTAGGTCGATCTCACAGCCTTGCTCAGCAGCTTGCGCAGCAACTCCCCCGCAAGGCTAACCTTTCTTGAAATGTCTTGGAAGTGGTCTTGGTTCAGTATTATTTTGTTACATGCAATGGCACCAAGTTTTTATAATCTGCTTCCTCGTTGCGCTTTATGATCACTCGTGGCGAACTTCGATGCCCAGTGGATGTAATATGCCATAAATCCTTTATTGTATAGTGTAGGTTTGTTCTAAGTTAAAATGCTGAGTTATTTTGTTCTGAATTCCTACTAGCTATCATATATGCCATCATTTGCTATGTGCAAAAAAATGGCGAAAATGTGACGTAGTCGAGCGGGCCAAAAATTTCTTGGGCTTGGAAGGCCATTAGGGCCCTTCACACTTTGCGCCAGGCCCACAACTTACACGGGCCTACATTCGGCCCAATGTTTAGTTGGGCCTTTAGTGGACCCAGCGCTTAGTTGGGCCCATGTTGCTCTGGGTTGTTAACAGGCTGAATAATCTGCTGGCCTGTTGAGGCCAAGAAGATACCATGAGCCTTTAGCAGGCTAAAATGCATGTTGGGCCTCAATTTCCAAAAGTCATCCATGGGCCTTTAGCAGGCTGAAATGTTGACCAGGCCATTATTGGCCTAGTTAAAATATGGGCCATTACCATGCCAAAACATATCTGGGCCTTAGTTGCCCACTAATATCATGGGCCTTTAAGAGGCCGAAAACTTAGTACAGGCATCAACGGGCCGAATAATACGAGAGGCCTCTAACAGGCCCAAAGTCACATTAGGCTGAACTGTTGCCACCTTGATCACGGGCCGTTAGTGGGCCGGATGTCGCGTCGGACCATATATGGCCCATCGGCAGCACTGGCTATTCCTAGGCCTAAAGACATACCAGGCGGAAATGGGCCCATGTCTTCATCGGCCTCTAAGAGGCCAAATGTCACTGGGCCATAATCGGGCCCAAATACTCGGTTGAACATTAGCGGGCTAGATCTAGCTTTGGGCTCTAATTGGGCAATGTTTAAGCAGACCATTAGTGGGTTGGCCCAATAGTACCTGAGTAAATACTACGGGCCTTTAGCTGGGCTGGCCAATTTAATATTTATGGGCCACTTTTGGGCCTGTCCACATGTCAACATATCATAGGCGCATCTCGCCCATTGGATGAGTGACATCTATGCCAATGCAGAGCCAACACGTGGTTCCGTCGGCCAGTGATAATTTTACACGTGGAAAATCGCCATTCGTGGTGGCTGTTAGCGGGTTATCGGATCCAAAACCGGACCCGATAGGTTAACGACGTGCCATTACGGTGGATGCCACGTGTCGGTTACCCTTGACGAAAACACTTCCACGACGCACTATTTATCATCATGGAAGTGGACACTTCCATGATGATAATTTTGGCATTGTCATGGAACACTTCTGTGACAACACAGGTATGATTATCTTGATTCTGTCATAAAATCGTCATGGATGTACATGCATGACAGAAAACGTGACCTACTATGACAAACACGTATTATCACGGAAGTGTATATTTTTGTAGTGATGTAACATGTGTGAATGTGTAGGTGGTGTATTTGGGAGGATCTAGAGAGGGTATGCGTACGTATTCGAGAGAGGCATGGATAGAGGGGCCGACGGGGGGCGACGTGGGAAAGATAGCATGAGAAATGAGAGAGGTCTAAAGTAAGAGATGAATAGGATGTCACGGCGAGAGATGCCCTTGAGTGTGTACATGCAAGGGGGGAGGGAATACAGGCATTAGGGGAAAATATTTTGTGTTGTGTCTATGTTGGTATGTGTGGGTGTGAGAAGATAACGAGACCTAGGGGCAGATGGTGTGTCACCGCGTAAGGTCTGGTTGGTCGAGGTGAGGCCCTTGTGTCGGTTCCGTCCTGCCCCACATTGGTCGGCCCGTGACGCATTCAGGGATACCCATGGAGGACTCGTCGTACAGGACAAAGTTACCAGAGTCGTGAAGGACTCTGTGTCCACTGATAAAGTCGGCTAGGATTTGTAACCCTAGGTCCTCGGACTAAGGTAACCCCTTGTCTTTGATATTACCATTAATTCAACCTAACTTTAAGGGGCATCCTACAGAATGCTCTACTGGAATCATATTCGTCAATTAGTAACAGAGGTGGAGAGAATGCATCGATACATGCCTAAAGATAATGTGCGTGCGGGAGGCACGTAGGCAGGTATATGTATAGAGAAAGGGTCGATGGGGATTGTGTGTGCGTATGCGTGTGAGAGGAAGAGTGCGTCTGATAAAGGTTAGTGAAAACAATCATACATGGTTGCGAGAGGGAGGGAGGGTGATATCGAGAGCATGTGTGCGAGAAAGACACATAGGGAGACAGTGTGTGAGCATCTGCGAGAGACCGCCGATGGATATACACTGTGTGAACGTATGTGTGTGAGAGAAAGTTATCGTGTGTTTGAGGAGGGGCCTATGGAGAGTGAAACTACACGTAAAAGACTGATGTACACATGGATTAAAAATATAAATTGTATCCAAATATTAGGATGGGATCATGATCTTTGCAAGTCGCATAAGGAACGGTCATTGATCCATCAGACATCTATATTCTATCGAATTTGAGCATGTCTAAGTTATTATTCGACATAATTGATCCATAGAGTCAATATTTTGAACTCCAAACAATGCATCGCTTTAGCAATTCGAATATAAACATGAGTATAGTTCTTGTTGTGTGTGTAAAGCACATTATACATAAAAAACTTACACAATGAACATTACAAATAGCTAGCTAGGAACTAACATACATTTGAATTCAACTTAAGGTGGTTTAAAAAAATTGAATTCAACATGAAGTCCATTCAATTATTTGAATTCGAGATCATGGCATTTGTAAATCATACCTACAATATGGGGGCACCAATCTTTGCTCCGCTTTTGTACATAATAGCATATATAGTCGTGTACCAAATAGATTCAAATTTACCTTCTCCATTCCAAAAAAGCGTGGTTATAGGATTTTAAGTGTCAAGATTTCAAAAAGAAGAGCATAATTTAATGAGGTTTTCAAACATACAAGGTCAAATTTAATGTTGTCTATTTAGGTCAATCCTCAAAATTCAAGAGTACTCTAAACATGAATGCTTCTGTTTCGAAATTTCGAACAAAGTGCCAAAATAGCCTCTACTCGCCCGAAACTGCGTGAGACCAATGTTTGGTAGAAGGAAATTACTTTTCTAACTCCGACCCGTGAAACCTACCGGTCCTATGTCCAAAGGTCTAAACTAGGGTGGGTTTGTATCTTCATCTAGATGCCACGCAATCGCCTCCAAAAAACATTCACACACCATGGACGCCTAAACACATATGCGCTCGGCCGAAATCGCTCCCCCCCCCACTATTTGGGACACCTAGTATTACCATCCTACCCCCGACCCGGAGTAGGTCCAAAATTTAAGAGGGGGCAAAGTTTGTACTTTCTCCAAATTTCAAACAAGCGTGTCCCATCTGTTCAAAAAAACAAGCGCGTCCCAGACTAAAACTGAAGGAAATATGCCCTAGAGGCAATAATAAAGTTTTTATTTATATTTCCTTATATATCATGATAAATGTATTTTATTCATGCTAGAATTGTATTAATCGAAAACTTGATACATGTGTGAATACATAGACAAAACAGAGTGTCCCTAGTATGCCTCTACTAGACTAGCTCGTTAATCAAAGATGGTTGAGTTTCCTGATCATAGACATGTGTTGTCATTTTATGAACATGATCACATCATTAGGGGAATGATGTGATGGACAAGACCCATCCGTTATCTTAGGATAATGATTTTTTAGTTTTATTGCTATTGCTTTCTTCATGTCTTATACATGTTCCTCTGACTATGAGATTATGCAACTCCAGAATACCGGAGGAACACCTTGTTTGCTATCAAATGTCACAACGTAACTGGGTGATTATAAAGACGCTCTAAAGGTGTCTCTGAAGGTGTTTGTGGTGTTGGCATAGATCAAGATTAGGATTTGTCACTTCGAGTGTCGGAGAGGTATCTCTGGGCCCTCTCGGTAATAAACATCATAATAAGCCTTCCAAGCAAATGACTAATGAGTTAGTCATGAGAGGATGTATTACAGAACAAGTAAAGAGACTTGTCGGTAACGAGATTGAACTAGGTATGATGATACCGATGATCGAATCGCGGACAAGTAACATACCGATGACAAAGGGAACAACATATGTTGTTATGCGGTTTGACCAATAAAGATCTTTGTAGAATATGTAGGAGCCAATATGAGCATCCAGGTGCTATTGGTTATTGACCGGAGATGTGTCTCGGTCTTGTCTACATAGTTCTTGAACCCGTAGGGTCCGCACGCTTAGCGTTCGATGACAATTTGTATTATGAGTTATGTGTTTTTGATGACCGAAGTTTGTTCAGTGTCCCGGATGAGATCACGGACATGACGAGGAGTCTCGAAGTGGTCGAGACATAAAGATTCATATACTGAAGGTAACATTCAGACACCAAAATGGTTTCGGGAAGTATTGAATAAGTTCCGGAGTACCGGAGGTTACTGGAACCCCCAGGGAGATAATGGGCCTTATTGGGCCATAGGGAAGAAGAGGAGGCAGGCCAAGGGGAGGTGACTGTCGGTGTCAAAACTGGCGGATCTCGGGTAGAGGGTCCCGAACTATGCGTCTGAGGATCGATGGTAACAGGAGGCTGGGGACACGATGTTTACCCAGGTTCAGGCCCTCTCGATCGACATAAAACCCTACTTCCTGCTATATTAATATGAATGAATATGAATACAAGAGTTGATCTACCTCGAGATCGAATTGGCTAAACCCTAAAGTCTAGCCTATGAGGATTTGAGATTCTCCGTTAGCCTCTACGGACTAAACCCTCTGGTTTATATACACACTGGAGGGGCCTAGGGTTTGTACATACCATCTTGCAGAGGAAGGAAAGATTACACCCGAACCTAAACTTTCCATTACAAGAATCCAAGAGTCCTATCCGGATAGGAGAGATGATCTTCGACTATGATCTTCATGGCCCACCAGTCCGGCCCACCAAGAGTTATATGGCCTCCCGATGACCACTCTATCCTGGACTCCCTCAGTAACCCCTGAACTTGTCTTCGATGATGATGAGTTCGGCTTCCGTATTGTCTTCGGCATTGCAAGGTGGGTTCCTTCTTCCAAATATATCTTCTGCAAAAATTGTATTGTGTTCGGCTCTGCAAGGTTAGTACAACCCTTAGCCTCGAAGGCAAGGCTTTTAAATCAAAATGAATAGTGTGTCTCTACTGACAACTTTCGGGTGAAGCGTCACGTCCAACCCACTAACTTATCGAACCGTTTTATTTGGTCCTAGTGTCGCGTTGCGAGGTATATCCACATTAACACGTCCCATCAGAATAGAGATCGTGCCTGCTTATTGTGGGATTCTTATCAATATGACGTGAGCACCCACGCCACGCATTATGCATGACCGCTTTGGGAACCGGCGAGGTTTATGGCTAAAGTGTGGGGACGCTCTGTATTCACAGCGTTATAAAAGGATACCCATCCCTTTCATCAACCCCACGCCTTCCTCAAGCTCGAGCTCTCCAGTCTCCCTAGCCCTAGCATTCCCATCTCCTGCGCCCACCGCTCGTCGTTCCTCAACCACTGCTCCCCTTCCCAACAATGGCTGGATCCGGTGCCAGGGGCAAGTGGGAAGCTTCCACGGTCACTAAAAAGACGGTGGAGGATCTACGGAGCGCGGGCTATCTCGCTGCCAACACCACGTACTGACTCCCTGCCAAGGGTCAGGTGATTTCCATCCCAGAGGCGGGTGAGAGGGTAGTGTTTACTTCCCATTTTCTTAGGGGGCTAGGGTTTCCACTCCACCCCTTTGTTCGGGGTCTTTTGTTCTTCTACGGGCTAGATTTCCATGATCTAGCCCTGAACTCAATCCTTCACATATCCGCTTTCATCGTGGTATGTGAAGCATTCCTACGCATCCCTCCACACTTCGGCATATGGCTCAAAACCTTCAACGTAAAGCCGAAGGTGGTGGACGGACAGCACGCGGAGTGCGGGGGCTCCATGATTAACAAGCTCCCGAACGCAACTTGGCCAAGGGCTCATTCATGGAGATGAATAAGGTCTGGCAGCAGGAGTGGTTCTACATCATCGAACCCCGCGACGCCAAATGGGCGGCGGAGCCTGCTTTCAGATCTGGACCCCTAGAGAGGCTGACCTCCTGGACCAAAAAGGGTCTAGACTGGGGATCTTCAACTGAAGTGACGACACTCCAGAGTCGTGTGTCCGGCGTGATCTCCAAGGGGCACCAGCTCTCGTCGGTGGTCCAGGTGATGCTGACCTGGCTTGTTCTCCCTTGCCAAAGCCGGGACTCCTCCCTATGGGAGTTCGATCTGGCGGGAGAGAAGCCGCTGAAGTGTCTCTTCGGCTTTACGCACAAAGAAACCTGGAAGAATCTCTTCAAGAGCCAGAAAGAGTGGCCCGGAGATACCGAGGCCGCGGGCTATAGCACTGCGGTCTCCGCCCCAGAGGTAATACAAAAACTTGCCGAACATATATTTCTTCATTTATGTAATGATAACAGGAATTGGAGTTTTTACGTGATATACAGGGCTGGACGAAGAAGGCGATCCGGATTAATAGTCCGGCGCCTCTGCCTGAAGAACCAGAATTCCCTCTACTGACGGCAATGCTAGTGCTGGTGCAGTACAAGGCACCGGTCAAGAAGCCCAAGAATAAGAAGGGCAAGGGGAGCGGAGATAGCCCCCGTCCTACGGACAAGAAGTTCGAGGAAATCAACATCCTCTCCTCTGACGAGGTGGACGAAGCTGATCAGGAGGAAGAAAAGAAGAAGAAGAAGAAGAAGAAGAAGAAGAAGAAGAAGAAGAAGAAGAAGAAGAAGAAGAAGAAGAAGAAGAAGAAGAAGAAGAAGAAGAAGAAGAGCCCCTCGCGCAAGGCAAGGGGAAGAAAAGGGTGGCTTCTGCCGAAGCAGGCACAGCCGCTCCCAAGAGGAAGATGACCCTCGCTACTAGTTCGGATTTGTCCGAACATAGTTTCGTGGTGAAGCCCAGGGTGAAACCCCTGCGCGAATCGTAAGTTAATCCAGACTCCAGTGAGGCACCTTTGTTTGTTTAGTATCTTTCATGCTTACTTAGCATTTTTCTCCTGCTGACCTACAGCCCTCCCGGAGGACACCTCGATGCCTCCTTACCGGAGGGGAACTCTCTAGCGCCTAGAGAGACGGAGAGTGACCAGCCAGTCTGGGCTTCATCGCCCGTGATCGGCGGGGACACCGAAGTGTCTTACCAGTGGGTGTCTTCCGCCCTAAGAGACGAGGGCGGGGCAGGCAACAAGGCGGCCCAGGACAATACATCGGCGACTGCCAACCATGGGGAGACCATCCCCATGGAGACCGAAGATGTGGGGCCCAAACAATCTGGGGCCCCACCGAATACTATCCCGGAGCCTAGTGCGGCTCCAAGGTCTGAAGATCCGACTCCCCAAGCGGAGGAGGATATAGCAGCGCTCGGAGTTACTCCGGAGCCGCCGGACTCTATGGAGCGATTGTTGGGTATCGTAGAAGAAATCAAAAAAATTATACGCATCACCAAGATCAATCTATGGAGTAATCTAGCAACAAGGGAGAGGGGAGTGCTTCTACATACCCTTTTAGATCGCGATGCGGAAGCGTCGCAAGAACGCGGATGAGGGAGTCGTACTCGTAGTGATTCAGATCGCGGTTGATTCCGATATAAGCGCCGAACAACGGCGCCTCCGCGTTCAACACACGTGCAGCCCGATGACGTCTCCCACGACTTGATCCAACAAGGAGAGAGGGAGAGGTTGGGGAAGACTCCACCCAGCAGCAGCACGACGGCGAGGTGGTGGTGGAGGAGCGCGTGACTCCAGCAGGGCTTCGCCAAGCACTGCGAGAGACGAGGAGGGAGAGAGGTAGGGCTGCGCCAAGAGAGAGAGGTCAAACCGTGTGTTGGGTAGCCCCAAACCTCAAGTATATATAGGGGAAGGGAGGGGAAGATCCCCCGCCTAGGTTTCCACCCCTAGGGCCGGCGGCCAGCCCTAGATCCCATCTAGGGGGCGACCAAGGGGGAGATGGAAAGGGGGGCGCACCAGATTGGGCCCTAGGGCCCATCTGCCCTAGGGTTTGGCCCCCTCCCCTCTTGGAGGCGCCTCAGGCCCTGGTGGGGGGGGGGGTGCACCAGCCCACCTGGGGCTGGTCCCCTCCCACACTTGGCCCACACAGCCCTCAGGGGCCGGTGGCCCCACCCGGTGGTCCCGGTACGCTACCGATAGCACCCGAAACTTTTCCGGTGACCAAAATGGGACTTCCCATATATGAATCTTTACCTCCGGACCATTCCGGAACTCCTCGTGACGTCCGGGATCTCATCTGGGACTCCGAACAACAATCGGTAACCGCATACATACTTTCCCTATAACCCTAGCGTCATCGAACCTTAAGTGTGTAGACCCTACGGGCTCGGGAGTCATGCACACATGGTCGAGACAACTCTCCGGTCAATAACCAACAACAGGATCTGGATACCCATGTTGGCTCCCACATGCTCCACGATGATCTCATCGGATGAACCACGATGTCAAGGATTCAATCAATCTCGTATAGAATTCTCTTTGTTTATCGGTATAGTACTTGCCCGAGATTCGATCGTCGGTATCCCGATACCCTGTTCAATCTCGTTACCGGCAAGTCTCTTTACTCGTTCCGTAACACATCATCCCGTGATCAACTCCTTGATCACATTGTGCACATTATGATGATGTCCTACCGAGTGGGCCCAGAGATACCTCTCCGTCACAAGGAGTGACAAATCCCAGTCTCGATTCGTGCCAACCCAATAGACACTTTCGAAGATACCTGTAGTGCACCTTTATAGCCACCCAGTTACTTGTGATGTTTGGTACACCCAAAGCATTCCTACGGTATCCGGGAGTTGCACAATCTCATGGTCTAAGGAAAAGATACTTGACATTTAGAAAAGCTTTAGCGTACGAACTACACGATCCATGCTACGCTTAGGATTGGGTCTTGTCCATCACATCATTCTCCTAATGATGTGATCCCGTTATCAACGACATCCAATGTCCATGGTCAGGAAACCGTGACCATCTGTTGATCAACGAGCTAGTCAACTAGAGGCTTACTAGGGACATGGTGTTTGTCTATGTATCCACACATGTATCTGAGTTTCCCATCAATACAATTCTATCATCGATAATAAACAATTCTCATGAACAAGGAAATATAATAATAACCAATTTATTATTGCCTCTAGGGCATATTTCCAACAGTCTCCCACTTGCACTAGAGTCAATAATCTAGTTCACATCGCCATGTGATTAACACTCACAGGTCAGATCGCCATGTGACCAACATCCAAAGAGTTTACTAGAGTCAATAATCTAGTTCACATCACTATGTGATTAACACTCAATGAGTTCCGGGTTTGATCATGTTACGCTTGTGAGAGACGTTGTAGTCAACGAGTTTGCAACATTCAGATCCCTATGTACTTCGCAAAACTTTATGTCATATCGTAGATGCTGCTACCACGTTCCACTTGGAGCTATTCCAAATTGTTGCTCCATTATATGTATCCGGTATCTCTACTTAGAGTTATCCGAATAGGTGTTAAGCTTGCATCGACGTAACTCTTTACGTCGAACTCTTTATCACCTCCATAACCGAGAAACATTTCCTTATTCCTCTAAGGATAATTTTGACCGCTATCTGGTGATCTACTCCTGGATCACCTTTTGTACCCTCTTGCCAGACATGTGGCAAGGCACACATCAGGTGCCGTACTCAGCATGGTATACCGTATAGAGCCTATGACAAAATCATAGGCGACGATCTTCGTCCTTCCTCTTTCATTTGCCGTGGTTAAGCTCTGAGTCTTACTCAACTTCACACCTTACAACTCAGGGAAGAACTCCTTGTTTGACTGATCTATTTTGAACTCCTTCAAAATCATGTCAAAGGTGTGTGTTCTTTTTGAAAGTATCATTAGGCGTCTTGATCTATCTCTATAGATCTTGATGCCCAATTATGTAAGAAGCTTTATCCAGGTCTTCCTTTGAAAAACTCCTTTCAAACAACCCTTTACGCTTTCCAGAAATTCTACATCATTTCGGATCAACAATATGTCATTCACATATACTTATCAGAAATGTTGTAGTGCTCCCACTCACTTTATTGTAAATACAAGTTTCTAACAAACTATGTATAAACCCAAAAACTTTGATTACTCCATCAAAGCATATATTCCGACTCCGAGATGCATGCTCTAGTCCATAGAAGGATCACTGGAGCTAGCATATCTTTTAGCATCCTTAGGATCGACAAAACCTTTCTGATTGTATCACATACAACCTTTCCTTACGAAAACTGGTAAGGAAACTTGTTTTGACATCCATCTGCCAGATTTCATAAATGCAGCTAATGCTAACTTGATTCCGACAGACTTAAGCATTGCTACGGCTGAGAAAATCTCATCGTAGTCAACTCCTTGAACTTATGAAAGACTCTTTGCCACAAGTCGAGCTTCATAGATGGTGACATTACCGTCCACGTCCGTCTTCTTCTTAAAGATCCATTTATCTCAATGGCTTGCCGATCATTGGGCAAGTCCACCAAAGTCCATACTTTGTTTTGATACATGGATCCTATCTCGGATTTCTCGGCTTCTAACAATTTGTCGGAATATGGGCCCACCATCGCTTCTCCATAGTTCGTAGGTTCATTGTTGTCCAACAACATGACATCTAAGACAGGATCACCGTACCACTGGGGAGTAGTACATATCCTTGTCGACCTACGAGGTTCGATAGCAACTTGATCTGGAGCTTCATGATTACTATCATTAGTTTCCTCTTCAACAGTCGTAGGTTCCACAGAAACATCCTTTTGTGTTGCACTACTCTCCGGTTGAAGTGAGGGTTCGACAAGCTCATCAAGTTCTATCTTCCTCCCACTCAATTCTTTCGAGACAAACTCCTTCTCGAGAAATGACCCGTTCTTAGCGACAGACATTTTTTCCCTTGGATCTGAGATAGAAGGTATACTAAATGTTACCTTTGGGTATTCTATGAAGATGTATTTGTCCGCTTTGGGTCCGAGCTTTTTCCGGCTGAAGCCATAAGCATCGCAGCCCCAAACATTAAGAAACGACAACTTTGGTTTCTTGCCAAACCATAGTTCATACGACGTCGTCTCAACGGACTTAGATGGTTCCCTATCTAAAGTGAATGCAGCTGTCTCTAATGCATAACCTCAAAATAATAGCGGTAGATCGGTAAGAGACATCATAGATCGCACCATATCTTATAAGGTTCGATTACGACGTCCGGACACACCATTGCGCTGTGGTGTTCCAGGTGGCTTCAACTTCGAAACAATTCCACAATGTCTTAAGTGATTGCCAAACTCATAATTCAGAAAATCTCCCCTTAATCAGATCGTAGGAACATGATCTTCTTGTTATGATGATTCTTAATCTTCACTCTGAAATTGCTTGAACCTTTCAAATGTTTCAGACTTTTGCTTCATTAAGTAAATATACCCATATCTACTCAAATCGTCAGTGAAGATGAGAAAATAACGATATCCACCACACGCCTTAATTCTCATTGGATCACACACATCAGCATGTATGATTTCCAACAAGTCATTTGCCCGTTTCATTGTACATGAACACGGGATCTTAATCATCCTGCCCATGAGGCATGGCTCGCATGTGTCAAGCGATTCAAAATCAAGTGACTCCAAACATCCATCAGCATGGAGTTTCTTCATGCATTTTATGCCAAAATGACCTAAGCGGCAGTGCCACAAGGAAGGGGTACTATCATTATTAACTCTACATCTTTTGGCGCTAATATTATTATCATGTGTATTACTATGATCGAGATTCGATAAACCATTGGGTTCATGACCATAAAGGTATTATTCATGTAAACAGAATAACCATTATTCTCTAACTTAAATGAATAACCGTATTGCAATGAACATGATCTAATCATATTCATACTCAACGTAGACACCAGATAACATTTATCTAGGTTCAACACTAATCCCGAAGGTAGAGGGAGCGTGCGATGGTGATCTTATCAACATTGGAAACACTTCCAACACACATCGTCACCTCGCCCTTAGCTAGTTTCCGTTTAGTCCGTAGCTTTTGCTTCAAGTCACTAATAATAGCAACTGAACCGGTATCCAATACCTAGGTACTACTAGGAGTACTAGTAAGGTACACATCAATAACACGTATATCAAATATACTTTGTTGAAGTTGCCAACTTTCTTATCTACCATGTATTTGGGGTAGTTCCGCTACCATGTGACCGTTTCCCTTACAATAGAAGCACTTAGTCTCGAGGTTTGGGTTCAACCTTGGGTTCCTTCATCAGAACGACAACTGGTTTGCATTCATGAAGTTTCACTTTTAGCCCTTGCCCCTTTTGAAACCAGTGGTCTTGTTAAACCATCAACACTTGATGCTCCTTCTTGATTTCTACTTTTGCGGTCTTAAGCACTGCTAATAGCTCCGGGATCATCTCCATCCTTTGCATGTCATAGTTCATCACGACGTTCTAGTAGCTTGGTGATAGTGTCTAGAGAATTCCGTCAACCACTATATCATCTGGATGATTAACTCCCACTTGGTTCAAGTGATTTTAGCACCCAGACACTCTGAGCACATGCTCACTAGTTGAGCTATTCTCCTCCATCTTGTTGGCAAAAGAACTTGCCAGAGGTCTCATACCTCTCAACACGGGCATGAGCCTGAAATCCCAATTTCAGCTCTTGGAACATCTCATATGTTTTATGGCATTCAAAACGTCATTGGAATCCCAATTCTAAGCCGTAAATTATGGTGCACTAAACTATCAAGTAGTCATCAGGACATGTCTGTCAGGTGTTCACAACATTCACAGACAATGTTGTAGGAGTTTGCACATCGAGCGGTGCATCAAAGACGTAAGCCTTCTGTGTAGCAGTGAGGACACTCCTCGGATTACGGATTACGGACCCAGTCCACATCATGGCTTATAATATCTTTCGACTTAGTCTTTCTCTAGGATTGTATCAAACAGGGAGCTACAACGCAGCTATTGGTCTACAACATAATTTGCGAAGACAACTTAGACTATTGTTCATGACAATTAAGTTCATCTAATGAACTCCCACTCAGATAGACATCTCTCTAGTCATCTAAGTGATACATGATCTGAATCGACTAGGCCGTGTCCGATCATCATGTTAGACGGACTAGTCATCAACGGTGAACATCTTTATGTTGATCGTATCTTCTATACGACTCATGTTTGACATTTCGGTCATCCGTGTTCCGAGGCCATGTCTGTACATGCTAGGCTCGTCAAGTGAACCCTAAGTGTATCGTGTGTGTAAATCTGGCTTACACCCGTTGTATGCGAACGTTAGAACCTATCACACCCGATCATCACGTGGTGCTTCGGAACAACGAACCTTAGCAACGGTGCACAGTTAGTGGGAACACGGTTCTTGAAATTTTAGCGAGAGATCATCTTACTTACTATCGTTGTTCTAAGCAAATAAGATGTAAAAACATGATAAACATCACATGCAATCAAATAGTGACATGATATGGCCAATATCATTTTGCTCCTTTTGATCTTCATCTTCGGGGCTCCATGATCATCATTGTCACCGGCATGACACCATGATCTCCATCATCGTGTCTTCATGAAGTTGTCTCGCCAAACATTACTTCTACTACTATGGCTAACTGTTAGCAATAAAGTAAAGTAATTACATGGCGTTTTCAATGACACGCAGGTCATACAATAAAATAAGACAACTCATATGGCTCATGTCGGTTGTCATACTCATCGACATGCAAGTCATGATTCTTATTACAAGAACATGATCAAACTCATACATCACATATATATCAATCATCACATCCCTTTGGCCATATCACATCACACGGCACATGTTGCAAGAACAAGTTAGACGTCCTCTAATTGTTGTTGCTAGTTTTTACGTGGCTGCTATAGGTTTCTAGCAAGAACGTTTCTTACCTACGCAAAAACCACAACGTGATATGCCAATTTCTATTTACCCTTCATAAGGACCCTTTTCATCGAATCCTATCCGACTAAAGTGGGAGAGACAGACACCCGCTAGCCACCTTATGCAACTAGTGCATGTCAGTCGGTGGAACCAGTCTCACGTAAGAGTACGTGTAAGGTCGGTCCGGGCTGCTTCATCCCACAATGCCACCGAATCAAGATAAGACTAGTAACGGCAAGAGAATTGACAAATCGACGCCCACAACTACTTTGTGCTCTACTCGTGCAAGATACTACGCATAGACCAAGCTCATGATGCCACTGTTGGGGATCATAGCAGAAATCAAAAAAATTCTACGCATCACCAAGATCAATCTATGGAGTAATCTAGCAACGAGGGAGAGGGGAGTGCTTCTACATACCCTTGTAGATCGCGATGCGGAAGCATTGCAAGAACACGGATGAGCGAGTCGTACTCGTAGCGATTCAGATCACGGTTGATTTCGATCTAAGCGCCAAACAACGGCGCCTCCGCGCTCAACACACGTGCAGCCCGATGACGTCTCCCACGCCTTGATCCAGCAAGGAGAGAGGGAGAGTTTGGGGAAGACTCCACCCAGCAGCAGCACGATGGCGTGGTGGTAGTGGAGGAGCGCGGGACTCCAGCAGGGCTTCGCCAAGCACTGCGAGAGACGAGGAGGGAGAGAGGTAGGGCTGCGCCAAGAGAGAGAGGTCAAACCGTGTGTTGGGCAGCCCCAAACCTCAAGTATATATAGGGGGAAGTGAGGGGCTGCGCCCCCACCTAGGTTTCCACCCCTAGGGGCGACGGCCAGACCTAGATCCCACCTAGGGGGGTGGCCAAGGGGGAGAGGGAGAGGGGGGCGCACCAGATTGGGCCCTAGGGCCCATCTACCCTAGGGTTTGCCCCCTGCCCTCTTGGAGGCGCCTTGGGCCCTGGTGGGGGGGCGCACCAGCCCACCTAGGGCTGGTCCCCTCCCACACTTTGCCCACGCATCCCTCTGGGGCCGGTGGCCCCACCCGGTGGACCCCCGGGACCCTCCCGGTGGTCCCGGTACGCTACCGATAGCGCCCAAAACTTTTCCGGTGACCAAAAAGGGGACTTCCCATATATGAATCTTTACCTCCAGACCATTCCGGAACTCCTCATGACGTCCGGGATCTCATCCGGGACTTCGAACAACATTCGGTAACCGCGTACATACTTTCCCTATAACCCTAGCGTCATCGAACCTTAAGTGTGTAGACCCTACGGGCTCGAGACTCATGCAGACATGGCCGAGACAACTCTCCGGTCAATAACCAACAGCGGGATCTGGATACCCATGTTGGCTCCCACATGCTCCACGATGATCTCATCGGATGAACCACGATGTCAAGGATTCAATCAATCCCGTATACAATTCCCTTTTCTATCGGTACAATACTTTCCCGAGATTCGATCGTCGGTATCCCGATACCTTGTTCAATCTCATTACCGGCAAGTCTCTTTACTCGTTCTGTAACACATCATCCCGTGATCAACTCCTTGATCACATTGTGCACATTATGATGATGTCCTACCGAGTGGGTCCAGAGATACCTCTCCGTCACACGGAGTGACAAATCCCAGTCTCGATTCGTGCCAACCCAACAGACACTTTCGGAGATACCTGTAGTGCACCTTTATAGCCACCCAGTTACGTTGTGACGTTTGGTACACCCAAAGCATTCCTACGGTATCCGGGAGTTGCACAATCTCATTCTAAGGAAAAGATACTTGACATTTGGAAAAGCTTTAGCATACGAACTACACGATCTATGCTAGGCTTAGGATTGGGTCTTGTCCATCACATCATTCTCCTAATGATGTGATCCCGTTATCAACGACATCCAATGACCATGGTCAGGAAATCGTGACCATCTGTTGATCAACGAGCTAGTCAACTAGAGGCTTACTAGGGACATGGTGTTTGTCTATGTATCCTCACATGTATCTGAGTTTCCTATCAATACAATTCTATCATGGATAATAAACAATTATCATGAACAAGGAAATATAATAATAACCAATTTATTATTGCCTCTAGGGCATATTTCCAACAGGGAGCACTTCAAAGTGCTATCGTCGTGGAAGAACACCGCACCGTGATGGGTGCATTGATGAAGAAGATTCAGTCCGTCAAGGGCGGACTGAATGAATCCTTCAATAGTCTGCTAACAGGCTTTGAGGTAAGCAATGTAATGTTCTTTATAGAACTTTTATTTTTATGCACATATATAGCTAGTAGCCCCTGATGCTTTGTGTGATTCTGAAAAGAATCGGACGAAGTATCCCGAATATAGCATACTTACAGAGCTGAACTATTTGTGCAGGCTTCACTAGTTATGGCAACTGCGCGATATGTGGAAGTTGCCGAACTTAACCAGACGCTCTTGTTGGCCAACGCGGACCTCGACCGCGTCAATCGGCGTTTAGATGAAATGCAAGGTATGCGGATTTTAAGATGTCAATAAGACTAATTATCTTCAGTATCTTTTATAAACTCTGATATGGTATTCTGTATTACACAGTTGGCGCCACTGAGCTCGAGGCCCTCAAGGGCGAGGTTGCCAAGGCCAAGAAAGAGGCCGAGGCGAACAAGGTAGCCGCTGACAAAGCGGCTGTCGATTTGGAGGCCGAGAAGGCGGAGTGCGAGAAGCACTGGGCCCGGGTGTCCGAAGTCGAGGTTCAACTTAAGGATGCCATCCTCAAATGCAGGGCATTGGAGAGGAAGACTTCAGAACAAGCGTCTGAGCTGTCTGCGGCAGTGAAGTCTGCCCAGGATGCGCAAGGCGAGTCGCGCAGCGCTCATCAGGAAATCGAGCAGGCATGTCAGATAGCATCTGGTAAGACATTTCTCTTACAGAGCATCTTCGGAGGGAGATGTCTACTACGCAACCTTCTTCTTGTAGACATTGTTGGGCCTCCAAGTGCAGAGGTTTGTAGGACAGTAGCAAGTTTCCCTCAAGTGGATGACCTAAGGTTTATCAATCCATGGGAGGCGTAGGATGAAGATGGTCTCTCTCAAACAACCCTGCAACCAAATAACAAAGAGTCTCTTGTGTCCCCAACACACCCAATACAATGGTAAATTTTATAGGTGCACTATTTCGGCGAAGAGATGGTGATACAAGTGCTATATGGAGGGTAGATATAGGTTTTTGTAATATGGAAATATAAAAACAACAAGGTAGCAAGTGGTAAAAGTGAGCATAAACGGTGTTTCAATGCATTGAAACAAGGCCTAGGGTTCATACTTTCACTAGTGCAAGTTCTCTCAACAATAATAACATAATTGGATCATATTACAAGCCCTCAACATGCAACAAAGAGTCACTCCCAAGCAACTAATAGCGGAGAATAAACGAAGAGATTATGGTAGGGTACGAAACCACCTCAAAGTTATCCTTTCTGATCGATCTATTCAAGAGTCCGTAGTAAAATAACACGAAGCTATTCTTTCCGTTCGATCTATCATAGAGTTCATACTAGAATAACACCTTAAGATACACATCAACGAAAACCCTAATGTCACCTAGATACTCCATTGTCACCTCAAGTATCCATGGGCATGATTATACGATATGCATCACACAATCTCAGATTCATCTATTCAACCAACACAAAGAAATTCAAAGAGTGCCCCAAAGTTTCTACCGGAGAGTCAAGACGAAAACGTGTGCCAACCCCTATGCATAGATTCCCAAGGTCACGGAACCCGCAAGTTGATCACCAAAACATACATCAAGTAGATCATGTGATATCCCATTGTCACCATAGATAAGCACATGCAAGACATACATCAAGTGTTCTCAAATCCTTAAAGACTCAATCCGATAAGATAACTTCAAAGGAAAAACTCAATTCATAACAAGAGAGTATAGGGGGAGAAACATCATAAGATCCAACTATAATAGCAAAGCTCGCGATACATCCAGATCGTGCCATATCAAGAACATGAGAGAGAGAGAGAGAGAGAAAGAGAGAGAGAGAGAGAGAGAGAGAGAGAGAGAGAGAGAGAGAGAGAGAGAGATCAAACACATAGCTACTCGTACATACCCTCAGCCCGAGGGTGGACTACTCCCTCCTCGTCATGGAGAGCGCCGGCATGATGAAGATAGCCACCAGAGAGGGTTCCCCACTCCGCCAGGGTGCTGGACGGGTTCTAGATTGGTTTTTGGTGGCAACAGAGGGTTTCAGCAGTGGAACTCCCGATCTAGGTTATTTCCCGGAGGTTTCTGTATTTATAGGATTTTTGGCGTACGACACAAGTCAGGGGGGGTCTCCGGGCTGTCCATGAGATAGGGGGCGCCACCACTTAGGGTGGGTGCGCCCCCCACCCTCGTGGGCAGCCCGTGGCTCTCCTTGCCCAACTCTATTACTTCGGGGGCTTCTTTTGGTCCAGAAAAAATCATCAAAAATTGGCTCGTCAATTGGACTCCATTTGGTATTCCTTTTCTGTAAAATTCAGAAACAAGGAAAAAAACAGAAACTGGCACTGGGGTCTGGGTTAATAGGTTAGTCCCAAAAATCATATAAAAATGTATATTAAAGCCCATAAAACATCCTAGAAGGATAATATAATAGCATGGAACAATCAAAAATTATAAATACGTTGGAGACGTATCACGCATCCCCAAGCTTAATTCCTGCTCATCCTCGAGTAAGTAAATGATAAAAACAGAATTTCTGATGTGGAATGCTAACCAACATAATTCTCAATGTAATTTACTTTATTGTGGCATGAATGTTCAGATCCATAAGATTCAAGATAAAAGTTTAATATTGACATAAGAATAACAATACTTCAAGCATACTAACAAAGCAATCATGTCTTGTCAAAATAACATGGCCAAAGAAAGTTGTCCCTACAAAATCATATAGTCTGGCTATGCTCCCTCTTCATCACACAAAATATTCATGTCATGCACAAACCTAGTTTCAGCCAAGCAATTGTTTTCATACTCAATTTTTTTCAAACCTTTCAACTTTCACGCAATACATGAGCGTGAGCTATGGATATAGCACTATAGGTGGAACAGAGTGGTGGTTGTGGAGAAGACAAAAAGAAGAAGATAGTCTCACATCAACTAGGCGTATCAATGGGCTATGGAAATGCCCATCAATAGATATCAATGTGAGTGAGTAGGGATTGCCATGCAATGGATGCACTAGAGCTATAAATGTATGAAAGCTCAACAAAAAAACTAAGTGGGTGTGCATCCAACTTGCTTGCTCACGAAGACCTAGGGCATTTGAGGAAGCCCGTCGTTGGAATATACAAGCCAAGTTCTATACTGAAAATTCCCACTAGCATATGAAAGCGACTAAACATGAGACTCTCTATCATGAAGAACATGGTGCTACTTTGAAGCACAAGTGTGGAAAAAAGGATAGTAGCATTGTCCCTTTTCTTATATTCCTTTTTTTCTCTTTTTTGGAGGGGCCTTTTCTTTTGTTTGGCCTTTCCTCACATGGTCCAATGCTCTATAATGATGATCATCACACTTTTATTGATTTACAACTTGATATTACAACTCGATACTAGAACAAAGTATGACTCTATATGAATGCCTCCGGCGGTGTACCGGGATGTGCAATGAATCAAGAGTGACATGTATGAAGAATTATGCATGGTGGCCTAGCCTACATGATCTTGCATGGCAATATGACAATATGAAGCGTGTCATATGAACGGAACGATGGAAAGTTGCATGGAAATATATCTCGGAATGGCTATGGAAATGCCATGATAGGTAGGTATGGTGGCTGTTTTGAGGAAGGTACATGGTGGGATTATGGTACCGGTGAAAGTTGTGCGGTACAAGAGAGGCTAGCAATGGTGGAAGGGTGAGAGTGCGTATAATCCATGGACTCAACATTAGTCATATAGAACTCATATACTTATTGCAAAAATTTACGAGTCATCAAAACAAAGCAATCAACGCATGCTCCTAGGGGGGAGGTTGGTAGTAGTTAACCATCGCGCGCCCCTGACCTCCACACAAAGGATGACACTCTACAAATACCTCATGCTCTAACTTCGTCACATAGCGGTTCACCATACGTGCATGCTACCAGAATCACTAACTTTAACACAAGTATTTCTCAATTTCATAATAACTCCACTAGCATGACTCTAATATCACTATGCTCATATCTCAAAACAATTATCAAACATCCAACTTCTCATCGTATTCAATGCACTTAGTATGAAAGTTTTTACTACATTCATCTTGGATGCCTATCATGTGAAGGCTAGTTTTATAGCCAAAGCACATTACCATGCTGTTCTAATAGACTCTCGAAAGGATATAAGTGAAGCATGAGAGATCAACAATTTCTACAAAATAAAATTACCACCGTGCTCTAAAAGATATAAGTGAAGCACCAGAGCAAAATTATTTAGCTCAAAAGATATAAGTGAAGCACATAGAGTGTTCTAACAATTCCTATGCCATATTTATCTCTCTCAAAAAGGTGTGTCCAGCAAGGTTAATTGTGGCAAACTAACAAGCAAAGACTCAAATAATACATGACGCTCCAAGTAAAACACATATCATGTGGTGAATAAAAATATAGTCCCGAGTATAGTTACCGATAGGTGAAGACGAAAGAGGGTATGCCTTCCCGGGGCATCCCCAAGCTTAGGCTTTTGGTTGTCATTGAATTTTACCTTGAGGTGCCATGGGAATCCCCAAGCTTAGGCTCTGGCCACTCTTTGTTCCATAGTCCATCAAAGCCATACTCAGAACTTGAAAACTTCACAACACAAAACTTAGCCAAAAATCTCGTGAGCTCTGCTAGTATAAGAAAACAAACCACCACTCAAAGGTAATGTAATGAACTCATTATTTATTTATATTGGTGTTAAACATACTGTATTCCAACTTCTCTATGATTCATATCCTCCAATACTACTCATAGATTCATCAAAATAAGCAAACAACACATAGAAAACAGAATATGTCAAAACAGAACTGTCTGTAGCAATCTGTAAATTTCGAATACTTCTGTAACTCCAAAAAATTTGAAATAAATTGGTAAACGTGAGGAATTTGTCTATTAATCATCTTCAAAAAGAATCAACTAAATAGCACTCTCCAGTAAAATCTGGGGACTATTCTCGTGAGCGCTAACATTTCTGTTTTTTACAGCATGATCATATAAACTTCACATAAGTCTTCCCAAAGGTTCTACTTGGCACAAACACTAATTAAAACACGAAACCACATCTAAACAGAATCTAGATGCAATATTTATTCCTAAACAGAAGCAAAAGCAAATAAAATATGGTTGCCTCCCAACAAGCGCTTTCTTTAATGCCTTTTAGCTAGGCACAAAGATTTCAATGATGCTCGCATAAAAGATGAGAATTGAAACATAATGGGAGCATCATGAAGAATATGACTAGCACATTTAATTCTAACTCACTTCCAATGCATAGGGATTTTGTGAGCAAACAACTTATAGGAACAATAATCAACTAGCATAGTGAAGCAAAACAAGCATAACTTCAAGATTTTAAGCACATAGAGAGGAAACTTGATATTATTGCAATATGTAGAAGCATATGATCCTCTCTCATAATAGTTTTCAGTAGCATCATGAATGAACTCAACAATATAAGCATCACATAAAGCATTATTTTCATGATCCCCAAGCATATAAATTTTATTACTCTCCACATAAGCAAGATTCTTCTCATTCGGAATAGTGGAAGTATCATAAGAGACTTGAATACTATAGATTGTCTCCACATTAAAAGAGTAATGTTCAGAAAAAGGGTAATCATAATCATGACAAGTTTTATAAATATAATCATCACTACTTTTTATAGCATAAGTGGCATCACAATAATCATCATAAATAGGATGCATGCTTTCATCATAATAGATTTGCATATCAAGACTTGGGAGGCTAAAAATATCATCTTCATCAAGCGTAGCATCCCCAAACTTGGGACAAACATTAATTGGAGAACATAAATTCTTAAACATGTCATTCTCATCAAACATAGCATCCCCAAGCTTGGGCCTTTCCATATCATAAGCATAAACACCCTCATTATTAATAGTATGGATAGCACCGATAGTATAGCGATTATCATCATCACAATGAGTAATAGGAGCAACATCATTTCAGAAAAGATACCTTTTTACCTTTGCTTCTTCGTCTTTTATTTTTCTTATTCACATTATGTGTGGGTTTAATCTTCTTTTTGGAGCTCTTTATTAATGAGATTGGTTGAATAGAAGGCTCCTCCTCATTACCTGATTCATCATAAGAAATAATAGGAGGATATTGGGAAATCTCTTCCCTTTCATTAGTATTCTCTTCATCTCCTATTTGTTTTCTTGTCTTAAGGTAATTGGCAATATAAGGATTTTCAATGCAATTCACCGCACAATACATATAAATTTCCTCTAGATCAAAATCAAGAAGTTTATCAAGGGAAAATCCCGGAAGATGCTTAGTTCTACATTTGATTTCTTTATAACCCAAAATCAAGATAAGTTCATTATGATGTGCAAGGGAAATCAAGTCGTCACAATTTTTGGCCACGATTCGATCATGAAACAATTTGCATTGGAGAATGAAATGACCATGTTCATTGCAAAGTTCACAAGTACGGCTAAGAAATTTTAAACTTTTAGCACAATCATCTAGCCTTTCTAGCAACCATTTAGTTTCTAAATACTTGTGCCTTTTGCAAAATCTATCTTCCCTATTTGGTATGTACTTGCAAGCTCTATGCACTCCACAAAAATCGACATGCTTATATGAGATATTTTCATCAATACTAGTGCAAACATCATTAGCACTATGGATATTCGAAGAATTCACACTAACAACATTTCAATCATGCTCATCATTCAAGTTTTGAGTGCCAAAAATTCTATGTAATTCCTCTTCTAGTACTTGAGCACAATTTTCCTTTCCATCATTTTTTCACGAAAGATATTAAAAAGATGAAGCATATGAGGTAACCTTAATTCCATTTTTTTGTAGTATTCTTTTATAAAATAAACTAGTGATAAACCAAGAAACTAAAAGATCTGACTGCAAGATCTAAAGGTATACCTTCACGCACTCACCTCCCCGGAAACGGCGCCAGAAAAGAACTTGATGTCTACTATGCAACCTTCTTCTTGTAGACGTTGTTGGGCCTCCAAGTGCAGAGGTTTGTAGGACAGTAGCAAATTTCCCTCAAGTGGATGACCTAAGGTTTATCAAATCGTGGGAGGCATAGGATGAAGATGGTCTCTCTCAAACAACCCTGCAACCAAATAACAAAGAGTCTCTTGTGTCCCCAACACACCCAATACAATGGTAAATTGTATAGGTGCACTAGTTCGGCGAAGAAATGGTGATACAAGTGTGATATGGATGGTAGATATAGGTTTCTCTAATCTGAAAATATAAAAACAGCAAGGTAGCAATTGGTAAAAGTGAGCATAAACGGTGTTGCAATGTGTTGAAACAAGGCCTAGGGTTCATACTTTCACTAGTGCAAGTTCTCTCAACAATAATAACATAATTGGATCATATTACTAGCCCTCAACATGCAACAAATAGTCACTCCCAAGTAACTAATAGCGAAGAACAAACGAAGCGATTATGGTAGGGTACGAAACTGTGGGGATCCCGACTTAGAAGTCGAGATCACCGAATGCACGTGTAAAGTGATCCCAGAGATCAATGATCACTGAACACACAGAAGCTGAATAACAAGAGTCTTACATCCATACATATCGTCTTACACAAATTATGGCCATTATGGCCAAGTCTTACATAGATAAAGCCTCAGGGGCTGAATAGCAAATAACTCAAATAGCGGAAGTCTTCGATGATAGGTAGAACCCATGCCATCTGCCTTAACCCTACAGGCATTCTGACTGGGATAGCGTCCTAGTTCGCATGATCGTCTCCAAAGAACTCTTCCTCATGTTCCTGTTCCTCCATGCCTGGCCAATTAAATAACCAGTGGCAAGCCAATGAGTACTTTGAATGTACTCGCAAGCAACCCATGATGTGGTTCAAAGTAACAATGCAATTGAACAATAATGAGCAATCTAGCAATGGGCTAGAATAATTATTCTACCATCAAGTGTATGCATCAACGAGTTCACGTAACCTCGAAAACAGGTTACCGATATCAACATGAATATGATTCAACTCATCGAGTCAAGTCTCCACCTTGACTCATCACACACATACTTTCATCGATGCGGTAAAATTCTGGACATAGTTTAAGTAGCACCACCCAACTGTCCATGACCGCGGACACGGCTATTCGAATAGTTTTACACTCTGCAGAGGTTGCGCACTTTACCCACAAGATCCGGGAAGCTTTCGTGTCATCCACGATCCCGCAGTACCTCAAGTACTCGGGGGAAGCACCCGGTCATTATCTTTCCTTAGACAACACTAACATAGAGTCCACTCGTTGGTACACGGCAATCGAGTACAAACAATAGATCACGGGACTTGCCCTAATTTCAATGTCACGCGTACCTGAAGGGACCAACGGTGTGTCCGGTGCCCTGTAAAAACAGTCATGGCCGTCTATCCAAGCACGACCCCGTCCCGAGAAAGACCTCAAGTCTTCCCGTCACTAGTAATGCGGGCACCATGCTAGTATCGACCTAAGTAATCAATAAAGCCTCGTCCCATAAGGGGTAGAGTGGTTGCACATGTTTGGTTGGGATGGTAGTCATATATAAATCTAATCCATTATTCACCCATGCACAAGATTTTACCGGCACATCACTTCTTCCTCAAGTGATGACCTAACTCGACATCACCCTCGGGCATTAGGGGCACCCGATGGGTTTATGCAAAGATTTCAACCACAAAGGTTTCATGTCACACATGCATCAATAAGCATCACTACTAACCATTTGCATGACATCTAGCACATAGCAAGATCATGGGTAAGCATGCATCATGTGGTGGTTTCAACTAGATCATCACCGTCATTCTATCATCATGCATCGGAAACAAACGGGTTCCGAAGAACAAGTGTATCATGGTCAAAGGGCTGCTTGCCTGGATTGGCTTGGTCTTCAAAGTCTTCAAATCCTTCTCATTCTCCTTCTTCAGAAACTTCGTCAAATACGGGATCTAATCGTCGCAAATAACGACGGGAAAATAAGACCACAATGAAAACAGAAAAGTCAAAGTGCTCAGAAAAATGTCAACTCATTTTTGTTGAATACTAGGGGGAAAACTAAGATGGAAAAAATTCTTAGTTGGAGTTTTGGAGTAACAGAATGGAATCTAGGGATTTTTGAACAGGAGTTTTAATGCTCAAATTTGAATTTAAATTTGAACTGAACAGAAAAGTTTCATGGATATGTGTGAAAGTGACACCATTAAATAGGTTGGAATATTACAAGATTTTAGGAGTTGGAATTAATTTATTTGGACAAATATTTAATTCTGTAAATTTATTTGAAGTTCTTTACAGAAAAGAAAAGAAGAAAAGGCCCTGTGCAACTGGGCCAGGACGGCCACAGTGCACGGCCCAGGGCTAACAGCCCAACCGCACGGGCGCCAGCGCGCGCACGTCTGGTTTTCAAACCTGACGGGCGGGGCCCGGGGTCAGCGGCTGCGAGGGGAGAGAGAGAGTGGTGAGGATGACAGGCGGGGCCCGCCTGTCATCTTCAACCTCTCGGCCACGGCGACGGCGAGCTCACCGGCGGCCAATCCGGGCACGGCGGAGCCAACGGAGAGCAGGGACGGACTCAGCAACGAGTCACGGATGCAGTGGTGGTGGTGCGACTCGCCGGGGAGGCCTGGTTCGCCGGCGGCGAGGTGGGACGGCAGAGGGTCGTCGGGAAGCTGCTGGCTAGCTCGTTTCCGGCAGCTGCAGAAGGGGAAAATGGAGGGGAATGCATCAGTGAGGTGCGGCGGTTCCGAATCGAGCAAAAGGAGGGGCTGAGAGGGCCTGTACCTCGAGATCGCCGGCTGCCCGACGCGGCGGAGCTCCGGTCGATCCCGAGCACTGGGGCTCCTCGGGGACGAACTAGTGGTGCTGGAGGGCTAAAGGGGATGAGGGGAGG
>LR738714.1:105525014-105542827 GCA_902687465.1 Secale cereale | reverse complement strand
GGGGGGTCCTATTTATAGGGGAACGGCGAGGTCCCGTGGACCTGTGCGCCGGCGAGCTTCTGCTCGACGTCATAGTGCACGGGAGGCGACGGGAGTGTGTCTGCGGCATTGCTGGACGAGCCCTACTCCTAGTAGAGGAGAGAGGAGGAGCGGGGGCAGCGCCGGAGGGTTCGCGCGTGTGAGGCCGTCGAGTGGACGCTGCGGGCGGCCGGCGCGCGTGTGGAGACGGCCACTGGAGGGCGTAGGAGGAGGGGGACAGCACCGGTGGAGGTTGCGGATGTCGAGGGGCATTGGGAGGCGCGAGGGGAGAGCTCGAGGCTGTCGGCTGCGCTGGATTGGGCGAAGCTACAGTGCGGGGGCGCACTGTAGCGCGCTCTGGAGCGGCCTTATCGCATGCCACGACATGCTATTGGCCCTCTGGGCGCGTCCACCGTGTCTGGGGGTCCAGGGTGATGCAAGCAGCTCGGCTGAGGCCTTGGATGCTCTGGAGATGCTGTGAGAGAGAGAGAGGAAGCTGGTGACTTGGTAGAAAATGGCTGTCCAGCAAGGTGATCTAGGGTTTTTACCCCTCAATCATGGAGCTTGGGACTTGGGGGAGTTACTAGAGGTAGATAGTAACTAGATGAAGCTGTGGTAGAAAGTTGAGGCCAAGGTAAATAGTAAAAGTGGTCAAGATGGTAGTTTTGGTAAAATTGCAGAAGGTGTTTGATCAAGTTTTGATCAAGCAAATGATCTCCACTTGCCACGACACTTAAGAGGATTGAATGTTATAAGAAAATAGGGTGTTTCACCAAATTTGGGCTCATTTGAAGAAACTAGCCAATGTAACTTTGGTGAACCCTAGAAATCAACAGAAATGGCTTCATCTTGTTTGAGTCAAGCTAATCATCTCCCCTTGATGCACCACTTGGTGTAGTTTCATCATTTGGGGTATTGATCATGCCCACAAAGTTTGAAGCACCAGGTAAAAAGTTGGTAATGTAAAGTTGTTCAAATTTGCATTTGAACAGAAATGGTTTTGGGGTATTCTGATCAAGTTGCTCTACTCCAAATCTTGTGCCATTTGGTCTAGATGCCTTATTAGGCCATTCTACTATGTGCACCAAGTTTGAGAGCATTTGGACAAGTTTGGCAATGTAAAGTTGCTCAAACTTCAAATATGGACAGAATGGTTTTGAAGGGTTTAGATGATGATTCCTTGATTTTCAAGGCATGAGGCTTTGCAAGATCATCAAATATGTCATATATGACATGATAGAATTTACCTGGAATTTTTGGAGAATATTTCCTTTGTAAATATTTCAAAAGCTTGAAATATCCAGAAAGGGTTTTGGAGGGATTAGCCCATTATTTTGAACATGACCAAGTGTTGAAACTCTTATATATTGACAATATATGTCCTATGAGTCTCCCTGAATTTTGGCAAATATTTTTGAAATACTTAAATAATTTTCCCCTATTAAAGACCATTTCTGGCCTTAAGAAAAAGCTTTTAAATAAAATAGGAAAATAACTTTTAAAATTATACTTTTGTGGTTTCTGGGAGTCCTATGACTACTAGGTCTCAAATGTACCTTTTGAAATAATTTTCTCACCCTAAATCAAGCACTTGTAGTGCAAACCTTAATTCAGGGGTTTTAGGAATACTAAATTTATAAAATACATTTTGGCCAAATTAATTTTGTAAGAAAATACTATACTGCTATATAACACTTGGCATGGTCATTGGGCAGAAGTTTTGGGTATGGAGATGAATTCTACAAGAGGTAATAGTTGACTTTAATGAGCACATAAAAAGCACATGAAGAAAAACTCAATTCCAAATAAAAGCCAAATGATGCCAAAAAAATTTGCTGGTCCAAATTTTCATGCTTCATTGATGCAAATAACATGTTACAAAGTGCAGGGTGTGACAGACCTATCCCCTTACAAGAATCTCGTCCCCGAGATTCCTAAACTAGGTCTTAAAAGAGATCGGGAAACTCGGATCTAAGATAGTCTTCACGTTCCCAGGTTGGTTCTGCTTCCGTGTGGTTGCTCCACTGGACCTTGAAGTACTTGATGGTGCGGCTTCGCGTACGTCGTTCTGCTTCGTCCAGAATGCGAATGGGCTTCTCGCAGTAGGTCAAATCAGGCTGCAGATCAATGGCTTGGTGATCAACATCCTTGTAGAGATTAGGCTTGTTCGGAACTTGGAGGCATTTCCGAAGTTGTGACACATGGAATACATTGTGCACATCGGATAGCTCAGGTGGTAGTTCCAACTGGTAAGCCACTTGTCCTCGTCGTGCAGTGATCTCAAAGGGTCCAATGAACCTTGGTGCGAGCTTCCCCTTGACGTGGAAACGCTTGGTTCCCTTGAGAGGAGTTACCCGCAGGTACACATGGTCCCCGACATGGAAACTCATGTCCCGACGGTGAGTGTCAACATAGCTCTTTTGCCTTGACTTGGCTGCCTTCAAACGCTCTCTGACTAGTTGGACTTGCTCTTCTGCTGCGCGGAGAATACCCGGTCCAAAGACTAGCCCTTCTCCAGTCTCTGACCAGTTGAGGGGTGTGCGACATCTGCGTCCGTACAACACCTCAAATGGTGCCATCTGAAGGCTCGACTGATAACTGTGGTTATAGGGGAACTCGGCAAAAGGGAGACAATCTTCCCACTTGGCTCCATATGCCAAGACACAGGCTCGGAGCATGTCTTTGAGAATTTGATTTACTTGTTCTGTCTGACCTTCGGTTTGTGGGTGGAAAGCTGTGCTGAAAGATAATTTGGTTCCCAAGGCTTCTTGGAACTTCTTCCAGAACCTTGAGGTGAACTGGGTTCCTCGATCTGACACAATCTCCTTGGGAATGCCGTGAAGGCTTACGATTCTGTCGATGTAGAGAGCTACCAGCCGGTTGCCATCATAAGTGGTCTTGACAGGAATGAAGTGGGCCACCTTGGTCAAATGATCGACTATGACCCAGATGGAGTCATGTCCTCTATTTGACCTTGGTAATCCAGTGATGAAGTCCATTCCGACTTTATCCCACTTCCACTCAGGAACCTTGAATGGTTGAAGCAATCCAGCGGGTCGCTGATATTCAGCCTTGACCCTTTGGCAGACATCACACTTTGCAACATAGGTTGCAATCTCTCTTTTCATCCCGTGCCACCAGAATCTTGCCTTCAAGTCTTGATACATCTTGGTTCCTCCAGGGTTGATGGAATACGGAGTGTCGTGGGCTTCTTGCAGGATCAGGTTCTTCAGCTCCGTCTTGTTTGGTACGCAGATGCGGCCCTTGTACCAAATAGTCCCGTGCTCGTCTTCAGAGAATCCTGGGGCCTTGCCTAGCTTCATCTTCTTCTTGATGCCTTCAATGCTTGTATGTCCATCTTGTGCCTTCTTGACTTCGTCCATAAGGTTTGGTCTGACTTCCAAATGATCCAGAAATCCGGGGGTGACCAATTCCAAACTGAATTGTTCGAGTTCCTTAAACAAGGCTGGCTGCCTCTCTTGAATAATGGCATTCAAAGAGCAAGCCTTCCTGCTTAAGGCATCGGCCACCACGTTAGCCTTCCCGGGGTGATATTGAACACTGCGGTCATAGTCTTTGATGAGTTCCAACCATCTCCGCTGCCTCATGTTCAATTCCTTTTGGGTGAAAATGTACTTTAGACTTTTGTGGTCTGTGTATATCTCACACTGTTTCCCTAGGAGGTAATGCCGCCATGTCTTCAAGGCATGAACTACTGCCGCTAACTCAAGACCGTGAGTAGCGTAGTTCTCCTCATGAGGTCGTAGCTGCCTGGAGAGGTATGCTATGACTCGGCCTTCTTGCATCAAAACGCTTCCCAATCCGGTTCGAGAGGCATCACAATATATCACGAACTCCTTGTGAATATCAGGTGTTGCCAGAACTGGGGCGGTGGTCAATCTCTTCTTGAGCTCTTGGAAGCTCTCTTCGCATTTTGGCGTCCACTCGAACTTTTTGTCCTTCTTGAGGAGCTGAGTCATTGGCCGGGCAATGCTAGAGAATCCTTCCACGAATTTGTGGTAATAGCCCGCAAGTCCGAGGAAGCTTCTGACTTCCTTGACGGTCGTTGGAGATTGCCATTGGGTCACAGCTTCGATCTTCGCGGGATCAACTGATAATCCTTCTTCCGTCAAGACATGACCTAAGAATCCAACTTTATTCAGCCAGAACTCACACTTGCTGAATTTGGCATATAGTTGGTGCTCCCGAAGCTTGTCTAGGACCATCCTCAAATGATGCTCGTGCTCTTCCTCCGTCTTCGAGAAGACAAGAATGTCATCGATGAAGACAACAACTAACTTGTCCAAATAATCCATGAAGACTTTATTCATGAGATACATGAAATAAGCTGGGGCATTGGTTAACCCAATGGACATGACCATGCACTCGTACAGGCCATATCTGGTTACGAATGCCGTCTTCGGAATATCTTGGGGTCTGATCTTCAGCTGGTAGTACCCAGATCTGAGGTCGATCTTGGAGAACACCTTGGCTCCGCTGAGCTGATCAAACAGATCTTCGATCTTGAGAAGTGGATATTTGTTCTTGATTGTAACTTCATTGAGGGAACGATAGTCAATGCATAAGCGGATGGTACCGTCCCTCTTTGCCACAAACAGAATAGGAGATCCCCAAGGGGAGGCACTCGGGCGGACAAATCCCTTCCTCAGCTGCTCTTCCAGTTGCTTCTTCAACTCGGCTAATTCTTCCGTCCCCATTCTATAAGGCTTCTTATAGATGGGTCCTGCTCCGGGCACGAGCTCGATGATGAACTCAATGTCACGGTCAGGGGGCATTCCCGGTAGTTCATCCGGAAAGACATCAGGATACTCGCATACCACCGGTACTTGCTCTAGCCCAACTTCAGACAGACAGTTGACTTGAGCGGCATGAGCGGAAGAGGAGTTGGAAGCAAACTTGACTTCGACTCCTTGGTCATTGGTCACAGTGACTTTCCGATTGGCACAGTCTAACAAGCGTTGGTGCTTGCTGAGCCAATTCATGCCTAGGATCACATCCAAGCCTTGTGATCTCAGGACGATGAGGTCTGCTAGGAAATCTACACCGTTAATGGTAATACTGACTCCCTTACAGCCTATCTTGGCTCGCATCTCTGCTCCAAGGGTTTGTACCACCATAGGGTTATTCAAGGGTGTAGGGGTCATGCCACTTTTTAATGCAAATCTTTGAGTGACAAATGAATGCGTTGCTCCAGAATCAAACAAGACAGTTGCAGGTGCTGAGTTGACAAGGAACGTACCCAGCACCACATCCGGGTCTTCCTGGGCTTCTTCAGCAGTCACGTGATTCACACGCCCCTTCCCATGGTTAGGCGGGTTGCGAGGAGCTGGGTTCCTTGGTGGCATCCCGCGGCCTTGTCCTTGGTTCTGCGCATTGGGGCGCGGGGCATCAGGCTTCTTGTTGGGGCACACCCTTGAGATGTGTCCTGACTGACCACATCCAAAGCAAGTGACTTGGTTTGGATTGTTGATCTTGTTGCCACCACTAGTATTGGGGGTGAAAGCCGACCTTGGGTTGGCATACTGCTGAGGCTGATAGTTGGTGCGAGGTGCAGGAGCTCTTGGTTGCTGATAGGTTGGCTTGGCCGGGGCTGACTGCCACGGACGAGGCTTCTGGTTGCTGGAACTTCCCTTGCTGACCATCTTGCGCTTGCGAGTGTCTTCCAAAGCACGCCGCTTGTCTTCAAGCATAAGTGCTTTGTTCACCAGGTCAGGGAAGGTTGGGCAGTCGCACACGACAAGCGCATACTGCAGAGTCTGGTTGAGGCCTTCCATGAAGCGCTCCCTTTTTGCAGCATCAGTGCTGACATCTTCAGGGGCATACCTTTACAGAACACTTGACTTCTGCATGTACTCCTTGACAGTGCCACTTCCTTGCTTCAGGGCTCGGAACTCATGCTTTTTGATAGCCATGATTCCGGAAGGAATGTGGGCCTTGCGGAATTCTGCCTTGAAGTTGACCCAAGTGATGTCTTGTTCATCATGCATGACCTTCAATCCATCCCACCAAGCTCTAGCAGTCCCCCCGAGGCAATGGGCTGCATAAGCCACCTTCTCGCGGTCTTCGATGCATCCGACTAGTTCCAGTATGTCCTCGATGGTGCGGACCCAGTCGTCTGCATCCAGGGGTTCAGCAGTCTCGATAAAGGTTGGCGGTGCATGCTTCTTGAACTCTGCGAACGTGGAACGTCCATTGTCATTTCCCGCCAGCTGGCGGTTGTTGGTGACAGCTTGAGCTATCAACTTAAGGGCTGTGGTGTTGGCTTGGCGTTCTTCTGGGAAAGCTTGGAGAAGCTGAGCTATGTCCATGTTCGGAGGAGGTGGTGGTGGTGGAGCTTGGTCGTTGGTTTGGTCGTGGCCTGCCTCTGACTGAGCGGATGCTCCGGCTTCAGGCTGCTAGGTAGAGGTACCAGTACGAGTTACAACAGGCATCCTGTTGGAGCGGTAAAAGGTCTCATGACTTGGAAGAGGGAAAGCAAGAGAGATGGGTGCCTAGTAAGGGGGTGGGTGTGACACTAATCAAATCATGCAAGGCCGAAAGGCCAAACACATTCATTAAAATCCAAACGGGTGATGCAGTCGTTTACACCTTCCCAAAGGAAGAATACGACATACATCCAAACATGACAAAAGCAAACACTAGATGGTTTCATATGAACCATACAAGGACTCGACTGCGCATAGGGGTTACACGACTTATCCTACCGTAGAGGTCACAACTGGCATATCCGAGTAGCGAATAATGCCTAAGCGGCGGAATGCTCGGTCGCGTATTCCGGCTCTTCTGGGTCTTCCTCCTTGTCTTCATCTGTCCGGGCCCCCTTGTCACTTGAGGGTGTGGGGGAGTGGAGGAGTTGGATACGACGGTGCTTTGTCGATGGTGCAGGGAAAAGCTTGCGATATTCCCTTGCCGTCATCCGGCGTCGCCGAGGTGGTTCTTCATTCTTGGAAGATACATCTTCGGAGGGCCTTCCGCCTCGGTATGCGATAGCAGACTGTCCGGAAGGTGCTCCTTCCTTCTTGATCCTATTTGTCTTCTCTTGAGCTCGACGAAGAAGTGCCTTGGTCTTGTGAAGTTCTTCTCGGAGCTTCATTGATTCCGAGGCCAAGTCTTGTGCCAAGCTGTCGGCACATAGACTGAAGTAGGTCTGGAATCGAAGCGAGAGTCCTTCCTTCAGTGGAGGGGCTAGTGCGCTGCTTTCATCTTCACCTTCCTTCCGGTAAGGCAAGAAGCGGGTTGTCATCTTGGCTGCCATCTCCGGAAGAAGCTCGCAGAGAGGGGTTAGTGCCTTGAGTGCAGCAGCCTCGACAGCGAGTGGTAGTGTTGCCATCTGGGGTCCGTCGAAGAACCAACTTGTGGGAGGATCGTTTGCCTTCACGATCACTTCCACATGGTACTCCACCTCAGTGTCGCTAACCCAATGCTCAAGGTAGGTGAGGATGGGCGCTCGGTGGAACTGACACTCCTGGAGGCTATCCTCGAGAAGCAAGGGAAACCCAGTGGTCAGGTGCTCTTCGGGTACAACAGCCATCTACAAAGGTGGAATAGGAGGGGTTAATAAGCTGATGAAATCTCAGGTTTAGAAAAGAAGAGAGGTTCAGATGGTTTTTGAAAAAGGGTCTCATCTAACTAACGCCCATGCTAACTAAGGCTTCCTACAGTCAGGATGGCTCTGATACCAGCTCTGTGGGGATCCCGACTTAGAAGTCGAGATCACCGAATGCACGTGTACAGTGATCCCAGAGATCAATGCTCACTGAACACACAGAAGCTGAATAACAAGAGTCTTACATCCATACATATCGTCTTACACAAATTATGGCCATTATGGCCAAGTCTTACATAGATAAAGCCTCAGGGGCTAAATAGTAAATAACTCAAATAGTGGAAGTCTTCGATGATAGGTAGAACCCATGCCATCTGCCTTAACCCTACAGGCATTCTGACTGGGATAGCGTCCTAGTTCGCATGATCGTCTCCAAAGAACTCTTCCTCATATTCCTGTTCCTCCATGCCTGGCCAATTAAATAACCAGTGGCAAGCCAATGAGTACTTTGAATGTACTCGCAAGCAACCAATGATGTGGTTCAAAGCAATGTTGGGGATATCGCTTATCGGGAACTTATCGGTCGACCCATGATAAGGGGTAAATCGGCCATTTTATCGGCATATCGGCCGATTTATCGCCATATCGGCTCATTTATCGGCCGATTTATCTTATCGGCCAGACAGCGGTAAGCGATAAATCAGCCGATTTATCGGCATATCGGAAGATATCTTGAACAGTGGTTCAAAGTAACAATGCAATTGAACAATAATGAGCAATCTAGCACTGGGCTAGAATAATTATTCTACCATCAAGTGTATGCATCAACGAGTTCACGTAACCTCGAAAACAGGTTACCGATATCAACATGAATATGATTCAACTCATCGAGTCAAGTCTCCACCTTGACTCATCACACACATACTTTCATCGATGCGGTAAAATTCTGGACATAGTTTAAGTAGCACCACCCAACTGTTCATGACCGCGGACACGGCTATTCGAATAGTTTTCCACTCTGCAGAGGTTGCGCACTTTACCCACAAGATCCGGGAAGCTTTCGTGTCATCCACGATCCCGCAGTACCTCAAGTACTCGCGGGAAGCACCCGGTCATTATCTTTCCTTAGACGACACTAACATAGAGTCCACTCGTTGGTACACGGCCCTCGAGTACAAACAATAGATCACGGGACTTGCCCTAATTTCAATGTCACGCGTACCCGAAGGGACCAACGGTGTGTCCGGTGCCCTGTAGAAACAGTCATGGCCGTCTATCCAAGCACGACCCCGTCCCGGGAAAGACCTCAAGTCTTCCCGTCACTAGTAATGCGGGCACCATGCTAGTATCGACCTAAGTAATCAATAAAGCCCCGTCCCATAAGGGGTAGAATGGTTGCACATGTTTGGTTGGGACGGTAGTCATACATAAATCTAATCCATTATTCACCCATGCACAAGATTTTACCGGCACATCACTTCTTCCTCAAGTGATGACCTAACTCAACATCACCCTTGGGCATTAGGGGCACCCGATGGGTTTATGCAAAGATTTCAACCACAAAGGTTTCATGTCACACATGCATCACTAAGCATCACTACTAACCATTTGCATAACATCTAGCACATAGCAATATCATGAGTAAGCATGCATCATGTGGTGGTTTCAACTAGATCATCACCGTCATTCTATCATCATGCATCGGAAACAAATGGGTTCCGAAGAACAAGTGTATCATGGTCAAAGGGCTGCTTGCCTGGATTGGCTTGGTATTCAAAGTCTTCAAATCCTTCTCCTTCTCCTTCTTCAGCAACTTCGTCAAATACGGGATCTAATCGTCGCAAATAACAACGGGAAAATAAGACCACAATGAAAACAGAAAAATCAAAGTGCTCAGAAAAATGTCAACTCATTTTTGTTGAATACTAGGGGGAAAACTAAGATGGCAAAAATTCTTAGTTGGAGTTTTGGAGTAACATAATGGAAACTAAGGATTTTTGAACAGGAATTTTAATGCTCAAATTTGAATTTTAATTTGAACAGAACAGAACAGTTTCATGGATATGTGTGAAAGTGACACCATTAAATAGGTTGGAATATTACAAGATTTTAGGAGTTGGAATTAATTTATTTGGACAAATATTTATTTCTATAAAATTATTTGAAGTTCTTTACAGAAAAGAAAAGAAGAAAAGGCCCTCTGCAACTGGGCCAGGACGGCCACAGTGCATGGCCCAGGGCTAACAGCCCAGCCGCACGGGCGCCAGCGCGCGCACATCAGGTTTTCAAACCTGACGAGCGGGGCCCGGCGGTCAGCGGCTGCGAGGGGAGAGAGAGAGTGGTGAGGATGACAGGCGGGGCCCGCCTGTCATCTTCAACCTCACAGCCACGGTGACGGCGAGCTCACCGGCGGCGAATCCGGGCACGGCGGAGCCAACGGAGGGCAGGGACAGACTCAGTAGCGAGTCGCGGATGCAGTGGTGGTGGTGCGACTCGCCGGGGAGGACTGGTTCACCGGCGGCGAGGTGGGACGGCGGAGGGTCGTCGGGAAGCTGCTGGCTAGCTCGTTTCCGGCAGCTGCAGAAGGGGAAAATGAAGCGGAATGCATCAGTGAGGTGCAGCGGTTCCGAATCGAGCAAAAGGAGGGGCTGAGAGGGCCTGTACCTCGAGATCGCCGGCTGCCCGACGCGGCGGAGCTTCGGTCGATCCCGAGCACTGGGGCTCCTCGGGGACGAACTAGTGGTGCTGGAGGGCTAAAGGGGATGAGGGGAGGCTGTTGGTGCAGAGTAGAGGGCTCGGGGGGGTCCTATTTATAGGGGAACGGCCAGGTCCCGTGGACCTGTGCGCCGGCGAGCTTCTGCTCGACGCCACAGTGCACGGGAGGCGACGGGAGTGTGTCTGCGGCGTTGCTGGACGAGCCCTACGCCTAGTAGAGGAGAGAGGAGGAGCGGGGGCAGCCCCGGAGGGTTCGCGCGTGTGAGGCCGTCGAGTGGACGCTGCGGGCGGCCGGCGCGTGTGTGGAGACGGCCACTGGATGGCGTAGGAGGAGGAGGACAGCACCGGTGGAGGTTGTGGACGTCGAGGGGCGTTGGGAGGCGCGAGGGGAGAGCTCGAGGCTGTCGGCTGCGCTGGATTGGGCGAAGCTACAGTGCGGGGGCGCACTGTAGCTCGCTCTGGAGCGGCCTTATCGCATGCCACGGCATGCCATTGGCCCTCTGGGCGCGTCCACCGTGTCTGGGGGGTCCAGGGTGATGCAAGCAGCTCGGCTGAGGCCTTGGATGCTCTGGAGATGCTGTGAGAGAGAGAGGAAGCTGGTGACTTGGTAGAAAGTGGCTGTCCAGCAAGGTGATCTAGGGTTTTTACACCTCAATCATGGAGCTGGGGACTTGGGGGAGTTACTGGAGGTAGATAGTAACTAGATGAAGCTCTGGTAGAAAGTTGAGGCCAAGGTAAATAGTAAAAGTGGTCAAGATGGTAGTTTTGGTAAAATTGCAGAAGGTGTTTGATCAAGTTTTGATCAAGCAAATGATCTCCACTTGCCATGACACTTAACAGGATTGAATGAAGAAAATAGGGTGTTTCACCAAATTTGGGCTCATTTGAAGAAACTAGCCAATGTAACTTTGGTGAACCCTAGAAATCAACAGAAATGGCTTCATCTTGTTTGAGTCAAGCTAATCATCTCCCCTTGATGCACCACTTGGTGTAGTTTCATCATTTGGGGTATTGATCATGCCCACAAAGTTTGAAGCACCAGGTAAAAAGTTGGTAATGTAAAGTTGTTCAAATTTGCATTTGAACAGAAATGGTTTTGGGGTATTCTGATCAAGTTGCCCTACTCCAAATATTGTGCCATTTGGTCTAGATGCCTTATTAGGCCATTCTAGCATGTGCACCAAGTTTGAGAGCATTTGGACAAGTTTGGCAATGTAAAGTTGCTCAAACTTCAAATATGGACATAATGGTTTAGAAGGGTTTAGATGATGATTCCTTGATCTTCAAGGCATGAGGCTTTGCAAGATCATCAAATATGTCATATATGACATGATAGAATTTCCCTAGAATTTTTGGAGAATATTTCCTTTGTAAATATTTCAAAAGCTTGAAATATCCAGAAAGGGTTTTGGAGGGATTAGCCCATTATTTTGAACATGACCAAGTGTTGAAACTCTTATATATGGACAATATATGTCCTATGAGTCTCCCTGAATTTTGGCAAATATTTTTGAAATACTTAAATAATTTTCCCCTATTAAAGACCATTTCTGGCCTTAAGAAAAAGCTTTTAAATAAAATAGGAAAATAAATTTTAAAATTATACTTTTGTGGTTTCTGGGAGTCCTATGACTACTAGGTCTCACATGTACCTTTTGAAATAATTTTCTCACCCTAAATCAAGCACTTGCAGTGCAAACCTTAATTCAGGTGTTTTAGGAATACTAAATTTATAAAATACATTTTGGCCAAATTAATTTTGTAAGAAAATACTATACTGCTATATAACACTTGGCATGGTCATTGGGCAGAAGTTTTGGGTATGGAGATGAATTCTACAAAAGGTAATAGTTGACTTTAATGAGCACATAAAAAGCACATGAAGAAAAACTCAATTCCAAATAAAAGCCAAATGATGCCAAAAAAAATTGCTGGTCCAAATTTTAATGCTTCATTGATGCAAATAACATGTTACAAAGTGCAGGGTGTGACAGAAACCACCTCAAAGTTATCCTTTCTGATCGATCTATTCAAGAGTCCGTAGTAAAATAACACGAAGCTATTCTTTTCGTTCGATCTATCATAGAGTTCGTACTCGAATAACACCTTAAGATCAATGTTGGGGATATCGCTTATCGGGAACTTATCGGTCGACCCATGATAAGGGGTAAATCGGCCAGTTTATCGGCATATCGGCCGATTTATCGCCATATCGGCTCATTTATCGGCCGATTTGTCTTATCGGCCAGACAGCGGTAAGCGATAAATCGGCCGATTTATCGGCATATCGGAAGATATCTTGAACAGTGCTTAAGATACACATCAACCAAAACCCTAATGTCACCTAGATACTCCATTGTCACCTCAAGTATCCGTGGGCATGATTATACGATATGCATCACACAATCTCAGATTCATCTATTCAACCAACACAAAGAACTTCAAAGAGTGCCCCAAAGTTTCTACCGGAGAGTCAAGACGAAAACGTGTGCCAACCCCTATGCATAGATTCCCAAGGTCACGGAACCCGCAAGTTGATCACCAAAACATACATCAAGTAGATCACGTGATATCCCATTGTCACCACAGATAAGCACATGCAAGACATACATCAAGTGTTCTCAAATCCTTAAAGACTCAATCCGATAAGATAACGTCAAAGGAAAAACTCAATTCATCACAAGAGAGTAGAGGGGGAGAAACATCATAAGATCCAACTATAATAGAAAAGCTCGCGATACTTCAATATCGTGCCATCTCAAGAACACGAGAGAGAGAGAGAGAGAGAGAGAGAGAGAGAGAGAGAGAGATCAAACACATAGCTACTGGTACATACCCTCAGCCCCGAGGGTGGACTACTCCCTCCTCGTCATGGAGAGCGCCGGGATGACGAAGATAGCCACCGGAGAGGGTTCCCCCCTCCGGCAGGGTGCCGGAACACGGTCTAGATTGGTTTTCGGTGGAAACAGAGGCTTTCCGCGGCGGAACTCCCGATCTAGGTTATTTTTCGGAGGTTTCTGTATTTATAGGATTTTTTGGCGTAGGGCACAAGTCAGGGGGGTCTACGGGGTGTCCATGAGATAGGGGGCGCCACCACTTGGGGTGGGCGCGCCCTCCACACTCGTGGGCAGCCCTTGGCTCTCCTGTCCCAACTCTTTTACTTCGGGGGCTTCTTTTGGTCCAGAAAAAATCATCAAAAATTGGCTCATCAATTGGACTCCGTTTGGTATTCCTTTTCTGTAAAACTCAAAAACAAGGAAAAAACAGAAACTGGCACTGGGCTCTAGGTTAATAGGTTAGTCCCAAAAATCGTATAAATGTGTATATTAAAGCCCATAAAACATCCTAGAAGGATAATATAATAGCATGGAACAATCAAAAATTATAGATACGTTGGAGACGTATCAGAGGGCAGAAGTATCTTGGGCTAACACGGTTGTGGAGTTCTCCGGGCGTGTTTGCTGATCTTCCGAAGAGCAGCGCAGATGCCGCCCAATACTTCCGATCCTAGGAGGGGAACAACACAGAGAAGCTGTTCTTGTCGCAGTTCTATGCGCCAACACATCCGGTGCCCCTCAGTGACCAAATGAAGCAGTTGGTCGAGCTGCACAACATGGCGGGTTCGGCCATGAAGGACTTAATAGTCTGGCTATGGCCAGCTGACCCAATCCCAAGTAGCTACATCGGATTAGTGAAGCGGCTCGTCGAGGCGAGTCCGCGGGTCGACGTATTTACGCGTTCGGCCTGCATAGAAGGTGCTCGGATGGCCTTCGCTCGTGTCAAAGTGCATTGGGTGAAGATGAATGCGGGGCATATTGCCACTGCTGGTCCACCCGCCAGCAAGGAGCACCGCAAGCTAGAGAAATCTTTGAGGATGTCATTGAGGGCACCCGCCTTGTAGAAGGCCAGTGTTTGAAGGATCTTGTCTTCGAGTGATTGTATCTAGATGTAAAGACTATGCTTATTAATTCGATGTATATAACTTTTGCACTATTTATGATATCAGGGTCTTTTACGTCATGTGTGACTGTTTATCTAAACTTGAAAGTTTCCAGTCGTCGGCTTCAGCACCCATGTACATAGTACTGGGGTGTTCGGTCATATACATATACACTCTTTATCCAACGTCTTGGTCCGTATAGGAGGTGTATGCGGAGCGAACCAGGCAATCAGACTATGCGGCGTTATTGCTTTCACTTAGTCGTAGGAGATTGACATGTGGGTCTAGGTACTAGCCCCTGGTGCGGATATGATATTCCTTTACTTAAGGCATCCAATTGCACCTGGCTGGGCAAAAAACAACCCTTCGTATAACACAGGGTAGATCTCTATCGATCGTAATATAACACTAAGTCACTGGATTGCGGACTAGGTTCTTGCCTATCACGACGGTCCGTTTTCGGCTTTCTCTACTGAGGTACTTGACCGGACGAACCAGAAGTATGATCGTAGTAGTTCTCCCTTTACACCCTAGCCGAACAATCGGGAACGTAGGGGTAAGCACAGGAGCCGGGCAACCCAACTATTGACCTAAGACATGATTCAGAACAGATGCATATAAGGCAAACATCCAGGACGCCGAACACTCCTTACATGCGTTCGGTCTTTTCAACATATACTGGGCTAAATACAGCCCCTGGTAATAAACCTTTATTAGCAAGGCACATATGGCAATCTGATATGGGAGGAGAACATTTATGATGAGTGAATAAAACTCCGAACATAATGCGAATCAAGTTGTTCTATTAATATCCCTTTATGGTACGGCGAGCTGCAAACTTACAGACAATGCCGAAAACCTTTTTGGACATTTTACATGGCAAAAAGGTATAAAACAAGAAAGAGAAAAAAGGTTTACACAGGGTCTTAATCTAAAGAAAAACCTTAGTACGGGTCCGTGCTTCACGTCTGCGTCATTTCCTCCTCTATAATGTGTCCTTGAAGGTGTGAGACTATGATGGCCGCCTGTAAAAGGAAAAGGAAATAAGCCTGGAAAATAAAAAGAAATCCAGTGTGGCCATGACAAGACTGGTTCGTTTAAGGAACCTACAAACATAAGTTTAGAGTCCGAATAGGGTCAAGCCGAACTATGGACTATATGCAGTGTGCCCCCAGCGTCACCCAAGGGATTTTTAAGGCATAATTATGCACTCTAGGTACATGTGATATCACCTTATGGGGCAGTCGGTGGGGGAGTAGCTGCTAATCTAGCTCAAGTTCATCTGAGCTACCGCACTGAGGCATGTTCCGGACACGTTTAGTTAAGTCCGCGACTGACAGATTATCCGGCTTGAATAGGTCGTTCTGGACTTTGGCTGCTAGGGCCGCAGTGTCCTCCTCCGTACGAAGAGAGCGCTCCATATTTCCATTGACCGTGATGACACCACGTGGTCCAGGCATTTTAAGCTTTAGATAAGCATAATGCGGGACTGCATTAAAGCAGACGAAGGCCGTTCTTCCGAGTAGTGCATGATAGCCACTTCGGAATGGAGCGATGTCAAAGATTAGCTATTCGCTTTGAAAGTTATCTGGAGAGCCGAATACGACTTCCAGTGTTATAGAGCCCGTGTAGCAGGCTTCTACACCCGGTATTACTCCTTTAAACGTCGTGCTGCTTGGCTTGATTCTTGACAGGTCTATCCCCATCTTGCGGACAGTGTCCTGATATATCAGATTGAGACTGCTGTTGCCGTCCATAAGGACTCGGGTTAGATGGTATACGTCGATTATTGGGTCGAGCAGTAGGGAAGCCAAACCCCGATAACGGATACTAGTCGGATGAACCCTGCGATCGAAAGTGATCGGACAGGCCGACCATGGGTTGAATTTGGGGGCGACAGGCTCAACGATGTAGACATCTCGGAGTGCGCGCTTGCGCTCCCTCTTTGGGATATGAGTGGCATATATCATCTTCACTATTTTGACCTCCGGTGGAAATTTCTTCTGTCCTCCTATATTCGGCTGGCGAGGTTCATCCTCGTCTTCGCTCTGAGGCTCCTTCCCCTTGTGTTCGGCATTGAGCTTACCGGCCTGCTTGAAGACCCAACAATTACGGTTGGTATGGTTGGCAGGTTTTTCTAGGGTGCCATGGATTTGGCAGGGCCTATCTAATATTTTGTCTAGACTGGATGAACCTTCTCTGTTGCCTTTAAATGGCTTCTTCCGTTGACCGGGTCTAGAGCCACTGAATCCGACACTTACCGTTGTATCATCTAGGCTTCCAGAATTGTTTCGACATTTGTTTTTGTTACGTTGTGGCTTTCCATTGCCGTCCCTGACTTCAGATGTTCCAGGGTCGCTGGTACTGCTACGAGCTAACCAGCTATCCTCACCCGCGCAAAAGGGAGTCATGAGTGTAGTTAGGGCTGCCATTGTCCTCGGCTTTTCTTGTCCAATGTGTCTGGCTAGCCATTCCTCCCGGATACTGTGCTTGAATGCCGCTAAGGCTTCAGCGTCCGGATAGTCAATGATTTGGTTCTTCTTAGTGAGAAACAGATTCCAGAGCTTGCGGGGTGACTCCCTAGGTTGTTGGATGATGTGACTTAGATCATCTGCGTATGGGGGGGGCGGACATAAGTCCCTTGAAAATTGTCCTGAAAAGCATCCTCAAGTTCTTCCCAACTCCAAATGGAGTTCTCTGGGAGGCTGTTTAGCCAGTGCCGAGCTGGTCCTTTCAGCTTGAGGGGTAAATATTTAATGGCATGGAGATCATCTCTGCGAGCCATGTGGATATGAAGAATAAAATCTTCTATCCAGACGGCGGGATCCGTCGTTCCATCGTACGCTTCGATATTCATGAGTTTAAACCCTTCTAGAAAGTCGTGATCCAGCACCTCATCGGTGAAGCACAGAGGGTGTGCAGCTCCTTTGTATTTTGCTATATCGTGTTGTATGTCCAATGGTTGTGATGTTCGGTATTGACCCCGAAATGGTATGTTACCAGCACGATTGGCTTGATGGACGCTGTCCCGTGTGGGAGCCCGGTCCCTACACTAGTAGATAAAGGGGGATCAGACCCGGTTCATTTGGGCCTTTAGCCCCGGTTCTGGAACCGGGGCAACAGGGTCGGTACTAATGCTCTGACCCTTTAGTCCCGGTTCAATCCAGAACCGGGGCAAAAGGGTGTCCACGTGGCCTGTGCACGGAGTCCAGGCAGGAGGGGCTTTAGTCCCGGTTGGTGGTACCAACCGGGACCAAAAGGCTTCCACGCGTCAGCATTTCTGTGGCTGTGGTTTTTGTTTTTTTTTTGAAAGGGGAGGGGGGTTTTAGGTTTTGGGGGTTAATTTAGGTGCTTGATATATTGTGTTAGCTAGCTAATTAATAGAGAGAAGTGTTCTCTCTTATGTCCGTGCTTTTGGTCGACGCTACATACTACACATACGTATATATATGGACTAGAGTAGTCACGCTAGCTAGCTAGCTAGCTGCTAGCTACTAAGCAAACGAAGGAACAGAAGATCTCGTATATATAATCAACATATATATATATGCATACAGAGAGAAGTAATAATAT
>LR738714.1:105513190-105523841 GCA_902687465.1 Secale cereale | reverse complement strand
TTCAATACTTTGACACTAGCTAGGCAACCTCTCTCGAACCCTCGACCCCCGACTTCTCGGCGATCCACAACCCTAGTCCCCCTCATGTCACATTTTGTCGAGTGTCAAAGGATTCAACAAAACCAATACTTCATCATTAGGCGAAAGTAACAGTAGCATGATGGTACGAAGCTCTCCAAAGTTATTTCGGAATGGAGTCACCGATAGGATAATTCGTAACAAAAGACGGATTATTCTATCAGGAACTCCGTTCCAAAATATCTTTGCATAACTTTGTACCAAAATGCCCCGGTTACTTCTGGCAAATGATGAAGTCATGGAATTCTTCAATACTTTGACCCCCGACTGCTCGGCGATCCACAACCCTAGACCCCCGACTGCTAGGCAACCTCTCGACCCCTCGCCCTTCGGCCTCTCGATCTCTCGACGACCCTCGACCCCTCGACCTTCGGCCTCTCGGTCCCTCGACGACCCTCGACACCGGCCCCCCCCCTAATGTCGAAGTTATCGGGGAGGGTGTATATCGACATAGACATATCCGATAAAAAAAGAGGAAGAAGAAGAAAAAAGGAACCGCTAGAGGAGAAGATCGAAGAAAAAAAAAGAAAAAAAAAGGAGAAGAAGAAAGGAATAGAGGAGAAGAATTTTCTCCTCTATTCCTTTCTTCTTCTCCTCTTTTTTTCTTTTTTTTCTTCTTCTTATTTATTTCTCCTCTTCTTCCTCTCCTCTTCTTCTTTCTTTCCTCTTTCTTATTTTCTTCTTTCCTATCCTTCTTTCTTTCCTCTCGGTCTCTCGACGACCCTCGACCCCTCGACCTTCGGCCTCTCGGTCCCTCGACGACCCTCGACACCGCCCCCCCCTAATGTCGAAGTTATCGGGGAGGGTGTATATCGACATAGACATATCCGATAAAAAAAGAGGAAGAAGAAGAAAAAAGGAACCGCTAGAGGAGAAGATCGAAGAAAAAAAAAGAAAAAAAAAGGAGAAGAAGAAAGGAATAGAGGAGAAGAATTTTCTCCTCTATTCCTTTCTTCTTCTCCTCTTTTTTTTCTTTTTTTTCTTCTTCTTCTTTATTTCTCCTCTTCTTCCTCTCCTCTTCTTCTTTCTTTCCTCTTTCTTATTTTCTTCTTTCCTATCCTTCTTTTTCTAAATTTGTAACTTTTGCATATATAAAACTTTCTATATATATTTAGCATATATAAACAAAAAACTATATAGCCACATACACATATATATACATCACATATACACACATCACATATATACAGCAACTTCCTAAGAAAAAATATATTTATATACACATAAATATATATTTAACATATATATTTAGCAAATTCCTAAGAAAAAAAAAGATATACACATACATATAAATACAGCAACTATATACAGCAACTATATATACTGCAATTTCCTAAGAAAATTCCTAAGAAAAAAAAATATACACATATATACATATATATACACAGCAACTATATATATATATACAGCAATATATATTAAACATATAAAAAAAAGGGAGCCGGCCATCACAACGGCAGGGCTGGGCGGCGCGACGGCGGCGGGGCGGGGCGGCGACGAGGCGGCGTCGGGGCGCGGCGGCGCGACGGCGGCGGGGCGGGGCGCGACGGCGGCGGGGCGGGGCGCGCGGCGGCGCGGGGCGACGGGCCGGCCGGGGGGCGCGGCGACGGCGCGGGGCGGGGCGACGGCGCGGGGCGACGGCGCGGGGCGCGGCGACGGCGCGGGGCGGAGCGACGAGGCGGCGTCGGGGGCGACGGCGACGGGGCGACGGGGGCGACGGGGGCGACGGCGACGACGACGGGGACGGAGCAGATCGAGGGCGGCGTCGGGGCTGGGAAGAAGGAGAAACTGAACGAAATTTTCGCAAGTGTAGCTTATATAGGAGGAATATTAGTCCCGGTTCTTGGCACAAACCGGGACTAATAGCCCCCTTTAGTCCCGGTTGCTGCCACCAACCGGGACTAAAGGTCCCTTTTCAGCAGCCCAAAGGGCGGGAAGGAGGCGCCTTTAGTCCCGGTTGGTGGCAGCAACCGGGACTAATGCCACCCTTTAGTCCCGGTTGGTGGCAGCAACCGGGACTAAAGGCCTTGCCGCGGTGCGGTGGGAAGTTTAGTCACACCTCGCTAGTTGAGGGAGAGCAGCACCAGTTTATAAGCCCCGCTGCCTCTCTCCTCTCGAACTCCTCTAAACTGCAGGCCTAAGGGCCTAAACTATCACTGCTTTGCCTGTGGACTTGCTGGGCTTTCTACGGGCCTGAATCCTGGCCCATGGTTGGGTTTCTAGTCGTATTCAGGCCGTTTGGGCCCAGCAGGTGGCATATTTTTTCTTTTTTTCTTTGTTGCATTATTTTTTAGTTTTGTTTCTACTTTCAACAAAATACTTACTGTTGCTATTTTTATTTATTTGTTTTCTTTGTTTCTTTATTTATTTGATTTTGTTTCTACTTACAAAAAAATATTTATTGTTGCTATTTTTTTTCAAGTTTTTTTGTTTTGTTTTCTGCATTATTTATTTTCTTTTGTAAAACCAATTACGAACTTTCTGTTAGTGCAAGTAGTATTCAAATTTGAATAGTTTAAATTTGAAATTATTTGTTTTCTTTGTTGCTTTATTTATTTTATTTTGTTTCTTTTCAGCAGCCCAAAGGGCGGGAAGGAGGGGCCTTTAGTCCCGGTTGGTGGCAGCAACCGGGACTAAAGGGGGGCATTAGTCCCGGTTGGTGGCAGCAACCGGGACCAAAGGCCCTGAGCTGGCGCGGGTGCGGTGGGATGTTTAGTCCCACCTCGCTAGCTGAGGGAGCTCGAGAGTGGTTTATAAGGGCTGCTGCTCCCACCCTCTCGAGCTCCTCTCAAATGCAGGCTTCTGGGCCTAACTCTGCGCGCTGCCCTATGAGCTTGCTGGGCCTTATATTACAGGTGGATCCTGTGCTATAGGCCTTGCAGGCTCACTGGGCAGCGCCCAATTTTTTTTTTTCCTTTTTTGCTTTATTTATTTCTAAGTTGTCTTTTGCTGCATTTAGAGTTGCTTTATTTATTTTATTTTCTTTGTTTATTTCTAAGTTGTTTTTTGCTGTATTTAGAGTTCTTTATTTATTTTACTTCCTTTATTTATTTTCTTTGTTGCTTTATTTATTTTATTTTGTTTATACTTAATTACAACAAAATACTTATTGTTGCTATTTATTTCTAAGTTGTTTTTTGTTGTATTTAGAGTTGCTTTATTTATTTTATTTTCTTTGTTTATTTCTAAGTTGTTTTTTGCTGTATTTAGAGTTGCTTTATTTATTTTACTTTCTTTATTTATTTTCTTTGTTGCTTTATTTATTTTATTTTGTTTATACTTACAACAAAATACTTATTGTTGCTATTTATTTTTCAAGTTTGTTTTGTTTTGTTTTGTTTTGTTAGTGCAAGTAGTATTGAAATTTGAATAGTACAAACGGACAATGGTATCATACTCGTTTGTTACAAAGTTGGCATGGTATCATCATAATAGTTGCGGAAATAACTCTTCACTTTTTCTTCGCTTGTGTCATTTGCTTATTGCGCCGTAACCATGTATAATCTTCATCGTTTATCAGGATGCTTGGGTCAGCCTTGACTTTGAAGGGAGGAATTTCATGAAACTTTTCATAATCTTCAGACATGTCTGTCTTGCCCTCCACTCCCAGGATGTCCCTTTTTCCTGAAAGAACTATGTGGCGCTTTGGCTCATCGTATGATGTATTCGCTTCCTTATCTTTTCTTTTTCTCGGTCTGGTAGACATGTCCTTCACATAGATAACCTGTGCCACATCATTGGCTAGGACGAACGGTTCGTCATTGTATCCAAGATTTTTCAGATCCACTGTTGTCATTCCGTACTGTTGGTCTACCTGTACCCCGCCTCCTGACAGATTGACCCATTTACACTTAAACAAAGGGACCTTAAAATCATGTCCGTAGTCAAGTTCCCATATGTCCACTATGTAACCATAATATGTGTCCTTTCCCCTATCGGTTGTTGCATCAAAGCGGACACCGCTGTTTTGGTTGGTGCTCTTTTGATCTTGGACAATCGTGTAAAATGTATTTCCATTTATCTCGTATCCTTTGTAAATCAATACAGTCGAAGATGGTCCCCTGGACAACAAGTACAACTCATCACAAACAGTGTTGTCACCTCTGAGACGTGTTTCCAACCAACTGCTGAAAGTCCTGATGTGTTCACGTGTAATCCAGTCGTCGCACTGCTCCGGGTGTTTGGAGCGCAGACTGTTCTTGTGTTCATCGACATACGGGGTCACCAATGTAGAGTTCTGTAGAACTGTGTAGTGTGCTTGAGAACAAGAATAACCGTCCCTGCATATTATTGAGTCCCTTCCAAGCGTGCCTTTTCCAGTCAGTCTGCCCTCGTACCGCGATTTAGGGAGACCTATCTTATTAAGGCCAGGAATGAAGTCAACACAAAACCCGATGACATCCTCTGTTTGATGGCCCATGGAGATGCTTCCTTCTGGTCTGGCGCGGTTACGGACATATTTCTTTAGGACTCCCATGAACCTCTCAAAGGGGAACATATTGTGTAGAAATACGGGCCCCAGAATGACAATCTCGTCGACTAGATGAACTAGGACGTGTGTCATGATATTGAAGAAGGATGGTGGGAACACAAGCTCGAAACTGACAAGACATTGCGCCACATCACTCCTTAGCCTTGGTACGATTTCTGGATCGATCACCTTCTGAGAGATTGCATTGAGGAATGCACATAGTTTCACAATGGCTAATCGGACGTTTTCCGGTAGAAGCCCCCTCAATGCAACCGGAAGCAGTTGCGTCATAATCACATGGCAGTCATGAGACTTTAGGTTCTGGAACTTTTTCTCTGCCATATTTATTATTCCCTTTATATTCGACGAGAAGCCAGTCGGGACCTTCATACTGAAAAGGCATTCAAAGAAGATTTCTTTCTCTTCTTTCGTAAGAGCATAGCTGGTAGGACCTTCATACTGCTTCGGAGGGATGCCGTCTTTTTCGTGCAAACGTTGCAGGTCCTCCCGTGCCTCAGCTGTATCTTTTGTCTTTCCATACACGCCCAAGAAGCCTAGCAGGTTCACGCAAAGGTTCTTCGTCACATGCATCACGTCGATTGAAGAGCGGACCTCTAGGTCTTTCCAGTAGGGTAGGTCCCAAAATATAGATTTCTTCTTCCACATGGGTGCGTGTCCCTCATCGTCATTCGGAACAGCTAGTGCGCCGGGGCCCTTTCCGAAGATTACATGTAAGTCATTGACCATAGCAAGTACGTGATCACCGGTACGCATGGCGGGCTTCTTCCGGTGATCTGCCTCGCCTTTGAAATGCTTGCCTTTCTTTCGACATTGATGGTTGGTCGGAAGAAATCGACGATGGCCCAGGTACACATTCTTCCTGCACTTGTCCAGGTATATACTTTCAGTGTCATCTAAACAGTGCGTGCATGCGTGGTATCCTTTGTTTGTCTGTCCTGAAAGGTTACTGAGAGCGGGCCAATCGTTGATGGTCACGAACAGCAACGCCTTTAGGTCAAATTCCTCCTGTTTGTGCTCATCCCACGCACGTACACCGTTTCCATTCCACAGCTGTAAAAGTTCTTCAACTAATGGCCTTAGGTACACATCAATGTCGTTGCCGGGTTGCTTAGGGCCTTGGATGAGAACTGGCATCATAATGAACTTCCGCTTCATGCACATCCAAGGAGGAAGGTTATACATACATAGAGTCACGGGCCAGGTGCTGTGATTACTGCTCTGCTCCCCGAAAGGATTAATGCCATCCGCGCTTAGAGCAAACCATACGTTCCTTGCGTCCTTTGCAAACTCCTCCCAGTACTTTCTCTCGATTTTTCTCCATTGCGACCCGTCAGCGGGTGCTCTCAACTTCCCGTCTTTCTTACGGTCCTCACTGTGCCATCGCATCAACTTGGCATGCTCTCTGTTTCTAAACAAACGTTTCAACCGTGGTATTATAGGAGCATACCACATCACCTTCGCAGGAACCCTCTTCCTGGCGGGCTCGCCATCAACATCACCAGGGTCATCTCGTCTGATCTTATACCGCAACGCACCACATACCGGGCATGCGTTCAGATCGTTGTATGCACCGCGGTAGAGGATGCAGTCATTAGGGCATGCATGTATCTTCTGCACCTCCAATCCTAGAGGGCATACGACCTTCTTTGCTGCGTATGTACTGTCAGGCAATTCGTTATCCTTCGGAAGCTTCTTCTTCAATATTTTCAGTAGCTTCTCAAATCCTTTGTCAGCCACAGCATTCTCTGCCTTCCACTGCAGCAATTCCAGTACGGTACCGAGCTTTGTGTTGCCATCTTCGCAATTGGGGTACAACCCTTTTTTGTGATCCTCTAACATGCGACCGAACTTTAGCTTCTCCTTTTGACTTTCGCATTGTGTCCTTGCATCGACAATGACCCGGCGAAGATCATCATTTGGTTCCTCTTGATCTTCAGCAGCTTCACCCGTTGCAGCATCATTGGGCACATCGTCTGGTTCCTCTTGATCTTCACCAGCTCCCCCCATTGCAGCATTACCGTATTCAGGGGGCACATAGTTGTCATCGTACTCTTCTTCTTCGCCGTCTTCCATCATAACCCCTATTTCACCGTGCCTCGTCCAAACATTATAGTGTGGCATGAAACCCTTGTAAAGCAGGTGGGAGTGAAGGATTTTTCGGTTAGAGTAAGACATCGTATTCACACATTGAGTGCATGGACAACACATAAAACCATTCTGCTTGTTTGCCTCTGCCACATTTAGAAACTCACGCACGCCCTTAATGTACTCGGAGGTGTGTCTGTCACCGTACATCCATTGGCGGTTCATCTGCGTGCATTTATATATAATTAAGTGTGTCAAAAACCATTACAGAACATCATAAATAGATAATTAAGTGACCAAATGGATAAAAGTTCATCATCACATTAAAACCAAAGTACATACATATATAGTTCTCATCTAACAACATATATAGCTCTCCATACACATCCAAACTATGTAAAACATTTCAACGCGAAAACAAATGCTATCATAATCGCAACCAAGGTAACAATTGATCCAACGGCATAATGATACCAAGCCTCGGTATTAATGGCATATTTTCTAATCTTTTTAATCTTCAACCGCATTGCATCCATCTTGATCTTGTGATCATCGACGACATCCGCAACATGCAACTCCAATATCATCTTCTCGTCCACAATTTTTTTTATTTTTTCCTTCAAGAATTTGTTTTCTTCTTCAACTAAATTTAACCTCTCGACAATAGGTTCCATCTTGATCTTGTGATCATCGACAACTTCCGCAACATGCAACTCCAATTCCATCTTCTCCTCCTCCATTTTTTCCAATTTTTTCTTTAACGAAATGTTTTCCTCTTCAACTAAATTTAACCTCTCCACAAGAGGGTCGGTTGGAATTTCCGGTTCAACTACCTCCTAGACATAATAAAACATCTATGCATGTCAGGTTGGTCGGCATAACTATCATAAGCACTAAAACAAATAGTTATAAATTAAAGATAATATACCACATCCGAATCGTAGACCGGACGAGGGCCCACGTGGGCGGATATCAAAACCATCGCACTATATAATAACAAGCAATAATAAACGTAAGAAAATTAGACAAATATCTATCTAAAGCAATAATAAAAGTAAGAAAAGCATGGACATAACAAGAGGCTCACCACGGTGGTGCCGGTGACGAGATCGGCGGGGGCGATCGACGGCGGCGAAGACGGGGACGGGACGTGACGGACCGCTAAACCTAGACAAATCTCGAAGAAAATAGAGCTTCGAGAGGAGAAAAGCTTAACTAGTGTGGCTCGGGCATTCCACCGAACATGTTGTGTGCATAGGAGGTGAGCTAGAGCACCACTAACCCCTCTCCCCCTCGGCCAGAACAAAAACAGAGCAGTGAGCTCTGCTCTTGAGTGAGGGGGTATATATAGGCAACTCACTGGTCCCGGTTGGTGCTACAAACCGGGGCTAAAGGGGTGCCTTTGGTCCCGGTTCATAAAACAAACCGGGACTAATAGTGGTGGGCCAGGAGCAAGAGCCATTGGTCCCGGTTTTTAGCTCCAACCGGGACCAATAGGTCCAGACGAACCGGGACCAATGGCCCACGTGGCCCGGCCGGCCCCCTGGGCTAACGAACCGGGTCCAGTACCCCTATTGGTCCCGGTTCTAGATTGAACCGGGGCTAATGGGCTGGACCAATGCCCTGTTTTCTACTAGTGATAGGACTTCTAGTTTTTATGATTTGGAGGATTTTACATACGTGCACACACAGGATCACGTGCGTGGAAAATTCTGAGCCCAAAAAGGGTCGTCTTGGCCCTCAAAAATGGCCTGCAGGATTGGAAAAAATGAAAGTTATCGGAATTACAGCTCAAATTTTGATGAGCCGGCATATCACTTTGGTGTTCAGGTCCTGGGCGCCCCACCCATGTATGGATACAATAGGGTGTTAGGCCAACTCTCGCGAAGAAACGGTGATCAAAGAAAATACAAAAATCAACCTAGAGTCCGAATTGATCGAGACTCTCAAAGCAAGTGAGAACAAGCTCCGATTTCGTCATTTTCATAGGCGTTGGAAAGCTATTGGGGAATTGAGGTGATAGGACTTCTAGTTTTTACGATCTGGAGGATTTTACATATGTGCACACACAGGATCACGTGCGTGGAAAATTTTGAGCCCAAAAAGAGTCGTCTTGGCCCTCAAAAATGGCCTGCAGGATTGGAAAAAATGAAAGTTATCGCAATTACAGCTCAAATTTTGATGAGCCGGCATATCACTTTGGTGTTCAGGTCCTTGGCGCCCCACCCATGTATGGATACAATAGGGTGTTAGGCCAACTCTCGCGAAGAAACGGTGATCAAAGAAAATACAAAAATCAACCTAGAGTCCGAATTGATCGAGACTCTCAAAGCAAGTGAGAACAAGCACCGATTTCGTCGTTTTCATAGGCGTTGGAAAGCTATTGGGGAATTGAGGTGATAGGACTTCTAGTTTTTACGATCTGGAGGATTTTACGTACGTGCACACACAGGATCACGTGTGTGGAAAATTCTGAGCCCAAAAAGGGTCGTCTTGGCCCTCAAAAATGGCCTGCAGGATTGGAAAAAATGAAAGTTATCGCAATTACAGCTCAAATTTTGATGAGCCGGCATATCACTTTGGTGTTCAGGTCCTTGGCGCCCCACCCATGTATGGATACAATAGGGTGTTAGGCCAACTCTCGCGAAGAAACGGTGATCAAAGAAAATACAAAAATCAACCTAGAGTCCGAATTGATCGAGACTCTCAAAGCAAGTGAGAACAAGCTCCGATTTCGTCATTTTCATAGGCGTTGGAAAGCTATTGGGGAATTGAGGTGATAGGACTCCTAGTTTATACGATCTGGAGGATTTTACATACGTGCACACACAGGATCACATGCGTGGAAAATTCTGAGCCCAAAAAGGGTCGTCTTGGCCCTCAAAAATGGCCTGCAGGATTGGAAAAAATGAAAGTTATCGCAATTACAGCTCAAATTTGGATGAGCCGGCATATCACTTTGTTGTTCAGGCCCTTGGCGCCCCACCCATGTATGGATACAATAGGGTGTTAGGCCAACTCTCGCGAAGAAACGGTGATAAAAGAAAATACAAAAATCAACCTAGAGTCCGAATTGCTCGAGACTCTCAAAGCAAGTGAGAACAAGCTCCGATTTCGTCATTTTCATAGGCGTTGGAAAGCTATTGGGGAATTGAGGTGATAGGACTCCTAGTTTATACGATCTGGAGGATTTTACATACGTGCACACACAGGATCACATGCGTGGAAAATTCTGAGCCCAAAAAGGGTCGTCTTGGCCCTCAAAAATGGCCTGCAGGATTGGAAAAAATGAAAGTTATCGCAATTACAGCTCAAATTTTGATGAGCCGGCATATCACTTTGGTGTTCAGGTCCTTGGCGCCCCACCCATGTATGGATACAATAGGGTGTTAGGCCAACTCTTGCGAAGAAACAGTGATCAAAGAAAATACAAAAATCAACCTAGAGTCCGAATTGATCGAGACTCTCAAAACAAGTGAGAACAAGCACCGATTTCGTCGTTTTTATAGGCGTTGGAAAGCTATTGGGGAATTGAGGTGATAGGACTTCTAGTTTTTATGATCTGGAGGATTTTACATACGTGCACACACAGGATCACGTGCGCGGAAAATTTTGAGACCAAAAAGGGTCGTCTTGACCCTCAAAAATGGCCTGCAGGATTGGAAAAAATGAAAGTTAGCGCAATTACAGCTCAAATTTTGATGAGCCGGCATATCACTTTGGTGTTCAGGTCCTTGGCGCCACACCCATGTATGGATACAATAGGGTGTTAGGCCAACTCTCGCGAAGAAACGGTGATCAAAGAAAATACAAAAATCAACCTAGAGTCCGAATTGATCGAGACTCTCAAAGCAAGTGAGAACAAGCTCCGATTTCGTCATTTTCATAGGCGTTGGAAAGCTATTGGGGAATTGAGGTGATAGGACTTCTAGTTTTTACGATCTGGAGGATTTTACATATGTGCACACACAGGATCACGTGCGCGGAAAATTTTGA
>LR738714.1:105484400-105511027 GCA_902687465.1 Secale cereale | reverse complement strand
ACAAATCTCGGAGAAAATAGAGCTTCGAGAGGAGAAAAGCTTAACTAGTGTGGCTCGGGCATTCCACCGAACATGTTGTGTGCATAGGAGGTGAGCTAGAGCACCACTAACCCCTGTCCCCCTCGGCCAGAAAAAAAACAGAGCAGTGAGCTCTGCTCTTGAGTGAGGGGGTTTATATAGGCAACTCACTGGTCCCGGTTGGTGCTACAAACCGGGGCTAAAGGGGAGCCTTTGGTCCCGGTTCATAAAACAAACCGGGACTAATAGTGGTGGGCCAGGAGCAAGAGCCATTGGTCCCGGTTTTTAGCTCCAACCGGGACCAATAGGTCCAGACGAACCGGGACCAATGGCCCACGTGGCCCGGCCGGCCCCCTGGGCTAACGAACCGGGTCCAGTACCCCCATTGGTCCCGGTTCTAGATTGAACCGGGGCTAATGGGCTGGACCAATGCCCTGTTTTCTACTAGTGCTAGGTCCGTCGACAGACCTGGTCTTGCTAGCTTTTTTGTTCATGTCCTCACATAGATTGTCTTTTCGGACTTGAGCCAAATCCTCATTTCCTTTACGTGGTGGTGGTGCGGACTTGTGTACGCCATTGCTAGCAACTCTGTCCCGTCCGCAAGGTGGTCGGTCCGGCTTGTCAGCGGTGTTATTCTTCGGAGGGACGGCCCTGCGGCCTCGTCGTCGAATTCGGGCAGCTGTTTACGCTTGGGATAGCCTTTGGTTTGGCCGTTATAGCCATGTTTCTGTTCGGTGTCTCGCACCTCGTTCCATCTATCATTGAGCGTATCATGTGCGGCTCGAAGCCGTCTCTGCAGCTTTTTTAGGCTTCGTGTGGTGGCAATAAGCCTCCGATGGAAGCGCTTTTGTTCTGAAGGCTCTTCTGGGATGATGTATTCGTCGTCGTCCAGGCTAAGTTCTTCTTCGGAGACAGGTTCATAAGTACCGTCTTCGGCATCGCTGTCATTGGACAATGGCTTCGGACTCTGTTCGCCGTCCTCTCGCTCCTCCTGCTCCATGGCTGGGTCTGCGGGGTCTTTGGCTTGTTCCAAAATATCATCGTTGTTAGTGATGATGTTGCTATCTTTTCCTTTGCGGGATTTGGTTCGGCGCTTTGGACGCCGACGTTTGGGAGGTTCTTCGACGGGTTTGTCCTCTACAGGATTGTTTTCGCCGGCTCCCTCTGCCTCCTTAGGTGCATCCACCATGTACACATCGTATGAAGACGTAGCTGTCCACCGCCCGGTGATGGGCCAACTTTGATCTGCATCCGCTTCGGTTTCGAGGTCCATCCCTTCGAAGTCTTCGGAAGTGTAGTCAAGTAGATCGGTTAGATCTTCAACCGTGGCTATCAAGTGGGTGGTGGGTGGAGAGAAAAATGCTCCATCAGCCTCCAGTTCAAACCGGATACAATGCGGCTGGGTGTCCCCATCTAAGGAGAGGGATCTTAACGACCTTAGCATGTCGCCAAAGGGTGAGTGCTAAAAGATATCCGCAGCACTGAATTCGGCGATTGATGCCCGATCTGGCTTGAAGGGCGCAGATGCGTGTGATTCGGAACCCGAGGCTGGAGTTAGGTCCGGGGTTCCGATGACACAAACCTTGTCTAGAGTTGGGTCTGTGTGCGTCTCCAATGCCGTGGAGTCTGCGGCTTTCGTGGCGGGGTTGAGCTTCCCATCTTCGGGCAGCGTCGTATGTTCTGGATCTAGGGCCAGAGTTGTTGAAGGTGCTATTTCCTGATCCGATGACAGAGCTAGGTCATGTTCATCGTGAAGGGAAGGAGAGGTTGCCACTGGCACGAATCCGGCGAAGATCAAGTATCCACGAGTATCAAGAACGTAGTTTAAGCTTCTGAATCTGACTTGATGGCTAGGGCGTAGCTCTCAATCTGCTCAAGATGGCCTCAGTGTTGGCGCGTAGTGCGAAGCTGCCGAACACAAAGAGTTGTCCAGGAGGGAAGATTCCCTCGGTGTTGCCGTCGTTGTTGATGACGCGATCCATCGGTCCTTCGGTCGATAGGATATAGGAACTCTCAATGAAAGTGTCGGCGTCCTGGAAACCAGGGTACCCAGACTTGCCTGCAAGCCGCGACGTGCTCCTACCACGGCCTGGTACGGCCCAGCTGATCGACCAGCTGCCCAAGACCCTCATGAGGGGGGCTATGCCTCGCGGGGAGAACAACGTCAAGACCCCCTCGGGAGCGGCCTCGACAAGGTGCTCCGGAGGGGCGGAGAACCTAAGGCCAAGCCTGCCTCGGGGGAGGGAGTGACATAAGAAGTGCTGCACCGCGCCAGCGGGTGCCAGCGCCCGCCAACGGCGCAGTTGCCATTTCGGTGCAAAGGAGGCAGCGTAGGCGCAGGAGCGGGACAAAGGTTTCCCCTTTGGTGCAACAAGACCAAAGACCGCAAGGACGACAGGGAGGATGTCACCACCGAGCCCACCACCGCGTCACCGCCTGATCCTTTCGCAGGCGAAGACTGCTTTTGTCAAGGTAGGAACGTCCTTGTGTTCCCGCTAAAAAATGGCCGTTGTGGGATCCTTTCCCGCCTAAACATTTCGGGGAAGAGGACCCTGGCCGCCTATATAAGTAGCTAGGATCCCCATCTTGGAAGGGGCAGATCCATAAAGTCGGCCTCCACACAAAGGAGCAAGAAATCTTGCCTCCCGACCCTCCTGAGCTCTCCTCCTAAGCTCAGGAACCACTGTACTAGTTCATATTCAAGCCCTCCTGAGGCCAATCCACCAAAGGAGGAAGTAGGGTTTTACACCACGAGGTGGCCTGAACCTGGGTAAACTCTTGCGTGCTTCACTTGTTGTTTTCTTGAATCTCTTCACTGGACGAGGGCGAGACTCTAGGTAGACGTGAGTAGGAGAGATCTTCGTTCACGCCCCTGTGTTCGAACTTCCTAGGTTTGCGGATCCCGTAATCCGACATTTGGCACGCCAGGTAGGGGGCGTGTCAAGATCTCGCCTCTCCGACGACCTCATCCCGTTCTCGTCGTCGACTTCGCTCCACAGCCATGGTGGACACACGCCGAGCTCGTGCCGCCCGATGCGCCACTTACGTCGCTCAGACGGCGCCCACGGGGAACGGTACACCGCCCCGCCCCAACTCACCGGTCGCCAAAGCCGCCACCGACCCGGCCGTCCACGAGCAGCAGGACTCGTCGCTGCCGCTATTCGTGCGGCGCGATGGCCGCACGGTGACGCCTTCACCCTCACCGACCGCGGCGTCGTCCTCGCTGGTCCGCCGCGGGCCGGTCTATCAGCAGCCTGCGTTGTTGATGGCGCGGGAGCTCTTGCGCTACCGCCCGTCAGATGACCTCTACGACGAGTGGCTCTACCGCATCACCGAGCACATCAACGCCGCTGGGGAAGCACCTGCACCAACGCACTCCTCCCATCCCCCGTCGCTCCCGGCGGGGAACGAAGGCCACGGAGTCCCGGCTCCGCCTCCACTATACGGCACCGGCCAAGAGGTCCGGCGCGAGGCTCCGCGGCGTGAGCCGCCCCGCAGATCCCACACGCACGACGAGGAGAGCTGCCAGGTGATTCCGCATCCCCAGGCAGGGGCTCGTGGGCGCCCTGGCCCGGAGCGCCAAGACCACGCGCCGCAGGAGGTGGTGGCGCCAGCGCCCCAAGAACCAGCACCGCAGGCGCAGGGGGCGCCTGCGATCATGAGCGTGGCTGGATGTCGTGCCTTAGGTCCTGAGCTACGGCGCCTCGTCTGGCCCGACAAGTTCAAGCTGGACCTGCCTCCGCGCTACGACGGCACCGCCGACTACATGGAGTTCCTCCAGCTCTACGAGCTGAACTTCGAGGCGTCCAACAACACTGAGCAGGTCATGGCGAACTAGTTCCCCATGGCTCTCAAGGATGGCGCACGCTCCTGGCTCCTGAACCTCCCCGTGGGATTCATCTCCTCCTGGGGGAGCTTCGTGAGCGTTTCGTCGCCAACTTCCAAGGCACCCGCGACCGAGCCCCGGCGGCTGTGGATCTGCGCCGCGTGAGGCAGCAGCCGGGAGAGACCCTGCAAAAGTACATCCAACGCTTCAACAACATTCGCCTCTGGATCCCTAGGTTCTCGGACGAGGCCATCATCTCGGCGTTCTTCGAAGGCGTCCGTGACGTCAAGATGAGGGAGGAGCTCGCCATCCACGAGGACCTGTGCACAACCCTTGAGATGTTCAAGCTCACGGCAAAGTGCGCCAGGGCGGAGGAAGGACGCCTCTCCCTCCAGGAGCTGCCTGAGGCGGAGGCGGACGACAAGAAGACCAAGGCCAAGGAAGCAAAGCGCAAGGGGCCCGCCGTGCTGGCTGCGGAGCCAGAAGTGAAGCATGGCTGCGGCTACAGCTTCCACAATGTCCACAGCCACAACACTAACGAGTGCGAGGAGCTCAAGGAGATGCGCGGCGGACGCGTCGGGCAGCGCCCTGAGCGCGACAACCGCGTCTACGGCCGTGGAGGAGGCCGAGGTGGAGGACGTTGGGACGGCAGGAACTCGCGCCAAGGGTGGCGCGAACAGCCACGTGAAGACCACTGGCAGGAGCAGCCTCATGATGCCCCCTAGCGCGACCAGCCTCGTGAGGATTGCCCTCTGGGCAATGGAGGCCTGCCTCCGCTGCCACAGCCGCCAAGAAGGAACAACGACGACCACCAGGGAGATGGAGCAGGGGGCTTCTAGGAGCCGCGTGCAGTTGCATGCATCTTAGGAGGAGCCCATGCTTCGACTTCCCATCGCACCTTCAAGAAGTTCGCCCGCGAGGTGAACACGACGCTTCCCAGGCCTGACGCCGCGCGCAACCTCAGGTGGACCAAGCAGGTCATCGCCTACGACCCCGAGGACCATCTCAAGTGCACTGCAGCCCCAGGCGCTCTCCCGATGCTCTACACCCCGACCATCAGCAATGTCCTCATGACCAAGACTCTCATCGATGGCGGAGCAAGACTCAATGTCCTCTCCGTCCAGACTTTCGAGACACTCCATGTCCCCTACGATCAGCTCCACCCGACCAAGCCATTATATGGAGTCACGGATGGCTTCACACTCCCGATGGGGCAGGTCCGCCTTCCCGTCACCTTTGGTGACCGCGACAACTATCACACCGAGCTCATCGACTTCCACGTCGCCAACATCCACCTCCCGTACAACGCCATCCTTGGGTATCCTGCCCTCGCCAAGTTCATGGCGGCGACCCATCACGGCTACAACGTCCTCAAGATGCCCGGGAGTGGCGGAGTCATCACGATCGCCTTCAACGAGAAGGAAGCGGCGCGTTCCCTGGAGCATGCCTACCAGACTGCGGCGGTCGAATACTCCGATGAGGATGGAGTCGTCCTCGCCCTGCAGTCCGCCCCCAAGAAGAAGAAGAACCTGCCCGTCAATGGACCTCAGGACGCGGGGGCTCCTGACGATTTCGCCTCAGGACTCGCGCATGCCGACGAGGCGCCCTCCACCCTCACATAGGGAGGCGAGCCCGACACCCCTCTCGGGATGGGCTCGGGGGCTCTCCTCTGGAGCGTCTCCGGCCTGACCAGCGTCTCGAGGGAGGTGTTCGGGCACCACCTGTAGGCATGTCTTAACGCGCGTTTTTGTGAGCCCAGCGTGGACCGCACATCGCTGGGGCTCAGGACTTCATCGACCAGGTTACCGAAGAACTTAAGTACGCGAGGCTCATCTGCGGCGGGCGTAACCGCACAATCCCGAGCTCACCTGCCCGCAGCCCGAGTGACCACTTCCGCGTCTACATTGACGCCGTGGGTCTCAACAGAGCCGCCTCTTTGGAGCCCTTCTGGCCGACGGCGGTCGGCCGAAGGAGGGCTCCCCTGCAGCTACGTCTGCACACTCTTCGGCTTCCGCAACGCAGCTGCCACGTTCAAGCACCTCGCGCGGTAGGCTTTGGGGGCTCGGCAGGCTCAGTGGCAGGTGGTCCGGACAGAGCGAGAACCGAACCCACGCGACCGCTGAGAGCCTCCGGAGCCCCTAGGCCTCAGGAGCCCGACAATCTTCAGGAGCGACTCGCATGGCTCGCGTCTTTAGCTGCCCCAACTCTTCTTCAACAAGTATCAGGTGACGCTTCAGGTATCCAATCGAAGGCGCCCCCCGGGCTGCATCATCCTCGGGCTATTGGGGGCTACTCCCCCGCAGTTGTCTCCTTTTTGTGCATGATCAAGGCTAGTTGCTCCTTCGTATTTGCATTATCTGCATGCTTGGCGTTCTCACCGCCACTAAGGTCATGAGCCCTTGCGAGCTGACTCGCGACCGCCTCATGATTAAGGACTGGCACGGCGTTTGTGCTCGGGTCCGTCCCTGCAGCGTCACTAAACCCAAGGGCTGAGCTCTGTCTCGCGAGCCATTCCCGTGACATTACCTCCCGTGGTCCTTGGTGCCTTGTTCTCACATGGGCTAATCGTGGATGGGTAAGTAGGGGCCCATGGCAGGTGCCTCGCTCACGCGGGAACCGCGCGCCGGTTGTTTTTCTTTTTGATCGTTGCATGAGAAGACTGGGCACGGCGTGTGTGCTCAGGTCCGTCCCTACAGCGTCGTAAAATCCAGCGGCTGAGCTCTGTCTCACGAGCCATTCCCGTGACATCACCTCCTGGGGTCGTTGGTGCCGCGGCCTTCTCATGCGATACCCTCTAGAGATGCACTCGGCACAGGTCGACACAACACCTCTCTTTTCACATTTTGCAGAAGAAGACTCAGGCGCAACCTGCCTCAGGGTAGGGTCTCATGAGTGATGCGGAAGCTCACGAGAACTTCCTCAGAGTCGTTCAGCTCGTCCTGAGGAGGGCCCATATACACCTTGGCTGTCCTGCCGTGCAAGCCACATGTCAGGACGGGGCTGTACACGCCCCGGAGTCTATCCCGGTGGGAGGCTCCCTCCCACGGTCCAGTGGAAGTGCCATGCTCCGTGCGGGCAGAACCAACCGAGGAGCGGTTATGCCCATGAACCAGTGGAAGCACCAAGCTCCGCGTTGGCCGCTATGACCGAGGCGCGGTTATGCCCCCACTCCGCGCAAGTGTGGTAGCTCTATGCTCCGCGCTAGTTATAAACAACTAAGGGCGGCCCCCAGCGGTCGCACCAACCTCAGGGAGGTTTTCAGCTCACGACGCTCACAGCTTCTCCTTGGATGGGTGTCGCGAGGGGGGCTAGGCACGGGAGCTATGCTCAAGTCAAGCTTGGAAGATGCCACCCTACCAGGTGCCCAGACACCTGGCCTTCTCGCGCCCCCATCCCAGGCGAAGGCTCGTGAGCAAGGTATGGTGCTCATTCTCCCTCATGAGAGCCGTTCGTACATCAAGGGGGACCCCTGGGCATCGCGACCCAGGGGCCTCACTAGTCACGTAGCCCCTCACTCCTTGAGCCGGTCGCTCAACGGCGGTCGAGGTATGCGCGGGGCTGGGCCCTGCCGACGCGGAACACAAACGGGATCGCTCGAACGTCAAGGGGGACCCCTGGGCATCGCGACCCAGGGGCCTCACTAGCCACGTAGCCCCTCATCCCTTTAGTCTAGTTATAACGATAACCCCGGTGACCCAGAGGGCTCAATGGCGATCGAGGTATGCGCGGGGTTGGGCCCTGCCGACGTAGAGCACCTAAGAAAACATGAAAGGAAGCAAGCACGGAAATCATCAAGTTATTACAATAATACCAAGTTCTTCAGATTCAAACAAAGTTCTTACACCTCCGCGAGGCACTCGCACTTCTCTCTCTGGACAGGAGCAGATCAGGCATCACCGAGCGCATCATCACCGGTCTCCGCCTCTTCGGCTGCGGTAGCAGTAGCCTGGAGGAACGCCTCCACCAGTTCCGTGACCTCCGCCCCCGGGGCCTCGGCAGCCGTGCCCTTTATGTTCGATGGCCTGGGAGCGACTGCTGCCACCTCCTCGTGAAGTCAGCCCGGGCACAGAGCCTTGCCCCGAGGGAAAGGTGATAGAAAATCAAGTGCCATCGGCACCTAACCACAGGGGATCACTAAGATAAGTTTTCAACACCGCATCTACTCGCGTACCTACACTTCCACCCACTGTAATCACGAATCCGCTGGGGCATGAAAGCCCTTCTCGACGTCCCTAGTGGACGATTGCCTGCATGCTAAGAGGGACCTCCCGAGAATCATGCCTCGGGGGCTCCTACCGGACCCTGGGTCACTCACCTCCTGGCTTGACCACAACATCGAGACCTGGCATACCAGCGTAGGCTGAGGCTTCTCTAGGCACTAGGTCTCGCAGGTGTAGGGCCCTAAACTACCACGGGGACAGAAGGAAGGGAAAGTCATGCTCCAGCAGAGGGCCTCATGAGGAACATAAGTTAATAACGCCAGATAATAGCAAAAGTATTACAAGAATTTACACGCCTCATGGGGCCGTCCATGGTGTCCCGCAGGGACCAAGCTAAGAGGGTCGCTCTCGAGGAATGCGGCTTGAACTCCTTCAACAACGACGGCGCCGGGAGGACGCTGTTTCCTTCCGGCGATAGGAGCGGCGACTTGGCGGCTCGTAGCTCTCGTCAGAGCTCGAGGCCGTCTCAGGGGTAGCATAACTACTACCGGAGGAATCGGAGGCGCAACTGATAGCGAGCGCCTCGCCCCCGGCCTTGCTGCCCTGGCGGCATCGGGAATGGTCGCCGGCGAGCCCGTCCCCCGCGCCGCACGACAGCCGGCAGCCGTCCGCCCCGAAGACCATGAAGGTCATCGTGCCCATCCCGTCCAGCCGAAATGAAGAATGTGCCTCCTAGCGGGGGTGTAGGCGCGGCGCACCCCGCCCCAACCCCAGGTCATGAAGACCTGGCCAGAGGAGACCACCTCCACGTCGGCATACGAAGGGGGAAGGTGGCACCCCTCATGCCGCAGCTGCATCGTCACTCGGTCGCGAGCCAGGAGCAGTTCCTTCAGGAATGGAGGAAGGAGGATCGAAGAATGCGGAGGGGCTCCCGCCCATACGATGAACTCGGAGGCATCATCCTCGGTATGGGACGGCAGCAGGGCGCGGGAAGTCGCCCATCTCTCTGGGCTGCTGACTGCACCACCCCTGTCGCCGTCCCCACTTCGTCCGTCTATCGCCTGAGCACCCAAGGAAAGCGGGAATCCTGGCGGCTCCCACGTGCACCATGTACGGGCATCCGCTAGTCTCAGGGACGCTCTTGGAGAATCACGGAGCCTCTTCTTCGGGGGGAGCCGCTCAGGCTCCACCAGAGGGCTCTTCCCCTTCTCCACGGCCAAGAACCTACGTATCGGCGCCATGGAAAGCCCTCGGAGAAGTGGGAGGAGCAGGGATTGATCTACACCAGTCAAGTGAAAGACGTGGTGCCTCACCCCCTATTTATAGGCCAAGAAGATCAATCGTCGGCCACTCACGCGCGGCCATAATGGCCCCGCCGCCCGCACCAAGGAGTTGTCAAGTCGCATGGTTTTCGAGACTGCATGGGAAGTGGAGTCGCCCGCATCCCATCCAACCGTGACGCGCCAGCCTGGCCTGCAGCCTTTTTGGGACCCGCGGCGCTTCGTCCTCGGCTAACGTTTCGCCCCGAAGCCAACTCCGCGCACGCCTTGGGCCCGGGGACTACTGTCGGTGTCCTGGGAACCAGGGTACCTAGGCTTGCCTGTCTGCGGGCCGAGACGCGGTCCTACCACAGCCTGGTACGGCCTAGCTGATCGACCAGCTGCCCAAGACCCTTGTGAGGGGGGCTAGGCCTCGCGAGGAAAACAACGTCAAGACCCCCTTGGGAGCGGCCTCGGCAAGGTGCTCCGGAGGGGCGGAGAACCCAAGGCCAAGCTTGCCTCAGGAGGAGGTAGTGACGTAAGCAGTGACGCACCGCGCCAGCGGGTGCCAGCGCTCGCCAACGGCACAGTTGTTGTTTCGGTGCAAAGGAGGCAGCACAGGCGCAGGTTCCCAAGGAGCGGGACAAAGGTTTCCCCTTTGGTGCAACAAGACCGAAGACCGCAAGGACGACAGGGAGGATGTCACCACCGAGCCCACCACCGCGTCAGTGCCTGATCCTTTCGCGGGCGAAGACTGCTTTTGTCAGGGTAGGAACATCCTTGTGTTCCTGCTCAAAAATGGTCGTTGTGGGATCCCTTCCCGCCTAACCATTTCGGGGAAGAGGACCCTGGTCGCCTATATAAGTAGCTAGGATCCCCATCATGGAAGGGGCGGATCCATAAACTCGGCCTCCACACAAAGGAGCAAGAACTCTTGCCTCCCGACCCTCCTGACCTCAGGAACCACTGTACTAGTTCATATTCTGGCCCTCCTGAGGCCACTCCACCAAAGCAGGAAGTAGGGTTTTACACCACGAGGTGGCCTGAACCAGGGTAAACTCTTGCGTACTTCACTTGTTGTTTGCTTGAATCTCGGCACTGGACGAGGGCGAGACGCTAGGTAGACGTGAGTAGGAGAGATATTCGTTCATGCCCCTGTGTTCAAACTTCTTGGGTTTGCGGAGTCCGTAATCCGACAGAAAGCACAAATGTCAATGTCAAAACTGACGAATCTCGGGTAGGGGTCCCGAACTATGCGTCTGAGGATCGATGGTAACATGAGGCTGGGGACACGATGTTTACTCAGGTTCAGGCCCTCTCGATCGAGGTAAAACCCTACTTCCGGCTATATTAATATGGATGAATATGAATACAAGAGTTGATCTACCTCGAGATCGAATTGGCTAAACCCTAAAGTCTAGCCTATGAGGATTTCAGATTCTCCATTAGCCTTTACGGACTAAACCCTCCGGTTTATATACACACCTGAGGGGCATAGGGTTTGTACATACCATCTTGTAGAGGAAGGAAAGATTACACCCGAACCTAAAACTTGCCATTACATGAATCCAGGAGTCCTATCCGGATATGAGAGATGATCTTCGACTATGATCTTCACGGCCCACCAGTCCGTCCCACCAAGAGTTATATGGCCTCTCGAGGACCCCTCTATCCAGGACTCCCTCAGTGCCCCCCCCATGGAGTCTGAATTGGGCTAGGGGAAGGGGCGGCGCTCCCTTGCCCTTTCCTACTCCCTCTCCCTTTCCCTCTTTCCTACTCCGAGAATGAAAGGGAATCCTACTAGGACTTGGGAGTCCTAGTAGGACTCCACACACTTGGCGCGCCCTAGGGGCCGGCCTCTCTCCCTCCCTCCTTTATATACGTGAGCAGGGGGCACCCCAAAGACACACAAGTTGATCTCTTAGCCGTGTGCGGTGCCCCCCTCTACAGTTCAACACCTAGGTCATATTGCCGTAGTGCTAAGGCGAAGCCCTATGCGGATCACATCATCAACACCGTCAACACGCCGTCGTGCTGCCGGAACACTCCCTCGAGCCTCTGCTGGATCAATAGCTCGTGGAACGTCATCGTGCTGAATGTGTGCTGAACATGGAGGTATCGTACGTTCGGTACTTGCATCAGTTGGATCATGAAGACGTTCGACTACATCAACTGCGTTACTAAACGTTTTCGCTTTGGGTCTACGAGGGTACGTGGAGACACTCTCCCTGCTCGTTACTATGCTTCTCCTAGATAGATCTTACGTGATCGTAGGAAATTTTTGAAATACTACGTTCCCCAATAGTGGCATCATGGGCCAGGTCTATGCGTAGATGATACGCATGAGTAAAACACAAAGATTTGTCGGCGCTAATAGTCATACTTCTTACGACCATCGTCTTAGTTTGATAAGGCGGTATTGTTGGATGAAGCTTCCCGGACCTACATTACATGATCGCGTTCATGAGACTGGTTCTACTGACGTGCTTCGCACATAGGTGGCTGGCGGGTGTCAGTTTCCCCAACTTTAGTTGAATCAAGTGTGACTACGGACGGTCCTTGTTGAAGGTTATAACAGCACACTTGATGAAAAATCATTGTGGTTTCGATGCGTAGGTAAGAACGATTCTTACTAGAAGCCCGTAGCAGCCACATAAAAATTGCAACAACAAAGTAGAGGACGTCTAACTTGTTTTTGCAGGGCATGTTGTGATGTGATATGGTCAAGAGGTGTTGAGCTATACATTATTGTATGACATGATCATGTTTTGTAAATTATCGGCGACCGACAGGAGCCTTATGATTGTCTCTTTATTGTATGAATTGCGAACGCCATGTAATTGCTTTACTTTATCACTATGAGTTAGCGATAGTAGTAGAAGCAATAGATGGCGAGACAACCACGACGCTACGGAGAAGATCATGGTGTCAAGCCGGTGACGATGGAAATCATGACGATGCTTTGGAGATGGAGATCAAAAGCACAACATGATGATGGCCATATCATGTCACATATTTTGATTGCATGTGATGTGTATCATTTTATGCATCTTATTTTGCATAGTACGGCAGTAGCATTATAAGATGATCCCTTACAAAAATTTCAAGGTACAAGTGTTCTCCCTGAGTATGCACCATTGCGACAGTTTGTCGTGCCGAGACACCATGCGATGATAGGGTGTGATAAGCTCTACGTTCACATACAACGGGTGTAAGACAGTTTTGCACATGCAAAATACTAGGGTTAAACTTGATGAGCCTAGCATGTACAGACATGGCCTCGGAACACTGGCGACCGAAAGGTCGAGCGTGAATCATATAGTAGATATGATCAACATAAGATGTTCACCATTGAAAACTACTCCATCTCACGTGATGATCGGACATGGTTTAGTTGATTCGGATCACATGATCATTTAGATGACTTGAGGCATGTCTATCTAAGTGGGAGTTCTTTAGTAATATGATTAAATGAACTTTAATTTATCATGAACTTTGTCCTGATAGTTTTTGCATATCTATGTTGTTGTAGATCAATGGCGTGATCCACTGTTCCCTTGAATTTTAATGCGTTCCTAGAGAAAGCTAAGTTGAAAGATGATGGTAGCAAATACACGGACTGGGTTCGTAACTTGAGGATTATCCTCATTGTTGCGCAGAAGAGTTATGTCCTTGAAGCACCGCTAGGTGATAGGCTTGCTGCAGGAGCAACTCCGGACGTTATGAACGTCTGGCAAGCTCGATCTGATGACTACTCGATAGTTCAGTGTGCCATGCTTTACGGCTTAAAATCAAGACTTCAAAGACGTTTTGAACGTCATGGAGCATATGAGATGTTCCAAGAGTTGAAGTTAATATTTCAATCAAATGCCCGAGTTGAGAGATATGAAGTCTCCAAAAAGTTCTATATCTGTAAGATGGAGGAGAACAGTTTCGTCAGTGAACACATACTCAGAATGTCTGGGTACCACAATCACATGACTCGACTTGGAGAAAAAGTTGATGATGATAGTGTTATTGACAGAGTTCTTCAATCATTGCCACCAAGCTATAAAGGCTTCGTGATGAACTATAATATGCAAGCGATGCAGAAGATAATTCCCTAGCTCTTCGCTATCCTCAAAGCTGCGGATGTAGAAATCGAGAAGGAGCATCAAGTGTTGATGGTTAACGAGACCACTAGTTTCAAGAAAAAGGGCAAGGGAAAGAAGGGGAACTTCAAGAAGAATAGCAAGCCAGTTGCTACTCTCGGAAAGAAACCCAAGTCTAGAGCCAAGCCTGAAACTGAGTGATTCTACTGCAAAGGGACTGGTCACTAGAAGTGGAACTGCCCCAATTATTTGGCGGATAAGAAGGATGGCAGAGTGAACAAATGTATATTTGATATAGAAGTTATTGATGTGTACCTTACTAATGCTCATAGTAGCGCCTGTGTATTTTATACAGGTTCGGTTGCTCATATTTGTAACTCGAAACAGGGGCTACGGATTAAACGAAGATTGGCTAAGGACAAGGTGACGATGCACGTGGGAAATGGTTCCAAATTCGATGTGATCGCCGTCTGCACGCTACCTCTACATCTACCTTCGGGATTAGTTTTAGACCTAAATAATTGTTATTTGGTGCCAGCGTTGAGCATGAACATTATATCTGGCTCTTGTTTGTTGCAAGACGGTAATTCATTTAAATCAGAGAATAATGGTTGTTCTATTTATATGAGTAATATATTTTATGGTCATACACCCTTGATGAGTGGTCTATTTTTGTTGAATCTCTATCGTAGTGATACACATATTCATAATATTGAAGCCAAAAGATGCAACTTTGATAATGATAGTGCAACTTATTTGTGGCACAACCTTTTAGGTCATATTGGTGTAAAGCGGATGAAGAAACTCCATGCTGATGGGATTTTGGAATCACTTGATTATGAATCACTTGGTTCTTGTGAACCATGCCTCATGGGGAAGATGACTAAGACTCCGTTCTCCGGAACAATGGAGTGAGCAACTGACTTATTGGAAATAATACATACTTGTGTGCGGTCTGATGAGTGTTGAGGCTCATGGCGCGTATCGTTATTTTCTGACCTTCACAGATGATTTGAGCAGATATGGGTATATCTACTTGATGAAACACAAGTTTGAAACATTTGAAAAGTTCAAAGAATTTCAGAGTGAAGTAGAGAATCATCGTAACAAGAAAATAAAGTTTCTATGATCTGACCGCGGAGGTGAATATTTGACTTACAAGTTTATTCTTCATTTGAAACAATGTGGAATAGTTTCACAACTCAAACCACCTAGAACACCACAGCGTAATGGTGTGTCCGAACGTCGTAACCGTACTTTATTAGATATGTTGCGATCTATTATGTCTCTTACCGATTTACCACTATTGTTTTGGGGTTATGCTTTAGAGACAGTTGCATTCACCTTAAATAGGGCACCATCTAAATCTGTTAAGACGACACCTTATGAATTGTGGTTTGGCAAGAAACCCAAGTTGTCATTTCTTAAAGTTTGGGGCTACGATGCTTATGTGAAAAAGCTTCAACCTGATAAGCTCGTACCCAAATCGGAGAAATGTGTCTTCATATGATACCCAAAAGAAACTGTTGGGTACACCTTCTATCACAGATCCGAAGGCAAGATATTCGTTGCTAAGAATGGATCCTTTCTAGAGAAGGAGTTTCTCTCGAAAGAAGTGAGTGGGAGGAAAGTAGAACTTGATGAGGTAATTGTACCTTCTCCCGAATTGGAAAGTAGTTCATCATAGAAATCAGTTTTAGTGATTCCTACACCAACTAGTGAGGAAGCTAATGATGATGATCATGAAACTTCAAATCAAGTTACTACTGAACCTCGTAGGTCAACCAGAGTATGTTCAGCACCAGAGTGGTACGGTAACCCTGTTCTGGAAGTCATGTTACTGGACTATGACGAACCTACGAACTATGAGGAAGCGATGATGAGCCCAGATTCCACAAAATGGCTTGAGGCCATGAAATCTGAGATGGGATCCATGTATGAGAACAAAGTGTGGACTTCGGTTGACTTGCTCGATGATCGGCAAGCCATTGAATATAAATGGATTTTTAAGAAGAAGACTGACGCCGGTTGTAATGTTACTGTCTACAAAGCTCGACTTATTGCGAAAGGTTTTCGACAAGTTCAAGGATTTGACTACAATGAAACTTTCTCACCCGTAGCGATGCTTAAGTCTGCTAGAATCATGTTGGCAATTACTGCATTTTATGATTATGAAATCTGGCAAATGGATGTCAAAACGGTATTCCTTACTGGATATCTCGAAGAAGAGTTGTATATGATGCAACCAAAAGGTTTTGTCGATCCTAAAGTTGCTAACAAAGTGTGCAAGCTCCAGCAATCCATCTATGGACTGGTTCAAGCATCTCAGCGTTGGAATATACGCTTTGATGAGGTGATCAAAGCATATGGTTTTATACAGACTTTGGGAGAAGCCTATATTTACAAGAAAGTGAGTGGGAGCTCTGTAGCATTTCTGATATTATATATGAATGACATATTGTTGATTGGAAATGATGTAGAATTTCTGGATAGCATAAAAGGATACTTGAATAAGAATTTTTCAATGAAAGACCTCGGTGAAGCTGCTTATATATTGGGCACCAAGATCTATAGAGATAGATCAAGACGCTTAATTGGACTTTCAGAAAGCACATACCATGATAAAGTTTTGAAGAAGTTCAAATGGATCAGTCAAAGAAAGGGTTATTGTCTATGTTACAAGGTGTGAAGTTGAGTCGCACTCAATGCCCGACCACTGCAGAAGATAGAGAGGAAATGAAAGTCATTCCCTATGCTTCAGCCATAGGTTCTAGCACGTATGCAATGTTGTGTACCAGTCCTGATGTGTGCCTTGCTATAAGTCTAGCAGAAAGGTACCAAAGTAATCCACGGGTGGATCACTGGACAGCGGTCAAGAACATCCTGAAATACCTGAAAAGGATGAAGGATATGTTTCTCGTTTATGGAGGTAAAAAGAGCTCGTCGTAAACAGTTACGTTGATGCAAGCTTTGACACTGATCCGGATGACTCTAAGTCACAAACCAGATACATATTTTTGTTGAACGGTGGAGCTGTCAGTTGGTGCAGTTCCAAGCAGAGAATCATGGCGGGATCTACGTGTGAAGCGGAGTACATAGCTGCTTCAGAACCAGCAAATGATGGAGTCTGGATGAAGGAATTCATATGCGATCTAGTTTTAATACCTAGTGCAACGGGTCCAATGAAAATCTTCTTTGACAACACTGGAGCAATAGCCTTGGTGAAGGAATCCAGGTTTCAGAAAAGAACCAAGCACATCAAAAGACGCTTTAACTCCATCTGCGATCAAGTCAAGGAGGGAGACATAGAGATTTGGAAAATACATACGGATCTGAATGTCGCAAGCCCGTTGACTAAGCCACTTCCATGAGCAAAACATCATCAACACCAAGACTACGTGGGTATTAGAATCATTACTATGTAATCTAGATTATTGACTCTATTGCAAGTGGGAGACTAAAGGAAATATGCCCTAGAGGCAATAATACAGTTGCTATTTATATTTCCTTATATATCATGATAAATTTATTTTATTCATGCTAAAATTGTATTAACCGGAAACTTGATACATGTGTGAATACATAGACAAAACAGAGTATCCCTAGTATGCCTCTACTAGACTAGCTCGTTAATCAAAGATGGTTGAGTATCCTGACCATAGAAATGGGTTGTCATTTGATGAACGGGATCACATAATTAGGAGAATGATGCGATGGACAAGACCCATCCGTTAGCTTAGCATAATAATCGTTTAGTTTTTTTGCTATTGCTTTCTTCATGACTTATACATGTTCCTTTGACTATGAGATTATGCAACTCCCGAATACCGGAGGAACACCTTGTGTGCTATCAAACATCACAACGTAACTAGGTGATTATAAAGATGCTCACATGTATCTTCAAAGGTTTTTGTGGTGTTGGCATAGATCAAGATTAGGATTTGTCACTCCGAGTGTCGGAGAGGTATCTCTGGGCCCTCTCTGTAATACACATCATAATAAGCCTTGTAAGAAAATGACTAATGAGTTTGTCATGAGATGATGTATTACATAATGAGTAAGGAGACTTGCCGATAACGTGATTGAACTAGGTATGATGATACCGACGATCGAATCTCGGGCAAGTAACATACCGATGATAAAGGGAACAACGTATGTTGTTATGCGGTTTGACCGATAATGATCTTCGTAGAATATGTAGGAGCCAATATGAGCATCCAGGTTCCGCTATTGGTTATTGACCGGAGATGTGTCTCGGTCATGTCTACATAGTTCTCGAATCCATAGGGTTTGTACGCTTAACGTTCGATGATCATTTGTATTATGAGTTATGTATTTTTGATGACCAAAGTTTGTTCGGAGTCCCGGATGAGATCACGGACATAACGAGGAGTCTCGAAATGATCGAGACATAAAGATTCATATATTGGGAGGTTACATTCGGACACCAGAATGGTTTCGGGAAGTATCGGATAAGTTTCGGAGTATCGGGAGGTTACCGGAACCCCCCGGGGACATAATGGGCCTTATTGGGCCATAGGGAAGAAGAGGAGGCTGGCCAAGGAAAGGTGGCGCCCCCCCCCATGGAGTCCGAATTGGACTAGGGGAAGGGGGCGGTGCCCCCCCCCCCGTTGCCCTTTTCTACTCCCTCTCTCTTTTTCTCTTTCCTACTCTGAGAAGGAAAGGGCATCCTACTAGTACTTGGGAGTCCTAGTAGGACCCCCCACACTTGGCTCGCCCTAGGGGGTGGCCTTTCTCCCTCCCTCCATTATATACATGAGCATGGGGCACCCCAAAGACACACAAGTTGATCTCTTAGCCGTGTGCGGTGCCCCCCTCTAGAGTTCAACACCTCAGTCATATTGTCGTAGTGCTTAGGCGAAGGCCTGCGTGGACCACATCATCAACACCGTCAACACGCCGTTGTGCTGTCGGAACTCTTCCTCGATCCTCTGCTGGATATAGAGCTTGTGGGATGTCATCGTGCTGAACGTGTGCTGAACACGGAGGTGTCGTACGTTTGGTACTTGGACCAGTTGGATCGTGAAGATGTTCGACTACATCAACCGTGTTACTAAACACTTCCGCTTTTGGTCTATGAGGGTACATGGACACACTCTACCCGCTCGTTGCTATGATTCTCCTAGATAGATCTTGCGTGATCATAGGAAATTTTTGAAATACTACGATCCCCAATAGAAACATGGTTCCCCTTAGCTCCCCCGCCCCCTCCCGTCCGATTCCCCATGCGTACTCCGTGGGCGCCAAAACTACGTCTCCACCAGCCACGAAACCCCGGCGTCCTCCGTCCGCCACCCCATCCCACCCATCAAGCGTCGCCCTCCTACATCACATTGGAGTCGATACCATGACATCGTGATCCACCGCAACTGCAACCGCAACGTCCTCCACGGCTAGTAGTTGAAGTCGAGGCCGAGCTGCCTCTAGGACGACGACGTGTGCCGTACCGGAGGCAGTTCAACCACGCCATCCTGCACCTCACCACTGCCGCTCCAATGTCGCCACCATCCACCGCACTGGAGCTCTTCCCGCTACGCCGCCCTTCGCTGCCTCGAATCTGCTTACCCTTCGCAGACAGACGGCTACCGCAACACAGTCAACAATTTGGCCATGGGTTCGTCCAAGGCTCCATCCTCCTCCAAAACATCGGTTCCCCCGCTAAAAAGCAGAACATTATCACGAAATAAGGAGGGCACGGGACTGGAAACAAAAATTGGTACTCCTCTTCCCTTATTCATGCAAATCTTACGCGTCTACTTGCACGGTACTCATCCCACAGAAGACGCTAGTTGACTGCTTCTTCCTAGACCTGCTTCCTAACACTAGAGATGTTCCTAGTAACTCGTGATGCACAAGGTTTCTCCTCATATACTATTTCACCTTAGCTAGAGTTTCCTCGCCCCCTAGATTTCAATTCCTGGTCAGTTGATTCCCAATTAAAGGAAGCATTCCCTGGCGTAATAGGCGCTAGTCCGCCTATTATGTCGGGGAAGCAGCGCCTCGGTGTTTTTCTTAGGGGTGTGTGGGGACTAGGAGCTGTTGGCGCCTGATCTGGAGGTTGGCTGGGCTTGAAGGGATGGCTGGGGGCGCTGCCAAGAACGACGGTGGTGTGAGGTCGATGGGAGGGTGGAGCGGCGGAGGCAGGGGTCTGGGCCAGTGGTCGCTCATGATTCGAGAAAGATCGTCAGCAGTGACTGGCAGGAGGTAGACGAAGGCCATCTGCCAGTTCCTTGTAGAGCGAATCGTTCATAAAAAAATCGACTGACCTATTTATTTTCAGTCGACTCTTATTTTGATAGGACCACATGTGGTGGTGTGCTGGAGGAGTGCCTACATTTCCCAGCCATCCCTGTGCTCATTGATACGTCTCCAACGTATCTATAATTTTTTATTATTCCATGCTATTATATTATCTGTTTTGGATGTTTTATATGCATTAATATGCTATTTTATATGATTTTTGGGACTAACCTATTAACCAGAGCCCAATGCCGGTTTTTATTATTTTTCCTTGTTTTTGAGTTTCGTAGAAAAGGAATATCAAACGGAGACCAAACGGAGCGAAACTTTACGAGGATTTTTCTTGGACCAGAAGACATCCAGAGGACTTGGAGTACACACCAGGGGAGCCTCGAGGCGGCCACAAGGGTGGAGGGCGCGCCCTGGGGGTAGGGCACGCCCCCTACCTTGTGGCCCCCCGAGAGCCCCCTAACCTACTTCTTCCGCCTATAAATTCCTAAATATTCCAAAAACATCAGAACATCCATCGAAACCACTTTTTCGCCGCCATAACCTTTTATTCTCGCGAGATCCCATCTGGAGGCCTTTTCTAGTACTCTGACGGAGGGGGATTCGACCACGGAGGGCATCTACATCAAAACCATTGCCCTTCCGATGAAGTGTGAGTAGTTTACCATAGACCTATGGGTCCATAGCTAGTATCTAGATGGCTTATTCACTCTCTTTGATCCTCAATACCATGTTCTCCTCGATGTTCTTGGAGATATATCCGATGTAATATTCTTTTGCAGTGTGTTTGTCAAGATCTGATGAATTGCGGGTTCATGATCAGATTACCTATGAATATTATTTGAGTCTCTACTGAATTCCTATATGCATGATTTAATATCTTAGTAATTCTCTTCGAACTATCAGTTTGGTTTGGCCAACTAGATTGGTTTTTCTTGCAATGGGAGAAGTGTTTTGCTTTGGGTTCAATCTTGCGCTGCTCAATCCCAGTGACAGTAGGGCACATGACACGTATTGTATTGTTGCCATCGAGGATAACAAGATGGGGTTTTCATCATATTGCTTGAGTTAATTCCGCTACATCATGTCATCTTGCTTAATGTGTTACTATGTTCTTACGAACTTAATACTCTAGATGCAGAATCGTTTTGGTCGATGTGTGGAGTAATAGTAGTAGATGCAGGCAGGAGTCAATCTACTTGATACGGACGTGATGCCTATATTCATGATCATTGCCTTAGATATCTTCATAATTATTCTCTCTTCCGTCAATTGCTTGACAGTAATTTGTTTACCCACCGTAATACTTGCTATCATGAGAGAAGCCTCTAGTGAAACCTATGGCCCCCGGGGTCTATTTTACATCTTATAAGTTTCAGATCAACTATTTTGCAATCTTTTACTTTTCAATCTATAAACCAAAAATACCAAAAATATTTACTTTTTAGTTTATCTATCTCTATCAGATCTTACTTTTGCAAATAACCGTGAAGGGATTTGCAACCCCTTTATAGCGTTGGGTGCAAGTTGTTGGAATGTTTGTGCATGTATTTGGCGGTTTTTGCTTAATCTCATACTGGATTGATACATTGATTCTCAAACCGAGGGAAACACTTACTCTACTTTGCTGCATCACCCTTTCCTCTTCAAGCGAAAAACCAACGCAAGCTCAAGAGGTAGCAGGAAGAATTTCTGGCGTTGTTGCCGGGAAGATCTACGCCAAGTCGAGATCTACCAAGTACCCTTCATTAAACTCTCATATCTCGGATTTACATTGTTTGCCATTCGCCTCTCGTTTTCCTCTCCCCCACTTCTAAAACGATTTTTTAAAAGATTTGCCTTTTCTTCGCCCTTCTTTCGTTCGTCTTGTTCGCTTACTTTTTGTGCGCTTGTGTGTTGGATTGCTTGCTTTGTCGCGATGGCTCAAGAAAATACAAAATTATGTGACTTTTCCAACACTAATAATAATGATTTTATTAGTACTCTGATTGATCCCGCTACTAATGTGGAATCTTGTAAAATCAATGCTGCTTTTTTGAATCTAGTCATGACAGATCAATTTTCTGGCCTTCCTAGTGAAGATGCCGCTTCCCATCTAAATAATTTTGTTGATTTGTGTGACATGCAAAAGAAAAGAGATGTGGATAATGATCTTGTTAAATTAAAGCTATTCCCGTTCTCACTACAAGATTGGGCTAAAACTTGGTTTTCATCTTTGCCTCAAAATAGTACTGATTCATGGAATAAGTGCAAGGATTCTTTTATCGCCAAGTATTTTCCTCCCGCTAAGATCATCTCTCTTAGGAACGATATTATGAATTTTAAACAACTTGATCATGAGCATGTTGCACAATCTTGGGAGAGGATGAAACTTATGATAAGAAATTGTCCTAGGCATGGCTTGAATTATGGATGATTATACAAAAGTTTTATGCCAGATTAAACTTTGCTTCTAGAAATCTTATAGATTCGGCCGTGGGAGGTACTTTCATGGAAATCACTTTAGTAGAAGCTACTATACTCCTAGATAATATAATTGTTAACTATTCTCAATGGCATACCGAAAGATCTTCCACTAGTAAAAAGTGCATGTGATTGATGAGATTAATGTTTTGAGTGGCAAGATGGATGAACTTATGAAATTATTTTCTACCAAGGGTACTAATACTGATCCTAATGATATTCCCTTGTACACTTTGATTGAGAATAATAATGAATCTATGGATGTGAATTTTGTTGGTAGCAACAATTTTGGTAACAATGCTTATCGAGGAAATTTTAATCCTAGGCCTTTTCCTAGTAATTCCTCTAATAATCATGGTAATTCCTACAACACTTCTTATGGAAATTATAATAAGATGCCCTCTGATTTTGAGAATAGTGTTAAAGAATTCATGAGTGCTCAAAAGAATTTTAAAGTTTTGATTGAAGAAAAAATTGCTTAAGATTGATGATTTGGCTAGGAGCATGGATAGAATTTCTCTTGATGTTGATTCTTTGAAGCTTAGATCTTTTCCACGCAAGCATGATATAAATGAGTCTCTCAAGGCTATGAGAATTTCTATTGGTGAGTGCAAAGAAAGAACCGCTAAGATGCGTGCTAAAAAGTATTGGTTTATAAAAACATGTTCTTCTAGTTTCCGTGAAAACAATGATGAAGATCTTAAACTGATTGATGTGACTCCTATTGAATCTTTGTTTTCCAAAATAAATCCTGATAAAGATGGGACTGGAGATGAGACAACTTTAGTTAAAAGGCATCCCAATAATTCAGATTTTTTAGATCTTGATGCAAAAATTGATAAAAGTGGGATTGATGAGGTCAAAACTTTAAGTAGTAACGAACCCACTAGATTGGATCTCAAGGAATTTAATTAGGATTTTCTTACGTCTGTGCCCCTGGTTCCTTAGCTCTACTCATTCATCCCCATGCTCTTATCTTTTGCTCAGTTTTCCCCACTCCCTTGCCCGAAACCCTCAAACGAGGTCACAACGGACGTCGTTGTCGGGTCAGTGCTTTGACCATTAACTCTGACAAGTGGGGCCGTGTTCGGCGGCGTAGTTGTTTGACCATTGGGCCATGGTTTCGTTGGGCTGTCCCTTGCATTAAATGTCTGCGCGCGCTGCCACGACAGAAGCCTATTATCCATGCACCCAACAAGCCTGCCTGCATGCGTTGATGTGCGCCGCCACGATACTTCGACCGAGCTTGCATGCGCTGATGCGTGCCGCCACGATGCACTGACCGAGCCGCTTTCGTGCACGCCAGCCGCCACGAATGCAGCGACGGTCGCTGCTGCTGGTTCCTCTCTTCTCGCACTCTTGTCTCCTCGATTTAGATCATTCTTTTTTACGATCAGTTGCAGCCTTTTCGATCCACTCGCATCTGCACCCATTTTGCTATGACAAATAAATTGAATAAATTTGTTGTGGCTGCATGCACTAGCTAGGTGGCTACATATTTGTGGCTTGTGTAAAAAGAAGGGTTCGTTTTGGCTGCATGCATTAGGTGGTTACTAACAAAGCGAGCTCTCTAAGAAAACAATCAACAAACATGTCGATAGGGCCAACAAACCCATAGCACCATCACATAGTTGAAACTAGGAAGAACTTCATAATAGAACAGATAGAAAACTTAATAATAGAACTTGATAAAAGGGCCATCAAGCCCATAGCATCTCCAACATAGTTCAAATACAACTTAACATAACATAGACTCAAAACAAATAGATAGAGGGTTTCAAACCCTAGACGCCGCCTTCTCCACCTCACTCCTCCTCCAGGGACCCTTCACTGCTCCTCCGGGGCATTGTCGATGGGGTACGGAAGAGTGTGCATGCGCGACACAATGGGGAAGATGTTGGTGTACTCCGTGAAGATGTTGTGGGTGGTGAAAGCGATGAACTCGCAGCCACACCAAAACACCCGGCCGAGGAGGTAGAAGGCATCGAATGTGTTGGTGAAGTGGGCAAGGAGAGCAACCACCACCCCGTTTTGGATGACCTCCTCAACACGGAACATCCTTGGTGATCCCCACGGGAGGTGGTGGTAGTCGGACGTGAGGAAGAACTCGGTGAAGTTCCTTGCGGTCCTCCACCTTGATATCGCCCACACATGTACTGTGCGCTCAACGTACACGCCAGGAGGGTAGAGCCTCTCCGGCACGGTGGGTGGGAAAGGTTAGGTTGGTCCGGTGTACTGCATGGCCGAGGATGTGCTAGAAGAAGGAGAAGTGGTCGAAGATCAAGAAGGGCAGATGACAGAGAGGATGGGAGATGGATGAGGGATGGCAGAGGCAGAGGGCAGCTTAAATAGCCATAGTGTTACGTGTTATTTGGCCGTGGCAATAACGGGGTCAAATGTGAAATAGCCCGTTTTCAAACCCACCACAGCATCGGGAGGGAACACGCGTGGGAAACGGTGGTTTGAAAAAGAAGAAGAAAAAGAAGCTAATTGCACGTGTGGGAATCCGTGGTCATATATATTATATGAACAAAAAGAGACAATTTTTGATTAGTTTGTGGCCATTTTGCATGATAAAAATAAATTTGGCCCTTAAAATTTTGGTCATTTTGCTACGCAATGTCAATTAATTTCAAACGATGCAAAAATACAAAGCCAGCATGTTCACAAAAAATAGAGCAAACGATGCAAAAAATGATGCAATTCGACGGCCCAACCAGACCTTGGTTTCCTTTTGGGCCCAATAACAATGTTTTTTTTTGCGGAGTCAGTGGTGGCGAGCAGCCGAGCACAACCAGTAGGATCGCCTCCACGGATTGCACCACGATCCAACAATGTGGAGCCGTCCTCGTGATCCAACTGCGCGGAGCCTGCACACAGCAAGCCCTCCTAATTCCTTCTAGAAGACCAGATCTGAGGGATGTTGCTTGGCGCGTGGGTATGATCGGACGGCTGACGTTGGGAGCTAGGGTTAGGTGAAACCCCACGGGGTTTTGAGGGGTTTTGAGCTGGTCAACGGGGTTTCGAAGGCTTTGACTGAGCATAACTAATTTTAAAAAATTGAAAAAATATGAAACCTTCGCCGTTTGTCGTTTTATAAGATAAACTAATGAGGAAAAATACTAAATTTAGTCTATGGTCGTTTTCATGAAAAAAACTAGCTGTCACAATCGAGGTCAAATGAGCACCATTAATTTTAAAAATCCAAAAAAAAACTTGCGCACAATGTTGTCTTATGTGACATGTTACCAACCAAAAATCATAAACTTGGTCTATGGTCATTTTCATGTGAAAACCTTCACGCATATGAGCTATCATGTACATGATTTCATAGAGTTCAAGGACAGGAGGTAGGGTTACCTTTTGTTTTTGAAAAAAAATCAAAAAATCACCAAAGCTTTATTTCAAAGTGAATAAGAAGGATCCAAAGTTATTTTTCCATTTTCATATTTCAGACGTGTTTTTAATAGTTCTTATATTAAAGCATATGTTTTCAAAAGAAAATGTAAAAATATGAAGATTAGTTCAAAAAATAGTGAGACTTTGAATCTACACTATGGAAAGTGAAGATGTGTTAATAAAAAACATTTGGCTCATTTAGAGTACGTCCAAAAAAACTTGATTACAAATGGGTTGTTTACCCTAGCCTGGGAGCTCATTAGGAGCACATTTCTCAAATTCAAATTTATTTGACCTCCTCTAAATCACTTCAAATTTTGCACACATGATCTCCTACACAAACATAGATAGTTTGCCAAGGTTTTACTTGTTTTTGCATTGTCTTGAATTTATATTGCCCAGGTCTGCCAAGGTTTACATGATCTCATTTGGAGCATGCATTTGATTTCCTACACAACATGTGTGCTCATTGCAGCACCTAAAATTATAGTTCACAACATCTAAACATAACTAACCATAGATTCAGGACAGACAAATATATATAGCAATCTGATTACTAGCATCAACATGGCCAACCATAACCAAATTCATGAAAACTAAATTCAGTTCAACAAACCATAACCAACGAGATTCAGTTCAACAAACCAAAAGTAACCCAATAGATAAACTTAAAGATTCAGTTCACAGCATCACATCATCGATCACATCATGCTGGAGTCACGGCCTTCACGAGGGCGGCATGCTGCCCCTGATCATGTAGTCCTCCCCATGAATCGCTACATCCTCCGCATGAGATAGAAGGTGATCAAAGCGTCCATCCCTTGGCTTTGGCTTGGTGGTGCAGTAGGGCAGTGCCACTTCTTGGTCTTGCGTTTGTAGAAGGAAGCAACTCCCTTGGCCTTGATCTTCACCACCTCCTTAGCTGTGAAGGATGCGACGTTGCCCTTGTACACTTCTTCTCCAGAATCATACCGCACACATGAATGAGTTACATTAATACATTATAGATTCATGGAAACACTATGTCAAAGAAACTAAATGAACAATCTTAATTTTAAGTAGGCTTACCTCATATTCTTCATCATCACTTTCCTCTGGATCAGGTGAGTCGTACTGGGCCAGCTTCCTCTTTCTACCCCCC